>JARHVA010000458.1:4865000-5414014 GCA_037957365.1 Torreya grandis
GAGAGAAGGACCATAAACTAAAAGGGAGAACCATAATACTAATAGCAAATACGTGGCAAAAAAAACACACCTAAATACCAAGAGAATGATCTGGGGGTAATGTTATCACACTAAAAATCACTAGAGCTCAAAGGGTCATTTTTGAATGTGTACAAATAATAATAATAATTATTCAAATGGAGACACGGTTAGGTTATTGGGGGTACATAAACCCTTAGTTTTGTATTTATATTGTAATATTTTTCTTATTCACTAAAAAATCATGGTATGATCTCTCTTTCTTAGATTAATTATACAACTAAGAAAGTATATATCAAATATTTTTCTATTTAAATTAAAACGTATATAGCCCATCATAAATCCAAATAGATTTTGGAGACTCCATCA
Organism: Torreya grandis; assembly: GCA_037957365.1. Lineage (NCBI taxonomy): Eukaryota > Viridiplantae > Streptophyta > Pinopsida > Cupressales > Taxaceae > Torreya > Torreya grandis. The sequence continues at coordinate 4,865,388 of JARHVA010000458.1, forward strand.
AATGTTATTTGAGATGGTATACATATTTCTATCAGCATTGGGTGACTAATGATTCAATATCAATTTAGGGCAAACATTTTTGTACCCTTTGTAATCATATGGCTTGGCCAAAAGTTAATTTTTTTTCTTGGTCTCTTTTACATTAGGGTTTGCCTATTGGGTACATATTACAATATTTGGGACTATTAGATCCCTAGTGCCCTATTTGTGGAGAGAAATATTCCTATGAGCATTTTTTTATGAGGTATACTATTGTAATGTAGTTATGGAATAAGTTAAACTTGATTTTAGGCATTGACGATGCTAGTTGTTTTATGCAACATGTTTTATTGGGAGATGATATTGTCTAGGGAAGACTCAATAGGCTTTGGCATGCTCTTAGGCTTCAAATATTATTTGAAATCTATAAAATCTTATTGAACTTTCATTTTAATTGAAAATATCTTTTGTAAATGGCTCTTTTCATTCAAAATTTTATGCTGATGATGATGTTTGTGGTGGTGGTGGTAGTGGTGATGGTGATGGTGATGATGATTATGATGATGACGACAATGAAAATGATGATGACTATGATGATGATAGAATGAATTTTAAACATTTATTAAAGAGGAGGATAATATATCTAAGATAATTTCTAAGATGTATGTGTTTGTTAATTTTTTTTTGTTTTGAGTAGTTAAAATTTAGATACAGTAATTTTATTCTACCACTTATAATTTAAAACAAGTGTGGTGATTTGGCTTTAGTATCTATTTTTAAAGGAATAATATAAAATATAATATAGTGGGTCTATCTATTACAATATTTTTAGTCTAAAAATATGATATTTAAACTTTCATAACATGGTATTATCTTTTTTATAGAAAAATAATAATGATGTAGTTCATTAGATATCTAGGTAGCAAAAAAATTACAAAAGTTAAGTGTTGACCATTTTTGACCCCTAAGTTAAAAGGTCAACCCTTATAACAAAAATATTTCCTTGTCATGTATTATAACCTTTTTCATTAGTCCATTTCATGATTTATGAGGTCTTATTAGGATTTTTCTAAGGTCTTATTAGCAAAATTAAGGTTAATTTAACAAGATTAAGGTAGTGTTTTGTCTTTGTCTTAGATTAGTCTAGTCACTCCATGGTGTAATGAAGCTTGGTCAAAAGGTGTCATATTTTATTAAATTGTCTATAAAATTCATATTTTCCCTTTAATCACCTTGTATAAACATTTCACATATGTTTGGAGAGTTTAAGGTTTATTTACAAACTTTAAGGTAAATTTTTATGCAAAGAAAAGTGTTTTTGGTCAAATCCAATGTATTCCAAAGATGACCAATGTGAATGATCCATACATAAAAGTTTTTCAAGATTTTTGAATAAGTTATATAACACCATGTATGTCAGGATGGTAGACTAATTCAATTTTATAGGGAATCACTCCAAGAACTTGTACAAACCAAGAATACTCAATTTCAAGTGAAAACATTGCATTAGTGTGTCATAAGCTTCTACAAGAAAAATACATGATTGGATTATAGGTATCAGTCCAACGAGACCAAAAATTTATTTCTTCTCTCCATCACTCCATTGGTAAGCTAATAAAGGTCAATTTCACATGCTCAATATAGACATAGGAGAGGGAGTCATGGTCTGATATTTTTTCTAGAGGAGGGGGTCTTAATGATATTCAAATTAATTTCAATATTCATTAGATTGGTGGCTCCTCCTTTATCAAAAATAATTAAGAAGGCAAGGTGGTCTAAAACTACCTATAAACCCCATAGGCTCAATTTATCTCCTTGAAATGACAGTTTTAGACTGGTTGGAGGAATGATAATAATAAAAAAAAATGTATAGGGTCTATACAGACATCTCACATGCTATTACAAGCCACACTTGGCATGTGTGAGTCCAATTTGGTAGGAAAAATCTTCTTTTACATAGTTTACAAGATGAATGTCAAGGTCTTTCATTTATTTTAGGATTTGTAATAGTCAAGGAACATGGAAAAATGTGTCAAATCACATTTCACTCCTCTAAATGCTCTATATCTCCATAAATCATTCCCCATTTCTTCACTTCAATACCATTCTCTTCAAGTGATATACAATGTTTTTGCACTTTGAATATTATGTGTGTAAGTTATTTGTATAACAAAGTGTGTTGAAAAGGTCTTATATTGCATTTTTAAAGGTTTATGAGAGTTTTGAATTGAGGAAAGAGGTAAAGAAGTAATGGTAAATAATATCAAGCTCAAAGAGATCATGTTTACATCATGTGAAGGCCTAAAACATGAAAAATACAAACCTACATGTCTGAAAAGATGTAGGTCTGCATTTCATGAGAAAAGTTTTGAAATGTATATCAAAAGTTGTATTTTAAAGGCTTAAATGATCATGAAATTGTAGGATATCCACATTTGGAGAGGTCCAAAACCATGGATAAGTTTGTCTTCAAAACCAATGTTCAAGACACCCAATGAACCCTAACTATCACCTACAGTCATGAAGGAGTGAATGACATGTGATGTCATGGAGTATAATAAGAATATACATGAAGGATATATATACCTAATTGAGGACACTTTATATGGTTATCAAGGATATCTAAATTATCAAAGATTCCATTGAAAGTGTTCCCATTCTAAGAGCAGTCAAGACACCCAATACATAGCTACAAGTTTGCTTAGGTAATGTAGAGTAAAAAATATTCTATGTTTCATTTTGAGTTTTAGTTGTGCACTACAAAGTTTTGTTCCCACATAATTTGGTTCAATACGGTGAAGTTTTGAAAATAGAGCGTGGGCTCTATTTTCCTTTTGATTCATTTTCTCTGAGTGTTGAAATCAAGCGGATATTTCCATGTGTCATCGTCCGAGGTACCTTTCATATTTTCTATAAGTTGGTCGAAACGTGCCACGTATCTCACAATGACTCAGCAGAAAGTGCCAAGTGTCATCATTTGCGGTTTCATATCGGCACCCATGTTTCATCTTTTTTTAGTGTAAGGTTTAACAAGCTAAGTATCAGGATCAAGTGGAAAGTGCCAAGTGGAAGTCACAGAAGGTCTAAATGTTGCTTTTCTAAAAGCAATGGAATGTGCTACGTACCTTGGCAGAATCAAGTGGAAGCCACCACATGTCGTGATCTGAATTATCTTCATTTTGGCTTTGCTGATATAACAAATACTGTGGTGGGTCCCAAGTTTTGTTTCTTAAGTAAGCGGAAGCCGCCAGGTGTCGATGTTCGTGTAAATGTGAAATGAGACCCAAATTGTTTCTACGGTATAAATAGAGTAAAGTAGAGACTGCCATGTGTCATCTTTTGTAGGTTTTTAAAAGGGTAGCTACAAGTAGCGGACATCACCACGTAACCCTAGATAAGTAAAGCGGAGATTGCCATGTGTCCTTTAATAAAGTAGTGGAGATTGACACCTGTCCCTTTATCCATTTTAAAGTTACTCAGGTAAGAAATGCTGTGGGTTTTATTTTCTTTTATGTTGTTGAAATTTTGAGGAAGTGGATAGAGACAAGTGTGAAAGGCGGAACATTCTTGAGCAAAGACACAAAAGAGTATAAGTTACACAAAAAGTGCCGCGTGTCTTCGATAGGTGTTGAGAAACATGCCAAGTGTCATCCTCTGGTGTCTCCTAAAGTAATAAGAAGGTTTTAAGAAAATGGCTAAGTGTTACTTAGCGTTTAAGAGAAGGGAGCATCCTACAATATGTTTCAACCAATGAATTGCCAGAAGATGAAGCATTTCACAATCTATAAAATATCTTTTTTTAGACACAACTAGTTCAGTTAGATTTCTATTGGGCCATTAGATTGGGAACAAGCAGACAATCTAGAGTGCAAAGATCACCAAAATCAATAATCAATTATTAGAGAGAATTTTTGAGAGAGAATTATTGTAAAGAGTCTAGACTTTCTAGAGTTGTGACTAAGTAATATCATTTGCTTTTGTCTCATTTTCTTGAGTTGAAAGGTTTATATAACTGTATGTGTTTTTGTGCCTCTTATATAATTGGAAAATTCAAATAAGAAGATTGAACCCTATGCCTTTGTTGATATTTTTTGTGTCATTTGCAAAAGTAGTCTAGGCTGTAGACTTTTTAGAACTATGATTAGGAATGTCATTTTCTTTTGTCTCATTTTCTTGAGTTCAAAGGTTTATATAACTGTACATGTTTCTGCCCCTCTTATATGACTAGAAAATTCAAATAAGAAGATTGAACCCTATGCCTTTGTTGACATTTTTTGTATCAAAACAAAAGTAGTCTATGATGTGAGCCTTTATTTCTATTGTTTCCATATTTTACATTGATCATGCACTTGTTTGATCTTAAATGTAAATGAATCCTACATATAGTCTCATTGTGCTCAAGATTAAGGTCGGATTACATTCAGGCGCATCGCCATAGATTAGATTTCCTTTCTTGCATTTGTGTTTCTGATTTAAATTCCTATCCCTTTTCCCAGTATCTACTTAATATCAAGAAGAACCAACTTCTCAAAAATCTGGAGGTTGTTTCAAGATGCAAGTCCCATATCTTGAAACTTCCCATTGTTGTTGATTAGAATCAAGCACAATTTTAAATCATCAATAGTTTTTGGCATGCTTGGTGGGATGAATCTTTCAAGGAGTTGAAGAATTTTTGGTGTGTTCTTCAGCCAACCAACCTTTGCAGGTTTTTATTTTATCAACACCAATGGTAACTCTAAGTTGAATCAGCCGGTTAAGCAGTCCTGGTATCATCAAGAAATCACCGTTTGGTATGTATAATTCTATTACTCAGAGCTATGGGTCTTATGCCCCTTCATATATTTTTAATCAAGATCAGGTTGCTCATGGAATCACAGCAAGCAACAAGGATGCATATGGTTATAAGTTTTTCCCTTCACAGGTTTGATGTGACCAACCTCAGCCCTGTCATGAGCTATATCAGTCTTATGCCCAGTCTCCCCAATATGTTACATCCCATGCTCAACTTAATCTCATTTCCACCTTAAAAAAAGCATTATTGGGATATAAAAAATACGTATTAGAGCTTGAAAACATAAGGGGATGTGGCCAAGAAATTCCTAATCATGTCATCCATCAAGTAAGAAATGTAGTAGATCTGATTAAAAGTGAATGGGCTCCCATTGAAAGAGCAAATTGGCAAAGGCTTACATATGAGATATTGGATGTGTGTGGCTTGATTGCATTTTTAGAAGAGAAGCTGAGTATTCATGAGAGACAACCTTACCAAGTCTATCAACCTGCATATCCACTACCACAAGTTTCATATCAGATATACGTAGCCCCTACTCATGAGCCAAGTCGAACCTATCAAGGTCCTTTCCATAATAATGTCGAGTCTATGTTGGCAGCAAGGGAAATGGAATCTGTTGACGTTGGAAAGTGTACCCAGTGGCAGGAAAATAGGTTCTTGCCCTCTCCTTGCAACATGGAAACTCCTCTCTCACCTGTGGGACAGCGAAGCAGGAGAGGAGAGTCTCTAGATAAGGGCTAGCTCCCTTTGATGCATCATGTTTGTTTCAAGCAGTGCAAAATACAGGTATATATAGATATATAAAAAGTGGGGGGGATGAAAAGGGAGAAGAAATGCATGAAAACAAACTACCTACTCTAAAAGAGGTGATGCACCAAAAAACAAGGGTCGACCTTCACACATCCACTCTCCGAACCAGACAAATACAGACATACTCTACACATTTGGCAAAAGGGATAGGCTGCAAAAGACTGGCAGGGAGGCTTACATGAAGACATAGGAGACAAAAAAATAATCACTGAGGTGCTGTAAGATGCACACTGTAAGTGACTCCTTCTATTCTGATCTTCTAAAATGTCCGCTCTTCTCCTTTCAGTGGCAAAAATGGCACCTTATAGATAATAGGTCTACTGGTGTTGAACCTGTGAGAGCATCAAAAAGCAATGACTGGACATAGACAAAACACTCGAGGCACACTCAATAATATCTATCCAAATAGAGGTAAAAACTACATTTGTATTGATCTAGGTGAAATTTTGCAGAGCTGCGCTCTTTACAAATGTGGAAGATAATTACAAAAATGAACAGGTTCATAATATATAGGAGAAGTAAGGAGGCCATTTGGCACTCCTTTTACAAGTGGCATATGCATCTCTTCATGGGGAGAACAAGTCGCTCAAGGAATTAAATGGACTGCACCTTTTTGTCTGCTCAAAAATCATCCTCTTTTTGATGACTTACACAGTTTATCAATCCATTTAATAAAAAATGGAGGAAAACTGATCTTATCTCAACTATTTGTGCCTTTCATGATAAATTCATGGGGACTGCTCCACCTACTGAAGTCACTTCATAAATGATGCCACTTGGATCAACTACCAGCTCGCTCTGTCCTTGTCACTTTGCTTGTCACTTTTGCATCCTTGTCTTTTTTGGCCGCTTGGCCCTTTAGGGGAACTCCTTGGCGGGTCACTACATTCAGGCCCTTTTCCCTTTTTCAATGTTTGAAAACCCAATGGCTATTCTATTTCATTAAATTTGATGGCCTTGGAGATGTCATCGGGCCTGCTGGCTTCTTTTCCTAAACTTTTACGTGGCCTGCTCCTCTGCCTACTAGTCGAGTCCATGCTGGTTGTTTGATTGTTGACAGGCCTTCTCATGCCCTTCATAGACTGCCTTATGTCTTTGCCTTTGTATTAAGCCATGAGCTTTTTTTCATATCAAGCCACAGGCTTTTGGCCTTGAAATGTGCCTAGCTTTGGTTAACTTGAACCTCACCTAATTTCCTCCTCGAAGCGCCTACCTTAGTGTTAAGCCATGTGCGCCAATGAACCAAGGACGTTGAATCATTGAACTTGGGCATGAAATGAACTCTCTAAACTCGCAACCCAAAATTGACTGGCTTCGAAAAGCCAGGGAAGAAGTTGACCACAATTTTGCCAGGGGCAAAAATTGGTCAACATATTGGTGACTCACAGGGGAAGCATGCCTGCTATGATCAGTTGCCTTGCAAATCCATTAGTCATGGAGTCAGATTGTAACTTTAAAATAGCAATAGCTTTGATAAATTCCAAAATCAATCACACAGATTCACCTCCATGAAATGAAAACACATGCAAGACTAAGAAAACTACTTGTGCAACAACACTTAGGGGAAATAGGGAAAGAAAACTGAAAGCAACCTACTATATACAGCTAACCAGGAACATTCACCTCCCTCCTGGATCGAAAGGAAAATTTCTTAAGTCCCCTTCCTAGCAAGAAGACTTATGGTGGCAGGCAAGTAGCTGAATGAAGAAGAGAGTTGGTAACTTGCTCTTCTTGCCTGCCACCTGAGTTGGCTGGAATCCTAGTGGATCAAAATCGAACATGCCTCTGACATATATGTAATTTGTTTGTCTTTGGAAGCCTGTTAAATGCTAGTCCTTTGAATTGGTGCTCTTCACCAAGAAATCAATGGCTGCTGGCTTATCACCATTAGCCCTTTGACATGTACATTCCTTCTGCAATGTATCATGGTCTGACCCGTTTCCTTCTATCTCACTGAAAACTCTGTCAGACTCATCCTCTGCTCTTTCAAGGCCTTCCTCAAGGAAGACAGACCTCTCCTTTTCCTCCTCAAAGATCCAGATCTCTAGATGTTCAAAGATATTTTCCTAATCCTCCTCCAACTTAGGCTCCTCATCATCAAAATAGTGAGAAAGTTCATCAAACAGAAGGGAAGAGAGCTCACCATGCATTTGTTTCTTCTCGTATTGCTGGAACATCTGCATATGTGCAAGACCTGCATCTTCTCCACTACTGATGGTGACTTCACAAGGAGCATCAATGATGATTTCTTCTTCATCATCGCTCGTGACAGCCTCTTAAAGGACTACAGATTGGATCTTCTGCTCCTCACTTGCCTCTTGCAGAACAGGTTCCTCCTCAAGAAGGGGTGAAGTAGAGAAAACATGAGGAAGAGGAGGCAGTCCTTGAGCTAGAATCGAATGATTCTCCTCCTTCCACTTGGTCAGCACTTCATCAATATCAGGTGTGGCCTGATATGTCTCTTGGAGGTGTGTGGATGGGCTGGGTTCAGACAGATCCACCACACGTTGGCTGAGGAATCTCATTTGGGACTCCAACTCTACAATTCTCCTGGCTATATGTTCTTGAAGGAGCCTTTCTTGGAGATCACCAGCATTATCCTCTTCAAAGCTCTAAGCTGGTTCCTGGCATTCCTTCCTCCAACTTGGAATATGCACATTGTGTTGAAAGACTTGGGGAAGCTGAGGGATGCAAGGAAGAGACTGTTGATACACTCGAAGAGTCTCAAGAAGAGGGACATGCTAGTTGGTGGTACTCTCCCCAATGGAAGATTCACAATATAAAGAATTGGGAAGATTGATCTCCATGGGGGGTTACTCTGATGCCCTCTGGTATTGGAAAGCTAGACGCACGTGATTGGGAGCAGATGCATTTGGTGAGCTGGAGTGAACAAGCACTATCTCATAGAAAGGATTTGGTGCCAAAGAGGGGGATTTTTTTGGAATATGAGGGGGCACACAAGGCTGGCTGCTTTGAAAAGATGGATTTCTCCATTTCGCTACCTCCTCCTTCATGGATTGCGAAGCCTATGCTTGCCTAAACAAACACTCCTCTTTATACATCAGCTCTTGTTGATCTCCATTATCTACCTCTCAAACTCCAGCCTCATTTCCCTTATCATTGCAGGGCAACTAGAAGAGTTGCTTGAGGGGACGCCATAAAGAGGCTGAGTCTGATCATGGTAATATGAAGGAATATAAGGCCCATGATTTTGGGAAAAGGGATTATACATAAAGAAAGTAGATTTTTGATGGCACCAGGTTGCTTAACCAGCAAATTCAACTTAGAGTCACCAGATGCTGAAGAAATCGATTTGCTATAATAGGACCAACATCAGTGCTGAAACTCTACTGCGTTAAAACTTGGGTCCCACCGGGCGTGCCAGAACTGTTGACACTAGAAAGTGCACCCAGTGGCAGGAAAATAGGTTCCTGCCCTCTCCTTGCAACATGGAAACTCCTCTCTCACCTGTGGGATGGCGAAGCAGGAGAGGAGAGTCTCTAGATAAGGGCTAGCTCCCTTTGATGCATCATGTTTGATTTAGGCAGTGCAAAATATAGGTATATATAGATATATAAAAAGTGGGGGGGATGAAAAGGGAGAAGAAATGCATGAAAAAAAACTACCTACTCTAAAAGAGGTGATGGACCAAAAAACAAGGGTCGACCTTCACACATCCACTCTCAGAACCAGACAAATACAGACATACTCTAGACATTTGGCAAAAGGGACAGGCTGCAAAAGACTAGCAGGGAGGCTTACATGAAGACATAGGAGACAAAAAAAAATCACTGAGGTGCTGTAAAATGCACACTGTAAGTGACTCCTTCTATTTTGATCTTCTAAAATGTCTGCTCTTCTCCTTTCAGTGGCAAAAACGGTGCCTTGTAGATAATAGGTCTGCTGGTGTTGAACCTGTGAGAGCATCAAAAAGCAATGACTGGACATAGACAAAACACTTGAGGCACACTCAGTAATATCTATCTAAATAGAGATAAAAATTGCATTTGTATTGATCCAGGTGAAATTTTGCAGAGCTGTGCTCTTTACAAATGTGGAAGATAATTACAAAAATGACCAGGTTTGTAATATATAGGAGAAGCAAGGAGGCCATTTGGCGCTCCTTTTACAAGTGGCATACACGTCCCTTCATGGAAAGAACAAGTCGCTCAAGGAATTAAATGGACTATGCCTTTTTGTCTGCTCAAAAACCATCCACTTTTTGATGACTTACACGATTTATCAATCCATTTAATAAAAAATGGAGGAAAACTGATCTTATCTCAACTATTTGTGCCTTTCATGATAAATTCACGGGGACTGCTCCACCTACTGAAGTCACTTCCCAAATGGTGCCACTTGGATCAACTGCCAGCTCACTCTGTCCTTGTCACTTTGCTTGTCACTTTTGCATCCTTGTCTTTTTTGGCTGCTTGGCCCTTTAGGGGAACTCCTTGGCGGGTCACTACATTTAGGCCCTTTTCCCTTTTTCAATGTTTGAAAACCCAACAGCTATTCTATTTCATTAAATTTGATGGCCTTGGAGACGTCATCGGGCCTGCTAGCTTCTTTTCCTAAACTTTTACGCGGCCTGCTCCTCTGCCTACTAGTCGAGTCCATGCTGGTTGTTTGACTGCTAACGGGCCTTCTCGTGTCCTTCATAGACTGCCTTATGTCTTTGCCTTTGTATTAGGCCACGGGCTTTTTTTTGTATCAAGCTGTGGGTTTTTGGCCTTGAAATGTGCCTGGCTTTGATTAACTTGAACCTCACCTAATTTCCTCCTCGAAGCACCTACCTTAGTGTTAAGCCATGTGTGCCAATGAACCAAGGACATTAAACCGTTGAACCTGGGCATGAAATGAACTCTCTGAACTCGCAACCTAAAATTGACTGGCTTCGAAAAGCCAGGGAAAAAGTTGACCACAATTTTGCCAGGGGGCAAAAATTGGTCAACAGAATCCAAACCCTCACTTCTCCCTCAACTCCCTCCCACCCTTTCTCAAGAAGCTTCTTGTTTTTTATCACAGCCTTCATACACTCCCCACTTCTATGGTGATTCCTATGAGCTCCAAGAAAGATTCTTTCAAGAAAATCTAGCTAAGCAAGTTGAAGAATTAGAGGCAAAGATGAGATTGCTTAGAGAAAGAGAGATAGAGCTTTCAGACCTTAGAGAGGAACCTACACCAAAAAATACCTCTTCTACCAATCCTCAGATCTCTCAACATGATGTCCAAATTTTGAGTTGGAAGAGGGAAAATCATGAACTAGCTAGGGATCTTGAAGAAGATAAAATTTCTGACTCTTTCCAAGAGAAAAGTTCTAGACCTAAGGTCATGAGTTGGAAACAAACAATGGAATCATGGGGCAGAAAGAAGGAGGAGAAAGGTTTTGCTCAAATCCTTGAAGAGGTTGAAGTTGCTCTCACTCATGATGATGATCAAGCAGAAGATCCTACATTTGAACACACCTCATCTACATCCCTCCAAGAGAGCTATCAAGTTACATCTGATATAGATAAAGTGATGGACAAATGGAAAGAGGACGATCATTCGATTCTAGCTCAAGAATTATCTCCTCTTCCGCATATGTATAACCATCAGTCTTCTTCTTTATCCCTTTTTAAAGAGGAATATATTTTGGAGGAAGCAAATAAGTATGCAGAGGAGTACGCTCAATTCATGGCTAGTCAAGAAAATAAGTATGCATATGAGGAGGAAATCACCATAGGTACACCCTTTGATGAACCAGAAGACAAGTCACTAGCTTTTGCCTCTATCTCTGATGAAAAAGAGATAAATTTTTATCATTTTTTAAATGACTTGTTTGAAGTCATTGGGGCAAGTTACACTATTCTTCAAGAAGGCTGTGAGCTGGCCAAATGTGGAGAAGACAACATTGAGGATCAAATAAGTATGTAGAGGGGATGCAAGCTTTCAGACTTATCCTTTCAAGAGGTTGAAGTCATCAAGGAGGATGATCATGCAATGGAACCCGAGCATGAGGCAGAAGGAGATAAGCCAAAAGATGATGTATATCAAAAGACACAGAGTGGAGAACCAACATACATTGATTTATTGATGAGACATGATAGCATAAAGAATCAACATTTGATAAGTTTTAAAGAACAAGAAGAGTATGTATATGTTGGGGACATGTTTGACTTTGATTCACTCAGATGTAGGCCAATCAAGGTGGCAAGCAGGATGAGCAAGTCACCAAAACTCCATCCCATTTAGCCATTTGTCTGGCATCATAAGTCTTCTTGCCATGAAGGAAACTTCAAAAAAATTTCTTTTGATCTAGGAGGGAGGCAAATATACTTGGTTAGCTGTATATAGTAGTTTGCTTTCAATTTTGTTGCTCTATTTTCCCATTTTTTATTTCCCGCTCTCTTTTAAATAAGTGTTCTTTGAGCACATGGCTATGGCTCAGAATCTTTTCAAAAATTTCAAGACTCTCGACACATTAAGTGTCTCTCAAATCTACATAATTCCCTAGATGTGTCTGATTCGTCAGTGCTAGAAGTGGAAGCTATTTTGATCCAGCTTGAATTCCAATTGAAGGTTGCAATTCATATTTTACAGAGTTTTCGTACAAGGACATCATTAACCTTGATTTAGATTTTTAGGAGCTACAAAATAAGTAGGGGCTATTTGATGCTGAATGGTCTGTCTATCAGATGACCTTATTGAAGTTGTGATTGTTGCCACATTTTTTTTATATGTGGGAAATTGTGGTTTCTTTTTGAGCATGCTCAAAAGTCCTTGGGGTCACCAATAACTGTAGAGTAAAAAATACTCTACGTATCATTTTGAGTTTTAATTGCATGCTGCAAAGTTTTGTTCCCACATAATTTGGTTCGAGATGGTGAAGTTTTGAAAACAGAGCACGGGCTCTATTTTCCTTTTGATTCATTTTCTCTGAGTGTTGAAATCAAGCAGATACTGCCAAGTGTCATCGTCTGAGGTACCTTTCATATTTACTATAAGTTGGTCAGAACGTGCCACATATCTCACAATGACTTAGTGAAATGCACCAAGTGTCATCATCTATGGTTTCATATCGGCACCCACATTTCATCTCTTTTCAGCGTAAGGTTTAACAAGCTAAGTATCAGGATCAAGTGGAAAGTGCCAAGTGGCAGTCACAGAAGGTCTCAATGTTGCTTTTGTAAAAGCAATGGAATGTGCCATGTACCCTAAAAAAATCAAGCAGAAGCCACCATGTGTTGTGATTTGAATTATCTTCATTTTGGCTTCGCTGATATAGCTAAGACTCTGGTGGGTCCCAAGTTTTGTTTCTTAAGTAAGCAAAAGCCGACAGGTGTCGTTGTCCGTGTAAATGTGAAATGAGACCCAAATTGTTTCTATGGTATAAATAGAGTAAAGTAGAAACTGCCACGTGTCATCTTCTATAAGTTTCTAAAAGGGTAGCTACAAGCAGCAGAGATCACCACGTAACCCCAAATAAGTAAAGCGAAGATTGCCATGTGTCCTTTAATAAAGTAGCATAGATTGAAACCTGTCCCTTTGTCCCTTTAAAGTTACTTGGGTAAGAAATGATGTGGGTTTTATTTTCTTGTAAGCTATTGAATTTTTGAGGAAGTGGATAGAGATAAGTGTCAAAGGCGAAACGTTCTTGAGCAAAGACATAAAAGAGTATAAGTTATGCAGAAAGTGCCGCGTGTCTTCGATAGGTGCTGCAGAACATGCCAAGTGTCATCCTCCAGTGTCTCCTAAAGTAATAAGAAGGTTTTCAATAAAATGGCTAAGTGTTACTTAGCGTTTAAGAGAAGGGAACATCCTATAATATGTTTCAACCAATGAACTACTAGAAGATGAAGCATTTCAGAATCTATAAAATATCTTCGATTAGACACTGCCTGTTCGGTTAGATTTCAGTTGGGCTATTAGATTGGGAACAAGTAGACAATCCAGAGTGCAGAGATCACCAGAATCAATAATCAATTATCAGAGAGAATTTTTGAGAGAGAATTATTGTAAAGAGTCTAGACTTTCTAGAGCTGTGACTAAGTAATATCATTTGCTTTTGTCTCATTTTCTTGAGTTGACAGGTTTATATAACTGTTCGTGTTTCTATGCCTCTTATATAACTAGAAAATTCAAATAAGAAGATTGAACCCTATGCCTTTGTTGATATTTTCTGTGTCATTTGAAAAAGTAGTCTAGGTTGTAGACTTTCTAGAACTGTGATTAGTAATGTCATTTGCTTCTGTCTCATTTTCTTGAGTTCAAAGGTTTATATAACTGTATGTGTTTCTGCCTCTCTTATATGACTGGAAAATTCAAATAAGAAGATTGAACCCTATGCCTTTGTTGACATTTTCTATATCACAACAAAAGTAGTCTATGATGTGAGCCTCTATTTCTATTGTTTTTATCTTTTACATTGATCATGCACTTGTTTGATCTTAAATGTAAATGAATCCTACATATAGTCTCATTGTGCTCAAGATTAAGGTCGGATTACATTCAGGCGCATCGCCATAGATTAGATTTCTTTTCTTGCATTTGTGTTTCTGATTTAAATTCTTATCCCTTTTCCCAGTATCTACTTAATATAAAGAAGAACCAACTTTTCAAAAATCTGGAGGTTGTTTCAAGATGCAAGTCCCATATCTTGAAACTTCCCATTGTTGTTGATTAGAATCAAGCGCAATTTTAAATCATCAAAAGGTAACTCAGGTTGGATTTAAACTTGAGAAGAGGATGTAATATATAAAAAAGGAATTAGAATTTAGGTGAGAAACCAAGTGAAATAAATTAATAAAATCAAATATAAACCTAAAATTAATGATCAAATAGACCTACAAATAGAGTTACTTTAAAACTCTACATTCACACAATCAGGTGCTCCTATATGCCTGTATAGCCTTGAGAAGAAGGGTGCCTACTTGGTTAGAGAATATGATGTATGTAGGAAGAATAAACCACATGGGAATGATTATATAATTCCATTATGACTCCAAATGAGCTTCAGGGTAAACAAAAGTGGTGCAAATGTGGATAGGCATGTTTAGGCTTGGTAAACCTCATGTCACACACAAAGGCCTATGTGTACATTTGTGATAAAAATGATTTGATGAAGGTGAGATAAGAAGAGATAAGAACATGAATACCTTGAGAATTTTATGAATATTTCAATGATTTTTTTTTAAGTTTTAGACCCTTTCAATAGAGAAGAGATAAATCAAATACAGTCACTAGGGTCTTTTATATTATTTTGATGGAGAACCATAGGTGTGAACCAATGGGAGTTTTAGGAAGCCTGTGGAGATAAATGGAAAGGATACCATTGGGATAGCTCAAGGGATATGATATAGACATATAGAGGTCATTTCCAACTTAAGACAAAATCCAAAATACCACATGTAGGCCTAAAGCTCTTTTAGACCTCATAGAACACATACTCAACCACTTGAAAGGCACTGACTTTTACTTAGATATTACTTGATAAGATGCATGGTGGAAAAATAAGTTTGGAGGTGTTGGAGGGATATATAAAATTAAATACTATGGCATTGGTTTAGGGAAATAATCTCTATCCCCTATGAACAATCTTTAAGAACTTGACACACCTTAAACCCTCCTAAATCCCTCATAGTGACCTGATGGAAGAGAAAGACCTTAAAATGATTTCACATGGATTGGTTTTACCTTGTATTTTATTTTATGACCTTATCAAGTCTCATAACCATTTTTTCAAGCAATTTTTGGCACATGTGAAGGTACATGTGTATAGAATTGGCCTAAGAAGCTTGGTTGTAGGCTTGTGTGTGAGGGTGCAGGGTATGAATTGGTCTATAAACCAGGTATCAAGGCCTATAATTCATGATTATAGGTCACATTATCATATAAACACTTTTTTGGGTCTCTCAAAATGATATACAATCTACCCAAGTCATCAAGTTGGCCAAGAAGGTGAGAAATGCATCATTTTGCTAGTCCAGAAGCCTATCTCAAGCCTATGGAGTACTTCAAGAGACCCCACTATCAAGGTATAGAGTTTTATTAAGGTGTTTCAAGCCTTAAAAATTATTTCCAAGATTTAGTATCTACAAACTTCTTTCCAAACCACTTCAATCACCTCTCATGCATGTACAAGCACTTAGGCTAGGGTTAAAGCCATTTCATGGTTTACCCATCCATATAAGGTATCAGAAGCTAAAATTTGACATGGAATATGGCCAATGGATGGGTAAAGTGAATAAAAAACTTTTACATAGTTTTCACATGTCTGGGAGTCAATTTGAGCCAAAATTTAGTTTCTAGGCCTAGAAGCCTAATTGAGGCATAATTGGAAAGAGAAAAAGGCTAATAAGTGTGCTTCCACTCACTTTCAGGTCATAAAATTTAGCATGGATCTGAAAGGGGATATTGGGTACTAAAAACTATATTTATTTTCCTAGGATACTTTGTACATTCTTCCACATAAGGATCTTTTTGTGTTTTCATGACTATAAGGAATTGAAGGAAAGTGAGAGCTTAAGTTGCAAGATAAAGTCATGATGAGTGTTTGATGGATTAAAATGAGTTGTTTAAAGTTTATTATGACTAAAAGGTGCCATAAATGTATAATAATTGTAGTTATGAATACAAAATCATGATTTGAAACTTATAAGCAAAGTGAGACTTGGCAAGACCAAGTGGGTTTCAAGACACCTAAAGAGCTACTTGATGATCACCACTGAGATGTCAGCTTGGATAGATCCTATGCAGATGTAAGGTGTCAAATAGTAGATCAAAATATTAGTTGAACATGACTTGATGGTCATGAGTGCCATTTGTCACCTCACAAGCCAAGAGAAGGGGCAATTTTGAAGATGACAAGGTGTCAAGCAAAGGAATGAAACTCCATGCCATTTAGGAGATGAAGAATCTTTAGAGGAAAAACACATGTACTTTGAGATGTTATGAAACTATTTCATAACTCTTTATTGATTGTAAAACCTTCTAGACACTTATCACCTCTCTCTCCTATGCCCTTCTCTCTTTCTCTCTCTCACTACTCTATAAATTTAGCCTTGATGGGTTATGTATTCATCCACCACCTAGGTATAACTAATCCCTACCCATTTTCAAGCCTTTGATCAATGAAAAAATATTAGTTATACCTCCTTCTTTGACTGGTTTTGGTATGTGTGTGTGACTATTTGATATGATCAAGTGTTTTGTTTAGCTTTCCTCGACGATTTTATCCTTTCTATCATTTATATTCAATTTGAAAGCTTCTTTATAGGTATTGTGAAGTGTTTAAGTGAAGTGTGAAGGTTGAGTGCGTTATTTATTCATTAGTGTCATTCTATGACCTCTTGACTAGTCCTCCTAGCCCAAACATATATCACAACCTCCATAATGAAGTGCTAATGTAGAGAGGCAGATATGAGTAGTGTTTGTTTAGGTTAGTCTCATGGTTTATGTGCACATACAAATGGTTGGTAGTGGTCAATTTTTTTTGGTTCATTGCTTCCATTAGATAAGGTTGATTTCTCTTTTCCTAACAAGTTGGTAGATTAGTGAATGAGATTAAGTGATACATCAAGGGGATCTAGCCTTATAACCTAGAGATTCAATCCACCTAAAGGTCACCCACAACCTAGGATTGTCTCCATGTTACCCCAAATTTGGAAGGCTTGAACAATCTTCCAAGGGTGTAAATTTGGGCTGTAACATTAAGAATTTGAAAATATGAAATGAGAAAGATAAATTTGTGTTAATGTTTAACATTATGTTTTTATGGTACCCTACCCACTTACTCTTATTCTCTGAATGAGGAAATATGAAACATATACGTTGATAAATAGAGTCATCACTCCATCTCCAACTCCATGATTGATAAAGGACTACAAATTTCTAAAACAACCAAAAATGATAAGACATAATATTATAGTAATTATATTTTATACATTATTTTTGTGCAAAACAAGTGAGGGAGGAAAATTTGAGAAACATTTTGACATATATCTAGAAGGTTTGATTAAATATAAAACAAGGAGAGAATTTTGAGGGGTAGATATGATTAATGAATAACATGAATCCACTTAATCAAAAATAATATTGAGTTTAAGAATAACATTAGACTACACCCATTTTTAATCAAAAATAGTGTTGAGTTTACAAATGACATTTTCTATTCATTACTTTTTTTAATGCATGGGTGACTCCCCTGAAAGGATGGATTACATAAGATGATAATTTAAATAAAAGGTAACTTATTTCGATCTTGTCTACGCTTCACCAAAATTTCAAAAAAAAAACTTTTTCCACACAACTCTAAATATTCTTCTTAACAATAAATACTAAAGTCGCATCACAAATTTCATTCTATATATATATATTCACATTTACACCCTTATTTCTATGCATATATTTTGAAACTAACATACACTTTAGGAGTTCTTACATCATGTGAGAAGCTTCATTTTTTTCCTAAAGTAAATATAAAAGATATTATACTTCACTACTTGTAATAATCCAATACTTTAAAATGATGCCAATATTTATATAATTGAGTTTTCATTAAAAAATAATAATAAATTAACCAACTCAATTTAAGAAATGGAACTGGATATTAGCAGTAGGTGTTTTTTTAGTAAGTGTGTGGGATCTCCCCTTTCACATTCAAATATTATCATTTGGGCTAGGATGGTATGGAGTACCATAGTTGCTCTTTTCTCCATATTCAATCTTGATTTTTACCAAGTTATTTTCCAGAGTGCCTCTAATCAGGACTTTGTTTGGTCATTAGGAACGTTATCTAGTAATTTGGGTTCTTTTTCTATCCTAGTCACCCTTATTAGGCCCTTATAAAGTGAAAGGCTTTGTTAATCCCCTTTGGATTATACTATACAATCTTCCACACATCTTTAGAAAAGAGGACGACATCAAATTGTTGGTTAATAATTTGGATTCTTTTGTGAATTTGGATGAAATCTCTGTGGGAATTATATTTGTGAGAGCTTGTGTGATTGTTGATATTTCCAAACTTCTCTATCATTCAATTAAATTATGCTCTTCCTATGTGATGTGGACTTAGTTTATCAACTTTGAAGGCCTTCATTTCCATTGATTTCATTATAATCTCATTAGGCATTACACAGATGGTTGTTCTTCTAAGGGCCATCAAACTTTGTCTTCTCACTCATGGCAAGTTTGGAGGAAGAAAAATGGGCCCTCATATAAAGACTTTATTTGGTGCAACCATGGTAAATTATACCATATTGTTGGGTCTTCTCCCCCTCTTCCTATGCCTAGGGACTTTCTATCCTCCCCTACGAAAGAGATCCTATTAAGGGTAGATTCTGCTCCTTTTGTGATTTTTTGCCCTCTACCTACTATGAAGACCATTTATTCCCCTTTTATTTATTAGATGGTAAGACCTAAAGCTCTTTTGGACTCTTCAGTTAAAAGGAAACGATGAAGATCAGAGGCTGAAAGGTTGAGATCAAATGCAAATGAAATAGTGAAAGATGGTACTCAATGAATAATGGAAGATCACCTTTCTTAGCGTGGAAGAAGATTGGCTCAAGTAATTAGTTAATTTCATGTCCTTTTTTATTATTTTGGTGATCCCTATCTATTTGAAAGGTAGATTGTTATGTTGTTTACTATATCTCTAGTAGTTTTAACAATAGTGTTTTCTTTTGTGGATGGCTCTTTATTTTCTTATTAGTTGATGGACATCTATTTGCTGATTATTGGCTAAATTTTCACAAATGGTTTGGATGTTGTTTATTCTGATGGCTTGTGGCTTGATTGGCCTATTAGATGGTCTGTTGGTAGTTTATTTTAAATCACAGTTGATAGTTCTATAGCCTATTGGGTTGTGGGCTCCTATCAAAACCAACTGAATAATAATAAAAAAACCAATATATATATATATATATATATATATATATATATATATATATATATATATATATATATATATATATATATATATATATATATATATATATATATATATATATATATATATATAATGAGTCGATTTCATAAGACTAAAACCTATATGCATAAGTATAATGCAAATAAAATTAAATTTAAAGCCAATAATTTTTAATTAAAATATAATTTTAACCATAGTCAATGAAAAATTATTACAATAGCTAAATAGCTGTAGTTTAGAAAAAAATGCAGTACATGGGGTATTCAGATCTATAAACTAAGTTTAGTGGAAGAATGCTTTATGTTTCTCCAAAAATTTATGATAAAGCATTTTTTGATGCATCATGTTACTTTGTTTCAAGCTTCACTGTAGAAAAAATGAAGTATTATAAAAGCTTTTGTGAAAATTTTGCATGAGTAAAGGGTTTCATTTTATTAGCTAAATAATGTTTATTGAAGACTAAAGTTAACTGACAATGATTTGTTTCTTGTAAAAAATGAAGGTTTTGCAAACAAATTTTGATTTTCTTTGGCCAAATTCAGAGGGTTTTATGACAACTTTTTAGGTTTTATTGATTTTGTACATGATGGGAGACATATCTGATGGAGGCATCATGCCAAGCTATTTTTTCATAATTTTAACATTAAAAAAAAAAATGAAAAAAACATATCTTTTATGTTTTATAAATATTGAATTACCTCAAAAATTTAGTACATCCCTTGACTTTAGCAAATAGAATGGAATTTTTTTTTGTATAAATGTTATATCATAGCAATTACAAAGCTAATGCTAAAACTTAATAAAATGTGATATGCACTTAAACCTATATCATGTTTAGGGATATGTGTGGTTGACCTGTGGCTTACATACCTCTTATATTGTCTTGTCACATCTCTATACGTTCTTAGTAAGGTTAGCCTATGGAATAACTATGGCTAAGTAGAGTATATATAGGAGGTAGTGGTTAGTATATGATCATTATATTGTGAATTCCACTCTTTTTACATTGTTGTGGAGGTTTCCCCCTCAAAGTGGCTCCACTATATTCATTAAGCATTCTGATTTCTTATCAATTATTATTGTGGATCTACATATTATACTCTTATTTCTATGATATAATATTCTATTATGAGAACATCTAAGGAACTTAATTACAAGTGGTATTAAAGCTTCGATTTGGGCAAGTTTATGCAATCTTTTTTTTAAATTTAGATTTGGTTTTGTGATCTCTTACGAATGGAAATATAAAATACATAACTTGCGATCAGGGAAGAATTTGATTTTTTCATCACTATAGTATTGTTTGAAGTGATTTTTTAAAAAAATTAGTAAAAAAAGTTTGGATAAATTTTCACCCTTATGAAAATTATCAGTCATTGGATTCATCTCAATGCGATTATCATAATGGTATAGTTTTTTGGTACACTTTTTAGGTTGAATTTTTTTCATCATTCGCATTAACAATCATTGGATTCGCTTGGCAAGATGATCATAATGATATAATATACTAATACCCTGTTTGGGGGGATAAAACCCTCCATCCTAAATATTTGTGCATGGATGGTCCAGACACTCACAAATACAAGAAAGGGAAATAAACTCAAAAAACTCTTCATAAGGATAACATGTAGTCTGACACTTCTGATCCATTTATTTTTTAGGCAGTTCACCAACTTGAGCCATATTTACAAAGCATGGTGTAGAAAGATGATCTCGATGTAGTTAAAGGGGACATCATTGGGTTAAGAGGGTAAATGAATGTTTTTAAGGATCTAGTGACACTTATTACTGGGTAATTGTCCAATCTCACAACTTAGCCTTCATAAAATAATCTTCGACCACTCCAGTTCAATTCTCCTCATTCAAACAATCACACCTCCAATCCTGGTCCAAATTAGTTGTTGCCAAAAGTAGAATTGCATAATTTTGATGGTAAGGATCCAATCAAAAAATTATTTGATCTACATCAGAATCCATGTGCAAAAAAGGTGGTTATGGTCTCTTTGTATTTGAAACTTAAGAAAGTCATTTGGTATAGATGGTTGTGTGCTCAAAATAAAAATAAGGTTTTTGGTCCATATTTTTTGAGAAATTTGTAGCTCTAATATTGCAATGATGTCTCAAAATCTACTTCAATCAACTATCTAAACAACATCAAATAGGGACTATGAAGTATTATATTCATTAATTCTAAAATATCTCCTTACGTGTGGATGATATCACTGAGGCAAATTTGACTGACCTGTTCTTGGGTGGCCTTAATGATAGCATCCAAATGGAGATTCACATGTTTAGTTATAGTTCAATAAGTGAAGCCATACCAATGACACATATGGTAGAGGAAAAAGATCTAGTCAAATGAAGACCTTTTTCTAGTGTCCACAGAGGTAATTTCCCAGCCCCAGCATTTCCTCAGCCTATAAGATTGACCCCTAAACAAATTGACAAGAAGTATGCAAAAGGGTTATGTTTTGGCTCTGATAAAAAATGGAGCAAAGGAAATAAATGTGATGAAAATAAGTTTTTTACATTAAAGGTGATAATGAGAATGAATAAGATGATGAGGCCTCAAGTGGAGACCTGGAAGAACTTAAGGATGAATCTAAATATTCTCAACCTAATATTTCCTCTCATATACTTTCTAGTTTTAGTACTCCTCAAGCTCTCAAGATGGTGTGTTTCTTCAAGAAACAAAAGTTGACTATGTTGATTGAATCTAGGAGTACACACAAATTCATCAAAATTAAGGTGCCTATTCATTTGAAATGTTTCATTTACCCAGCTCCAAAATTTTAGGTCATGATTAAAGATGGTGGTACAATAAACTATTTTATTGAATGCCAGAGTATTAAACTTGATATGGGAGACTACCTGTTATAGTCTCCTATGTTTGTTATTACCATTGAAGGGCCGACATTATTTTTGGAGTGTAATGGCTCACCATTTTGGGTATAATTTAGATTAAATTCCAAGATCTATTCATGCACTTTTATTCAAAAGACATGAAATTTGAACTATGTGGTTTACAAGTTAAATCTTTACAATTGGTTAGTTCTCACTAAATGATGAAGATGCTTAGAAAAGGTGTTGAATAATTTATTGAGAAAATATTTTCCATAGAAGTTCAACCAACCAAGGCATCTACCCATCCCAATTTACAAATAGTGTTAGATGACCTTATTGTTGTTTTTAGTGTCATGCCAGAAGGACTTCCACCAAACAGAGTGCATGATCATTTCATTAGACTAATTCTAGGTAGTAAACCACCCAACATTAGACCCTATACGTATCCTTATGCCTAGAAAAATGAAATTTAAAAGATGGTATAGGATATGCTAGAGGTAGGAATTGTCATACACAACCAAAGAGAATATTCCCCCTAGTGGTCATGGTGCGTAAAAAGGATGACATTTGGAGGATTTTCCCAGACTATAAATAAATCAACAAGTACATCATCAAAGAAAAGTTTTTTATTCCTGTAATTTATGATTTGTTGGATAAATTACATGGTCTTATTTATTTTACCAAATTAGATCTTCATTTTGGGTACCATCAGATTCGACCCTGTAAAGAGGACACACTTAAAATAACTTTTTCAACTCATGAAGGCCATTATGAGTTTATGGTCATGTATTTTGGTCTCACAAATACAACATCTACATTTCATAGTTTGATGAATACTATTTTTAGGCCATTGTTGAGAAAGTTTGTGTTGATGTTTTTTGATGATATCCTCATTTAAAACAAAAATTGGGAAGATAATTTGAAGCATGTGAAATAGGTACTTTTTTTTATAGAATAATATAAATTTTATGTCAAACCTTCCAAATATGATTTCGAAATTAGAGAGGTGGATTACTTGGGTCATGTTATTTCACATGAAGGCATGAAATTTGATCCTAAGAATATTCAAGCGATGATGGAATGGCAAGTGCCCAGGATCCTCAGGAACCTTCAAGGATTTATGTGGATAATAGGTTACTATCATATTTTTATAAAAAATTATGGCAAAATCATAGCCCCTCTCACAACCTTTTTATAATAAATGCTCCTTCAAGTGGACTAAAACAACTAACAAGGCGTTCAAATAACTGAAAATGACTATATGCACCATTCTAGTTTTAGTTACCCCTAATTTTCTTATTTTTTTGTTAAATGTGATACATTAGGATACAACATGGGGGTTGTACTCATGTAAAAATCTAGACCACTTACATTTAAGATTCATCAATTGAATCAAAAAAACAATCTCAAGACAATCTATGAGAAAGAGATGATGGTTATTCTACACATAGTTAAACTATGGAGACCTTATCTAATGGGTCAACACTTTTACATAAATATTGGTCATGATAGCCTCAAATATTTTTTTAGAACAATGATTATAATGATAAGAACAAGAAAAATGGGTGACTAAAATTTTAGGGTATGATTTTGAAATAATATGTAAGAAACAAAAAAGAGAATGTGGTGGCAGATGCACTGTTCAATGGGGATGAATCAGTTGAGGCATTATTATACACAATGACCATTTGATCCTTGGATTAGCTAGAGGAATAAAGAATGGGAGAATGATAAGGATACCCATGATTTGATTCAAAATATCTAGCTTAGTTCTAGGGGCTTAAATATTTTGCATGGAAGGGGAATACATTATGGTATAAAGATCGATTATACTCTGTAATCATTCTCTCCTAAAGCACAAAATATTTCAAGAACTTCATGCATCTCCAATAAGAGGTCGTTTGGGATTTTTAAAAATATATCATATAATCAAGTAAGATCTATATTGGGAATGACTCAAGGGGGATATCCAGAAATATGTGGTTGAATACATGGTATGTCAATAGAAAAAAGGTGAAACCATTAAGACCCCATGTATTTTGTAGTCTTTTTCCATCCCTAACTAGAGATGGGAGGATGTTTCCATGGATTTAATTATGAGGTTATTTCAGTCTGAGGGTAAAAATGTTATCATGGTAATTATGGATTGACTCACCAATAATGCTTATCTTGTTCCTTATCACAACTATTTATTGCTAGTATAATAACTTCTGATTTTATATTTACCATTCAAAAATTGCATGGTACTCCAAAGATCATTATAAGTGATAGATATCTCATATTTAATAGTAAATTTTAGACTGAATTATTTACATACCCAGTTGGCTCATAGCTCATCCTATCATCCTCAATCTGATGGATAAACAAAGATAGTTAACAATTATCTATAAGGGTATCTTATTTTATTTATGACAAACAAGATAAATGGGTTCATTGGCTACAACTCATCGAATGGTGGTATAACACTTCTTTTTACACTTCTTTCAAAATGTTTCCCTTTGTGTAATTTTATGGGTATCACCCCCCATCCATCAATTCAACCTTGAAGGCGCATCCCAAGTTTTGAGTTATTGAGGAACACATTCACCATCAACAAGAGGTACTCATCATTTTGTGATAGAATTTAGTAATGACACAAAATATAATGAAGGAACAAGTGGATAAACATCGTATTTAGTGGTAATTTGACATAGGTGATTGGGTCTTTATGCATTTTCATCCATATAAGTAAATGTATCTGAAATAATAGAAAAAGGATAACAAGATGTCCCCTAAGTATTATGTCCCTTATCAGATCTTATAAAAAACTGGTAGTGTGTCCTACAAGTTAGAATTTCCCCTGTCCACTCACATACATCTGGTATTCCATGTCTCTTGCCTAAAGAAGGTAATTAGACACATAGTTTATACTCATACTAAGTTACTTGAACTGAATGAAGAAGGCCAAGTCATTATGAAGACTGAGATATTCACACTACTAAGCAACTATGGACCAAAGTGATTGAGTATTTGATCAAATGGAAGAATATGCATTCTAAAGATGTAACATGAGAGGATGAAGCATTTTTATAGCAACATCCTAGTTTGAATCAATGTTGAGGACAAAGGTGTTCTAAAATGGAGGGGCATGTTACACCCTTAACCTATGGTGTGTCTAGGCATATGTGTGGCTGAATTATGGCTTACAAAGCTCTTATATTGTCTTGTTGCATCTCTCTATATTCTTAATAAGGTTGGCCTATGGAATAACCATGGCTAAGTAGAGTATATATAGAGGGTATTGGTTAGTATTAAATCATCATATTATGAATTCTGCTTTTATTACATTGTTGTGGATGTTATCCCTTCGAAGTGGCTCAACTATATTTATCAAGCATACTACTCTTCTATAAATTATTATTGTGGATATACATATCCAACTCTTATTTATATGATATAATAATATATGATGTGAACATATAAATAATTTCATTAAAAAATGAAAAAATACTTTACCCATATTTGCTACACATTTACAAATAAAATAATACTTTGAATTGATTACAATAGATACCTACACAACAATTACTAATAAATATGGTGAACCCTCTTTTGAGAGAGTAGCTAGTTTTATTAATATTATTTTTAGGTGGTTCTTGTTTTATTCTTAATAATATTTCATCATCTTAATTTTTTTTTTCAAGTTTAATGTTGTGTATTTTTTATAACTCTATACATTATAGAAACATTTAATCAAATATGTATGGTTAAGAATCCCTCTCTTGAGAGAGAAGTTAATTTTATTATTATTTAGAAATGTTACTTGTTTTCTTCTTATTAGTCTTAGAAGGAGACTAATGGAACTGTTTAGCTTTATCTTGGAATTATTATTGAATCTATTGGCCAATCAAATTCCATTGATTAATGCATAAAAAAGCCTTTTACAAAGTGAAATAGCAGGTTTTTTAATGGGGTAGATAAAATAATACTATTTGGTTCAAGCTGATTGGCTGAATTTTTTTATGTTATGGACCGCTTCACTTGGATTGAGGTTGTGCATTAATAGTGCAATAGATAAATGATGGGTTTGTACAAGATGGGTATGATCTACCATTCAATGTTGCATTTGTTTTGGTAGTGTGGGTTGGGTGTTTTGAATATTTTGTATTGAATGCTAGATTACTTCATTAAGGAACATGGCAACGGGTTATAAAGATCTAGATGCTTGTAAAATCTTGCTATTATTTGTTGGGTTTGGTGAAGTGAGAAGGGATGGAGAAAAGCTTATAGGTTGGGGCAGGAAGAATTTATTATTGTAGTGGGTTGAGCAGACTAGAGTGTCATGTGTAAAGAATCTCTTCATGATGCAAATCCTTTGTAGAGAGTTTTGAGGTAGGATCTTAAACGATGTCTTTTTTTTTGTATACCGTATTTCATTTTTACATTGTATGGAATGGATTAGTTGGTTTAAATGTTTACTAGAGATCCCTATGATTTGAATGAGATTTGAAATCTAGGGCTTTGTATCACTTTGGTTAGGGTTGGACAACTCTTTATTTTTTTGGGTTTGTATTCGTGGTAGGCCTATGAGATGATTTGATATTTTACACATCATGTTTTCCTTTTGTATTTAGTTACTTTATATCATATTCTTCATTTTTTTCTTGTAGATGCATTTTTATCCTTTGAAATTGATTCAATTTCACTTAGAGCCCTTGCTCTAATTTTCATGATTAGGTGGATTTCACAAAATGCAAATGTTATGTGGGTCTTTACCAATTTTGTGGTTCAACTGAGTTGTTGAATAACTTTGGAATAATGCATTGTGTTAGCAGGTTACTTCTTTATGGAGTGGGGATACATTTTCTTAGGGTTTCTTAAATTGACCTCCTATTTTTTTCTTCTGACAATAATGGATTTGTCTAATATGTGATTTTATAGTAATCTAGATTTAGTTAGAGGTGTTGTTTATGATTATAATTGGTCTTATGGAAATTACCTAATACGTGATGGGCCTATGAGATAATTATTATTTTGCACGAAAGGACCCTTTCATTTTTATTTTGTGACTTCATATTGTTTTTTTAATTAAATTCAAATGTATTTTTATCTTGTGAAATCAATTTAATGTCACATAGATTCATCTTCTCTAGTCATTTTTGGCATGTATGTATATTTCTTTCCTTTTTTGTATTCTAGGACTATGGATGAATATGAAATGTAAAATAAATTTAGATTCAAGGAAAGCTTATTTGAATGAATTTGATAAGATAAATTTAGTTTTTTGCATAGAAGGACCTTACCTTTATATTTGGTGACTTTATGTTGTTTGTTTTCACTTTTTATTAAATTAAAATGCAGTTGTTTGAATGAATTTGGCACAACATATTGTCTTAACATTATTTTACTTAGTGGGTAGGGGTAGATGTATTTTTAATTAAATAACATATGAGATTGATTTAATTTTCTACACACAAGAGCCTTTCCTTTGTATATGTTGTCTTGATGTTGTTTATTTTTATTTTTTATTAAATTAAAATTCATTTGTATTTTGGGAAATGGAATTAATGTTTTATAGATCCCTTGCTCTCAATTTCATTTCATTTGTATTTTAGGACCATGGATGTGTTACACCATACAAAATGACTATCCATTTAATAAATCTTTTGTGGGATAAATTTTCTATCATGTATTATATTATTTACCTCATTTAGGGTTAAGTAATTTTAAGGTTTCAAAGATTTGACCCCCTTTTAGGTAATACGTGTTATTAAGGTGTCAGAGATGGACCTCCTTTTATTACTTCTCACGAGGATTAATTTATGTACATTATATATCTAGTATGTGATTTTTTAGTAATATAGATTTTAGATAGGGGTGTTGTTTATGATATGAACAGGTCCTAAGATCACATCTACCAATTCATGGGAGGCCTATGAGATGATCTAGTTTTCTACATAGAAGGATTTTTTCTTCTATATTTGGTAACTTAATATTGTTTTTTATTATTATTAAATTCAAATGCAATTCTATCTTATGAAATGGATTTACTGTTACTTGGATCCCTTGATTTTGTTTACATTTTAGGTACATGGGTATTTTATTTCCCCCTTTTCATTACCTTAAGATTGAGAATGAATATGGAAGATAAAAAAACCTTAGATCAAATATCTAAGCAAAGTTATGTTTCATGCAGGTTGAAAGAGCAAGCTAGTTTTTTACCAAGGGTCTTGCCATCACTTTTGTTTCTTTTGCAGGTGACTCATATATGCTATCAAATTCTTCAAAAGAATTGTCTATGTTGTTATTACATTTATAATGGTTTTTTGTTCCTGTATGGCTCTTAGATTCAATAATGTCTTGAAGTTGACATCAAGGAGCTTCTTGAACAAATAGACACATCAACTTATACAATACATTGTCTCCAAAAAATGAAAAGGATCTTCATGAACTTGGAAACTTTCCATATCATGACTAAGGTGGATATTTTATCATCAATAGTAGTGAGAAGGTTCTCATTGATCAAGAAAAATGAGTAAAAAAAATGTTTATGTTTTCAATAAACATGAACCAAATAAATATTCTTATGTTTTTGAGTTGAGGTCTATAGTTGAAGCAAAAAGCAGGCCACCAAGTAGTATGTTTGTGCGCATACTTTCAAAAGTAAGTGCTAAAGGGGTGGGTTTATTTAACCTATTTGAACATTCATTTAGATCATTATCTATATTCAATTTCATGATCCAAATGTTATTGTGAATATGTTGTTATAAGTTGTTGCATCAATTTGGGAATTTCATGTTGTAGCTAGCCTATTATGATAAACCTGTATAACCTTGTTGAAGAGAGATGTTGTGGTTGATCATGTTTTAGAAAAGAGCACAATAGTTAATTATGATAAATCATTAAAACCTAAAATGTAATTATTAACTAGGATCTATATGCTAGTGGTTAATCATAAACCTTCAGTTGGAATGTATTATTTTGTTTTGCAAATTATTGACAATTTACTATGACTTATTGTTTCTAGAGTCTTGTAAGTTTATATATTTTATGTACAATCTTCAAAGTTTTGTTATTTGCTTTTGAAGTTAATCTTATTTGGTATATTCCTTATGATCCTTTTGTATCTATTTTTCTATTGACTAGGGTTCATTTGGGCAGTTTATTCAAGTGATATTACTTTATATTCATTCAGACATTCCAATTATTATTGTGATTGGAGCCATAGGGTTTGTTGATGACAAAGCCACTAATTCTAACATGAACTTCCTCTTGTATAGTTGACTAGTTTAATTAAAAAATTTAGGTATGCCAAAGACATTTTGTAGAAGGAAATGTCGCCTCATGTTGGTGTAGCAAAGCATAATGATGCAAGTCTCTGTTCAGTTATCAATTTCAATAATATGTTTTTATTATAATATTACTTCAAATAAGATTATTCTAGATGATTTTAAATACGATAATAACAACAATTAGCATCAACCAAATTATACCAAGAAAAACCCACCAAAAACAAGAAGCAATCAAGCTTCAAGTAAATGCTTAGATGATGTAAATGTCACACCATGGTCTATTTGATGTAATTTGAAATGCTAGGTTTAGCATAATGAAAAAATATATATTTAATTATTTCAATATTTTCTATCAATTTGTAATACTAATAACCTTTGACATTTGGAAGGTTTATCATCAGTCATCAAATGAGAAACAAAAGACACATATAGCTCAAGGTAGATGTATTGTACCTACATTCAAACAATTGAATTATAATTTCAAGACTTAAAAATCGAAATAGGAATTGCATTTTTAAAGCACATAGGCATCTATTCACTTACCATTGGAATTTTGGAATAAATTTTGTAATTTTTTAGATAAGTTTTAGATTTTTCCTTTTTTATATTTTGAACTATGAAAAACACAATTTATATCTTTAATTTGAGCACTTGAATATATTCATTGTACATGTTATGATATGATATCTTATGTAATGTAATTTTTACTTAATAGCTAATTTATTATCTAGTTGTATTATATTGTGGAAGTATTGAAAATATTATATGTTCATAATGTCAACGAAGTGACTCTTCAAATCTCTACCTAATTTATCTTAAGTTTACATTTGATCCATTTATCATTGCAAAAAAGATATTGGTCCATACATAGAGAGCTTGTAATTTTTTGGAGATAACCACCAATGATCATTTAGTAGCATAAATTAATATGGTAACACCAAAATATTTATTTATATAAATGTCTCAGTCATAATATCTATGGGTGTAAAGTATGTTGACCAAGCTCTTCGTTTCTTTGAATCGAATTTTGTCATAAACTACTTAACATCAACTGCTATTTTCTCCAAGTGAATATGTGAATGCATAATGAATGGTCAAATTTCACATCATATTTTTAAGAAGACTAAGCACTATTTATAATTTATAAACATAAATCTAATATTAATACAAATGTTTTGTAATGCATGTATTTATATAAATATTATCTTTTATACAATATTAAATATAGATTTGTATTAATTTTCAAACAAATTTAGTTTTTAACCATCCAATTCTAATACTATGTTTAAATTGATTGTCCAAGTTCTAAAATACATATTACATTTGAATACATTAAATACATCTTGAAAAGCAAAGAATATAACATATATCAGACCAATAATTTTTTTATTATCAATTTTGAATAATGTTGAAAGACACAATACAATTTATGTTCAGAAATAATTCTTTTCATAATTTTTAAAAGAAAAAAAAAGATTGAAAAAATCTAATTTTATTCTACACTTGCAAGAACTTGGAACTAACACCTTTTTTAATATTTCAAAATATATATATATATATATATATATATAGATATATATATATATATATATATATTATTTTTGTAATTATATTATAAAAACATTTAACCAAAGATGTGTAGTTAATCCTCTACCCTTCCCATGGGATTTCATGAAGAGGCTTTAATCCTTAAATTTTATTTTGAACATTAAATTTCTTACTTTTGTATAAAATACAAAGATTAAGTGCACTTGTTTACGTTAGGCTCAAGGGGTAATATATATGGTATGTTATTCTTTGCTTGAGAGAATGATCACAAGTATTTTAGTATATTGTTCTTTTGCTTTTGTATTTAGCATATTTTAGGATAGGGGAGCCAAAAAAAAAAAATCTTTCTTTCTGTACATTTTTCTATATTTGCAATCAACATTTAAAAATGTTCTAACTTTATTAGTTTTTAATTCTATTCCTTCGGTATTTTTTCCTACATATGTATATAACTTTTTCATTAAATTAATATTTATTAACTATTTAAATAAAATATATAATAATTTTATTGAATTAAAAAA
Source organism: Torreya grandis (assembly GCA_037957365.1). NCBI lineage: Eukaryota > Viridiplantae > Streptophyta > Pinopsida > Cupressales > Taxaceae > Torreya > Torreya grandis. Next base: position 4,897,062 of record JARHVA010000458.1, read on the forward strand.
ATTAATTTTATCATTTTAAAGTCTTTCTAAATATATTATTTAATTTATTATTAAAAATTAAAATAATCTATAATATTATGTAAAATATAAATTAAAAGGTAAATAAATTATCATTATAAGTTGAGATGATCATCAAAGTCAAATTTTTAAATTAGATTTTACTTGTATCTATTTTTTAAAACAGATAAATTGAAAAATGATAAACTACAATAAGATCAAACATTATATTACAAATCATTTGGATAAGATTGATTTGTAGTAACGAAATGAAAATAATAATAATAACGTCTATGAAATCAAATAATTTATAGGATCATAAGTAATAATAAGGATGCTACATGTAGACAAAATTACTTGAAATAAAAGTTGTCTTATTAAACTCGTGAAATATCCATTCACTTTTTTATGTTGGATCTTCTATCATAATTTTTGATAAAACAATTATTGTTTTTATATGTCTATTCTTTTCAAACAAAACAGATAGAGTGACAACTTTCAATTTCTAAGTGTACTTGATTCGAATGTTGTTACAAGTCAAACAATTCATAATGTAATGTTATTTTATTTTTATCATACTCGAAATTCCAGATACGTATATTCTCTTGTCTCACTTCTTTTTAAAATATTTTTTATTTGATAAGGTAAAATGCTTTTGACTGGAACTATGACCCAGCATGAGATACAACCGGAGGCCCATTCCCTGTAATTAGTGGAAGGAATACAAAAGATAAGAAGCTCAAAGGGCACTTCCTTCTAAGAGATAGAACACCAAAAAAGAGGGGAAAAGGAAAAAGTAGGATCCCAAAGTCTTCAACGCAATGGAAGCCACAAAAAATAGAAAAGCAATAAAAGATCACCAAAAGACTGCAAAAGCATGAGTAGAAAACCACATCACCCAAGACCCAAATCTACTAACCATCCAACAAAAGGGCTTATCCACAAGTCAGAATTGCCCATCTTCCTGACCTAGAAAGGAGATCTTCTAGGGTCTATTGGGAACCATTGCATATGAGCGAATATGCTTTTGCTCTCAATAGTTTGGCATCCGATCTGCATCCTTTCTTCTTTGAAAAGACACCAATATCAACATGATGCTTAGAAACCCTGAAAAGAAGAGTCCAAAAAAATTCCCTTGACAAGGAATTGACCAAGAAGTCAGATTCACCTATAAAAAATCTTCCATAAAAAAAATCATAAGTGAATAAAAGAGGACCTCAACAAACTGAGAAGAAAAGAGAACAAAAACGAAAAAACAAGGCCAAAAAAACACTCAACAACACTCTTTTTTAAATATTATCCACCAACAAATTTTATATTTAAAATGATATAAACTACTCCTTAAGTTAAAAAACCAATATTCCTACCTTTCACTTAATTTCTACTCAAGCGAAACTTTTTAACCATAATCACAAGTGAAATTAGTGTGAAACACACTTTTCCATGGACTGATAATAACCAACTCCATTATAGAAATGGATCACGAATATCTTTCCTTGCAATAAGTGATGTCATAGTATTTTAATAATCAAATAATTTAGAGGGCTATGGACTCCGTCCACATGATTTGATTTTTAAATTACAATAGTCACATATATCATGCTGATATTTACCCATACTATTATAAGCTGAGTTGGCTTTTAATTGATATGGATTTCTTCGCAATGATGGGAGTGCTAAAGTTTGTAATACAATTATTATATATATATATATATATATATATATATATATATATATAATTTCATTACTAGTGGATGTATCTTAGAAGCAATGAGCTGGTTATTAATTATGATTGAAAAAGACAAATTTGTTTGTTTATGTTGTTGGTACGTCATATAAAATTTCTTCTTAAACAAACTTAAATTATTACTTAGACCATACTTTTAGTACCTTTTATACTTTAAATATTGTTGGTAGAAGTCTTTGAATAGTTGTTACTAATTTTTATATAATATATGTATTGATGGTATAATTAATTGAGATATTTATAGATATCGTATTTACGTTTGACTATTTTTATAATTACATTCATGAACATAACACTTCACTATTAATATTATCATTGTAATTTATCTTTATATATTTAAGAAGTATTTTTTTACGGCTTCGATATTATTTAATAATTAAAGTCTAAACTTTAACATAATTTAAAAAGTTTTGATTACAAAGTTATAGAATCTTGGAATTAGTATGAACAGTGCTAGAATCTTGGAATTAGTATGAATCTTATATTCTTTTCTAATATTGATGGATATTAAAAATAAAAATAAAAAAAAGTCCATTTAATTATGTTATAGTTTTTTAATTAATTTTAAAAAATATTAAAATGAAAAAGATGTAAGTCCATTTCTAAATCAAAGTTGATCGTATGGATGTTAATTCTTAAATATAAGTTACATTTAAAAAGTTCCTTTTGATGATAGAGACACATTTAATAATATTTCAAAGTTTTTATATTAGTAAATTTTATTTAACAATTTTTTTCAATACTTGATTGTGGAATTTTTTATTTATATTTCAAAACTATGAATATTATAAAATTAGATTTTTTGGAATGATTTAGGAAAAAAGAAAACGAAAAAATTATAAATGTGACTTATATTTCATAGATAGCAAATGAAAAGAGAAGCCAAAAATAGGATAAAATCACTTCCATACCTATACAAAGAGGGAGGAAAGCCAAACTACATTGAGATAAAACTCATCCACAAACAAAACTAAATAAGGGACTATACCCCAAATCACCCTTAAGGTGACATAAAACAACACGTTGTCTAATCCAAGTCAACAACACAAATAAGGGTTGCCACATCAAAAGCTAATATGTGATTTTATGCTTATATATTAATTGTCGAGTCACCAATCCCAATACCCACATTTGAAGTTAACGTTAATGGCCCTACCTCTGTAATAGCCATAACCTCCACCATTATTCTTTCACCACCATATCAAGTTCTCATAGTCTTCTTAACATTGAGAAGAAATTTATTGAATGTGTCACATTTAGGGACTAGACAAATGTTTATAAAACAATCCCTTTGAAGACCACCAACACCCCTAAACATCTAGCTAGAGCTTCCAAGTAGAAAATTGAGATCCTAAAAAACGCCTTAGGCAACAAGAGTCCTATTTTGAAAAACATGACAAACTAAAAAATCACACAACCTAGGAATGGGAGTTTAAGAGCCTCCAACTCAAGATAGGGGAAGCACATCCCTTGAGTCAAATCCTTACAATGAATGAAAGACAATAGTTACTTCAAATAGTCCACCATGCTCATGAATCGACCTTCTAGCTCCCAAAAAAATGCAAAGAGATTTTTCCTTGATATTTTTTCATAATGATTCGAGTGCTAAAGTTTGTAGCACAAATATAATATATCACAAAAGTAATGAGTTGTTTTATCAATTTTGATTGAAAAAGACAAGCTTGTTTGTCCTTGTTGTTGGTATGTCATATAATGTTTTTTCTTATACAAACTCAACCTATCACTTAGATTAAATCTCCACATATTTTTCTATTTTTAAAGTAAAAATTTAAGACGTGATAAATATTATTGTTAGAAGTCTTTCAATAGGTATTAGTCCCCACATAATATAAGAATTGATGAAAATGAGATATTTTAAATACATTTATTTGAAAATATTTTGACACATTAATTTTATAAGCATTTTTTAAAGATTTGTTTATTAATACTATTTATTGAAGGGTTTCATTTTTATTAACATAGAATCTTTCCAAAAATGGGCCAAAGAAAGATGGAAACCCAAATGCCACTTGGAGGTGATTGTTCTAGCGAGGGGTTTCTTCCTTATTAATTTCTCTCTTCAAGAAGATTGCATTAAGGCTCTCTCAGAAAGCCTCTGGTTTCTAGGGAAGGCAAGTTTTTCAATTAGAAGATGAAAGGTTGGGTTGAGCCTCAATAACATAACCATGGATGATGTTCTCATGTGGGTTCTCCTACCTGAACTCCCTCTAGAATACTGACACTCGAAGGTTATTAATGGGATTGTTAGAGCTCTGGGTCAACCCATCAAAATTGATCCAATCACTCTATCCTATTAGAGAATGATTATTGCCCATGTCTATGTCTTTCTACTGGCCAATAAGCCCCTTCTTCACAGGATTAAGATTAAGTCCAAGTATGGTGTTTGGGTTTAGAACATTGTCTATGAAAACAATGCAATCATTTGTCTTAGATACGATGTTTTGAGTCATATGCTCTAGGATTACCCCAATAAAGGCCAAGATTCAAAGGAATCCTCTCAGTAGAGGATCAAAGTGGATGCACTAAGGAAGGATTCATAAATAGAATGACTGATCAGGATTGGCTTCATCGAGCCCCCCCAAGCACTCCCCTTGCTAGTAATTTCAAAGCTCTTCCCTTTGCCAGCCTTAAAAAGGACTCTACTACAATCTCTCAATAGTGTTCTAGGCTTGAAGCATCAAAGTTGGATTCTATATTGGTCATCCTTCTCAAGCGTGGTTCCCCTCATCCTCCCTTAAATACTCTTCCTTCTAACAACTTTAAAGATATGAAGTATTCCAACCCTTTTGCCCCTTTTCTTTCTTTATTTGGCTCTGAGCCAGTGTGTGAGTCGAGTCCTCTAGGGATGCCTCCTGTATCCCCACCCCTCTCTCTATCTCCCCTCTCCCTTTCCCTCCCTATCCCCACCCCTTCCCTATGCCTCTTCTCCTCTCCCTAGCCTTTCCCTACCTCCCTCTCCCCCCACTTTCATGCCCCTAGTCTTGTCCTCCCCCCTTTGTGTGCTTCCCTTCCCTTGTCCCTTTGGACTCCCCCTTTAAGCTTGCTACCCCTTCCTCATCTTCTTGTTCTGACCCTTTTCCTCCCCCTCGGTTCTACCTTCTGGAACCTCTCCCCCCTCTTTTTATCCCTTGTGTAACTTACCCCCTCCCCGCCTCTTCCTTCATCTCCCATATCCCCCTTACTCTCAGAGTCTCCCTAAGCCCTTGCCCGAAAGAGCCCCCTCTTTACTAGCTTGATCTTCTCCCTTCCCCCTCCCCCTGATGCCCCGCTTCCTGCATTCCCCATTGCTTGGCAAAGAAGTGGGGAAATGTTTTGAACCTCTCTCTCCCTCCCTGGACCACCCCTAGGATGATGGGTTTGTCACTTGTTCAAAAACTAAAAGAAGTAGGAAAAAATTCAATATTGGCATTACTCCTAAACCGATGGGTAGATCCCCAAGAATGATTACTAGGAACTTAGAAACTAAAAAAGAAATTGCTAATGTCTCTCAACAAACTCTTAAGTTCCAATGTGATAAGAAATGAAAGTACTCTTGTGGAATGTTAGGGGCTAAATAACCCCAAGAAATAAAAGACCCTCTATAATACTGTTAAAATGGTTAATCCTTCTATTTTACTTATTCAAGAAACCAAAATGTCTAATTCACCCTCAAAACCAGTATGACATGAATATGGAAAAATGCCCATACCCTCTCCTTGGATTCCACAGGCACCTCAGGTGGCTTGGCTATCTTCTGGAGCCTAGATATTTTGAAAGGAGACATGTTATGGAAATCCACCAATCAAATGTCTTATTCACTGACATCGCAAGTAAGGACAAATGGATTTTAACCAATGCTTATGCTCTTAACTCCAAAACTACCATAAATTTTCTTTGGAAAGCATTATCAAATTTTTGTAAGACTTGTATTAATTGGAACTAGATTGTGGCGGGTGACTTCAACATTCCTCTCACACCTGGAAAAAAAAGGTGGAATTATTGACCTTATAAATATCATGTTGGAATTTAACAACTTCATTACTAATGTAGGTTTTGTAGACGTGGACCTCAATGGAATCCTATTTACATGGTCTAACAAAAGACTAGGAGAAAAAATAATTCAAGTCCACCTTGACAGATTTATGATCTCTTTAAACTGGGATATTCTCTTTTCTAGTAGACTCTCCTTTCTGCCAAGGATTGGGTCTGACCATAATCCCTTGGTCTTTGAAGCTAACAAAATCTCCAAACCCAAATGTAGGCCCTTTAGATTTGAAAGCATATGGCTTCATCATCCAAACTTCATAGAATTCCTAAAAGATTGGTGGAAAGAACCCTTTTCAGGTTTCACCACGTTCATTCTCAAGAAAAAGCTCAACTTTTTAAAAAATAAGCTGAAAATTTGAAACGAGGAAGTGTTTGGGGATATTTTTCTACATAAAAAAGCCCTTAAAGCAGAACTTTCAATTATTAAAGAGATCAATGCCTCCAAAATTATAATGAACATGTGGATTTTAAGGAAAAAAACCTCCTATGTCAATTTCACAATTTGGAAGCAAAAGATGAGGCTTTCTGGAAGCAAAAATCTAGATGTTTATGGCTAAAGGAGGGTGACAAGATAATTTTTTTTTCTATCATTCAGCTTCAAGATATAGGAATATCAACATAATCCTCTAATTATAATTGGAATATGGGACCATCAACATGAATGAAGATGACATTTGTTGACATATTATAAATTTATTTAAGAAACTTTGCTTGAAGGATGGAGAATCTAAGGCTTCTTTAGTCTCTTTTGCTCTCTCTAATTTTGACAAGGTCTTCTCAGTTGTATACAATGTTTCTCTCATCAAGATCCCCTCAAATGAGGAAATAAAAAGTGCAGTCTTCTCCATGGAAGGCCTCAACGCACCTGAATTGGATGGGTTCCCTCCTTTTTTCTTCCAAAATTTTTGGAACATTATTCATCTGGAGGTTGAAGAAGCTGCTAGAGAATTATTTCATTCTAAATCCATCCTAAAAAATAATAATACCTTTCTAGTTCTAATCCCCAAAAAAAAAGGTGCCACTAACATTCATGACTTCTGGGCTATTAGCTTATGTAATACCACCTACAAAATCTACTCCTCTATTCTGCTTAATCGCATGCAATCTCTTCTTGATTCTATCATTAGGGAGTAACAGGGGGCTTTTGTGGTAGGCAAAAAAATCATCGATGGCATTGTCCTAACTCACAAAGTTATGTATTCCATCTCCAAATCCTTAAGGCAAGACATGCAACTCAAATTGGACATGTCGAAGGCTTACGATTGAGTTTCTTAGTGCTTCCTAGTGCAGATTTTGGAAAAGCTAGAGTTGAATCATGATATCAAAAAAATTATCTGGAATTGCATTACCACCCCCAAGTTTTCTATTATTATAAATGGGGTCCCAAATGTCTTCTTTCTAGATTTAAGAGGCTTAAGATAGGGAGATCCCCTCTCTCTATACCTCTTCATCATTCTATCAAAAACCTTGGGGAGAAGCTTGATGAGAGCCTACAACCAGGGCCCAATAAAGGGTATTTTTGTAGCCTAGAATAGCCTATCACCATCAATATTTTACTAATGACACTATTATCTTAGGAGATGCTTCTATTGAGGAAGCCAAACTTCATAAATGCATTTTAAATAGCTACAAAAAAGTGTCCAACCAATGCATCAAATTTCAGAATAGTTTTATTTTCTTCATCAATACACCACCCATTCAGTAGAGAAGAATCACTAAAATCCTTCACTATCAATTGCAAAATTTGGTAAATTGAGTGTGGCTAATGACACCCAATCCATAGGTCCATCTTACTTGCTCTCATGACCCTTATAGACATGTTTTCACTAATTTTCAATCATCTGTAGCCTCCCAAATTAAACTCTTATAGACCCAAATTACTCTTTCCATGATTAATCCATCCCCCTAGGTCTCATCAACCATGGACAACAATTCCCAAACTTAGACTATAACATTGAAACCTAGGGTGACCTATTTTTAGCACTATTATCCAAGTGTATTTTGGCTTCTAATAGTCATACTCTTCTGAATCCTTATCCTAATTCATGCTGGCCTAATATGAATTCATTTAACCCACGATCATTAAATCCCCTATAAAAGGTCATTCAAAGTCCATTTAGAAGGGTTGGCACTCATTTACAAGAGAGAAGCAAAAATACAAGTAAGACCACTCAAGCACTTTTTCTTATTCTCAAGCTTATTCAAACCTTTACACCAGTCCCTAATCATTCCAAGTACACCTAGTTTCACATTTAATTACATTTTCATCACACTTTTACACCAAACAATTCAATGGAAGAACTACATATAGTTTGATCCCTCCTCAGAGTATTGGTATGTAGTCAGCATGCCCACACATGGGGTGTGAAATACATCCAACATATCCTTTACACACTAACCCCTCCTCTCTTTTCTCCAAGTTTTACATTTAAGTTCAAGCACAAAGAGGACCTAGGGTATTAAAGAATAAATTAGGTACACAATAAGCTCTATGGACTTTCAAGCTTTGATATTTCATAAGTAAGGTCACATAGACCTGATGCAAAAAGCCTATAAAGATTAGATCATCAAGACAACAACACCGAGATAGGACTATAACACTAAAAACTAGGGTGTCCCACTTTTGACACTCCTATCTAATCAAGAAATGAACTCCAAATTCCTGTTTGTGATAATCTCCTAAACCTGCACATAGATTTCCAAACCCTATCTCAATCAGAACAACATAAAATTAGATAAGTTTAATTTTCTCTCTCTCACTATTATTTTTAGAAATCTCCAACTACAGTCAAATTTCATAAATTGATAGCTTATTTATTGCATATTATTTACTAATTTTATCTAATCAGACCCATTTATTATTTAGAAATTAAGTATCTAATTTCTCAAAAATAATAAATCATTTGGTGAACCTGACTTAATTTGAATTTTGCATAAAAACCCTAGGGTAAATTCCTAGATGATTTTTTTCATTAATTTTTGAACTTTTTCTTTAATATTAAAATTAGAAATTCCTCTCAAATTTTAAAATTTTGTAGTAAATTTTAAAATAAATTTATTTCAAACCCTAGTTACATTAACTAACTCCTAATAATTTTTCAATCATTTTTTGAATTTTTAGTTGCATATTAAAATCAAAAAATCAAATTCAAATTCAAAAGTTTATAGTAAAAAATCAAAAATATTTACTTTTTCTAAAACCCTAGTTGCATCTACTAAGTCCCATTAAATCACTAATTTTCCACTAAATTTATGATTTTTCAATTGCATATTTAACTCATAAATTCAAATTTTAATTTCAAAAATTCATAGTAAATTCTCCACATAATCATTGTTCAAACCCTAGTTCCATCTACTAGGTCCCTTTGCTTTTTGAGATATCACCTTACATGCTTGTGCACTTCATATCCTTTTCATGTAACTTCCAGTTAATTGTTTTTACGATTTTACATTTCCTATATTTAGTATTTTCCTTTTCTAGCACTTGGCCAATAACAAATTATTGCAAAAAATTCAAACCAACTCATAGAAAATATGAAAGGTGCCCCAAATGATGACACTTGGCATTTCTATTTGAAAAAGGATGCCTCAGAGGATGGATGGATAATTTGTAGTGGGGATATAATTAGTCATCTAGGACCAACTCTGGATCTAGTGATCCACACACTATGCTCCATGTTACTCTTAGGTATGTTAGTAGCTTAAAGATTTTTTAGATAATGAGAAGGGGTTCCCTTTTATCACCATTTATTATTTGTTCCTAGATACACCTATTTAATTAGATGTATTAAGTGATCATACATCTTAGTTAGAAAAAAGAATGGGGAAATAAGATTATGCATAGATTTTAGTCATCTAGGACCAACTCTGGATCTAGTGATCCACACACTATGCTCCATGTTACTCTTAGGTATGTTAGTAGCTTAAAGATTTTTTAGATAATGAGAATGGGTTCCCTTTTATCACCATTTATTATTTGTTCCTAGATACACCTATTTAATTAGATGTATTAAGTGATCATACGTCTTAGTTAGAAAAAAGAATGGGGAAATAAGATTATGCATAGATTTTAGAAATCTAAACAAAGCATCTAAAAATAATAATTACCCCTTGCCTTCTCTAGACTAGGTTGACAAGCTCATATTATTTTTATTGACTTGATAATATGAACTCTTTTAAGAAACTCATTAGAATTTTTTTATAATCTACATCAATATTATCCAAATTTAAAATTTTATAGCCTCTTCCATTGTCATTAACCTCTATATAATTAACAACTCTATCACCATATTTTATCTAAAAGGGGGCCACAAATATTATACCAAGGCCCAAGATTATTCAAAGGTAAGTTAATAATGCATCAATCCTACAAAAAATATATTTTTCACTTAAACCAATCTACTATTTACTTATTTTTAAAATATTTTTTTTGTCATTGACTAATAAGTTGTAAAAGTAAGAACCCTTTGGGAGAATATTAGCTGATAATAACCTAACAATATACATAGTTGCATTATCAACCCAACTTCATAATGCCTAGTCATTACCATTCTAGTCCCATCACTAGTATTTATTGAACTTATTGCTGAGGAATGTCAATTTGATAAGCTAATATTTATTAATCCCTTATTCATTAGTCTAATTTTTGAAGAGCCCATTATTGAACCATGAACCTTTCCTACTTTAACAATGGCCCAATACACTAGTTTTGATGAAACTGATAAGAAATAACTTCAAGAACTCTTAACCAAATACCTTGACATGCAATATGACATGCTTAAAATATTACAAGAGGAACAACAAAGAACAAACAATGGTCAATCTTCTCAAACCATAGAGTAACCAATTGAAAATGACACTATGGGGGGAACTATGTCTCAACAACCCCCTATAACATCCCAACCTACCTTTGTGCCACCATTTATAGCTAGTACATCCCTATCTCCTGATGTGGTATCCCTTGTGCAAGAGATAAAATCTCTTCAATCCAAGGTGCTACATCTTGAGCAATGTGCCACTAGACCTATGTAGGATTTGGATTCTTTTGCTCTTCTACATACACCATTGGCATGTCATATTGATTCTACACCCTTGCCACAAGGTTTTGTTCAACCTGAGATTACTCTTTATGATGGCAAGGGTGATCCAGAGACACATTTGAGATATTTTCACGTAACATGCTTGGATTATGTACCAAATGACTGGATACTTACCAAGCTATTTCCATAGAGTCTAAAGGATTATGCTTTACAATGGTTCTATAGTCTATCAAATTAGTCGATCAATGCATTCAATCTTTTAACTAACATGTTCCTAGCACATTTTAGTATCAACATTGGTGATAAAATCTCTTTAGCATAAATTTCACAATATAAATAGAAATCAAATGAGCATCTCACAGACTATGTGCTTCGATATAAGACTAACTTGCATAAGATGACTAGCTCCATGGCAGATCAAGAGTTGTAGGATCTCTTCAAACATAGCCTTATACCAACATTGCATGAATATATTTAGGGTGGGAATTTTTAGAGTCCTCTTATGTCTCTTATTCACTCTCAAACAAGGTTGCATCATATTATCCACATTAATTTGATCCTTATTATATAACAACTTCTTCTCGACACATTTATGTCCTTTGCTCTACTTGCTATCACAACTAAATCATTAAAAAAATTCTTGATTATCTTAAATAGTTTTTGGGGATTTCCTTCACTGAATTGTGTCATACACTTAAGGAAAGAGAAGTAAAACTCATTTCCATGGGCAAACTCAAGTATACAAGCATCCCATACACAAAAAACAAGAGTAAAAAAAATTCCCATACAAGGTCAAATTAAATGATAAAAAGAATTAAAATCAACCAACAATCAATGCAGCTTCAGACCCCCCTCAACGTGTGGTTTTATTAGCACCTCCTCTATGTGCATTTACCAATCTATCAGTTTCTCCAGCTAGAGTTTTCCAGTAGTTATTGGAATGTAACATCATCACTCTCCCTCTTATTTCAAAAGTTGACCCAGAAAAGCCTCTTCCACAAGGATATGATCATCATGCATTTTGTGATTTTCATCGGGCACTAAGCCACACTACAAATAGATGCATCAGTTTGAGACATAAGATACATGAATTGATAGATGACAACCTAATTGATCTTGGCACTTCATTTGAGCCTCTAAAAGCAAAGCCAACATAGGATAAAGATTTAAAAATCTTATCAAATCCATTTCCATAACATTCTAAATAAGAGAAAGGGGACACATCAGGTGGTCACCACACATACCATGCACATCCTCCACCAATTAGATACTAGGCACCTTCAGTTGAGTTACATCCTTTGAGTAGTATGATAGGTGTGTATGAGTCCAAGGTTCTAATTAGATCTTTGATATCCTTATCAAATTAGGATATTATTGAGGATAATTTAGATTATAATGTCTTTTTTATTAGAGCACACATTCATAATCAACCTATTCATAGTGTTCTCATCGATAATGGTTCTAGTGTCAACATGCGTACCATTACATTATTATAGCATTTGGGATATTTAGAGCAGGATATCACTCTAACAAATACAATTATTAGTGGATTTAGTGGGTACACATAGAGTTCATTGGGTGAGAATGCACTTCTTTTATAGACTATTCTAACACATGTGACCACACATTTCACCATAGTTCCCAGTTCAGGAGTTTTTGATATGTTACTTGGTCGCCCATGGATTTAGAAAATTTGAGCAATACCATCTACAGTTTATAATGCATGAAATTCATTCATGTTAATCAATTTATTATAGTTGGTGGAGTTCCATATGAATTACCACTCCCCACTTCATATCCATCTCCTTGGTAGTCACTAGTTTCAGCTTTTCTACCAGTTTCAATTTCCCCACCAGTTACAATTCTTCCTCTATTATAGATTTAGACATAGTTGAGGCACCCATCACCAGTACAATGAGTTCATACACCTCCACAACTTCAAGATTCTAGATAGCTTCCAGCTATAGTATTCAAACCCAAAGTAGTAACATTGAGATCTCATGACTCTAAACATAAATCACACTTTTAGATAACTCCTCCTACTTCCAGATGGGTCCCTAAGACTCCCTTAGTTACATCCACTTCTCAGAGTTACAGGGGAATCCCACGTTTGGTTTATACTTTAGAGATATTAGAATAATTATAATACACACAACTTTTAGAGTCATAGTCTCAGCCTTTCCATTATGCTTCACTATCACACATGATACCTTTGTTCAATACAAGACATCGTGACAAAGAGTCTCATCTGAGACTCATCGGTTAGTATCATTTTTTCTCAGTCTTCCCTGTATATAGCTTATTTCAAAAATACAAAAACAATATAAAATATCAAATATCAAAAATACCAAAAACATTAAAATATATCAAAAACACAAAAACATTTCAATTGTATGCATCATCCATGCTTTACATTGCAAATTCTATGCTAGACTTACATTTATTATTTTATGCTATTGTTTGTCAATTTACCTACATTACCATGATTTACTTGATCTTATTTGAGTGTGTGTAGTCATATCTATCTCTTTGATTTCTTCATTCTACCCATTGAGGGGACATCCTAAATTTACATTTGAAACACACTTCGATATACATACCCATTGGGGGAATGTTATACATGACTACACCATCCAAGATATGTCATTCCTACACCACAAAATCTAGTTATCATGTTGATGTACATTACTTACTAGATTACATAGATTACTATATCATCATTTCACTAGTATCTAGCACTTGTGTATCTCTTAGCATACACCTAGTCTTGTACTAAACATGTCTTGCATACTTTCACTCTTGCTTTGATTAGTTAGATGTGATTCTATCTTTCCAATTATTACATTATTTCTCTTCTTGATTAGTGTAGTTTATTGGATTGCATTTTAAATTCCTGCTTGTCTCATGTATATGCATGAGGACATTTTTTAACGTTCTTGTCTTCTATTCATGTGTGTGCCTTAGGACATTTGCCAATGTCCTTTGCATGTACTCTTCCACGTGCATGTAGCCCTTATGCCAACTTTGTTTGTTTTAATTATGTGTGTGTGGCATGTGAACATGCTTTGTATGCTTGCTTTCTAGTTTGAATGACATGTGCCCATGTCCCTTGATTGTTTGGCCCCTTGGACACTCTTATATGCTTCTTTCTTCTTGCTTTGTATGCTTGTTTCTACATTATTTTTCCTATTTGTAATGCCATGATCCATATCATGCATTTCCTTGATTTCTTAGATGCCATGATGGACATCATGCTCCATCCCTCTTTGCTAACAACTAACAACAAACAACTAAAACTTTCAATTCTAATTCAGTATATTTTATATGTTATTGCATTGTTATATCTATCTAGGCATACCCCTATTGATATAACAATCTCTCAAAACAAACCTTACTATATCTTGAGATATCTGGTCAATTATCATTGATATATCATATCTATGCAACATAACACACTTGTAGGGATTCTTATTCTAAGGGTAGTCATTGCAAGGTACCTATTCCAACCCTTAGAAGAGGGGGAAATAAACAGGGGTTTTGTCGCAAAGATCAAAGCTCCTAAAAATTGAAAAAGCAATTTTTAAAACAATGAAAATAGAATCTAGACATCAGACTAGGTAGACAATAGGGAATCTAGAATAATTACAAAACTTGGCTTTGGAAAATAGTTCCAAAGTTGGACTACAGTGCCAAATAATAAGGTGTCTTATTTTTGGTGCTCCTTTCAAGACAATATAAAAGTCAATTTTTCCAAAAATAGACAAAAAAGTGAGTTCACTCACAGGTTTGTCAGCTCAGTATAGTCTATATTCAACATGTTTTAATATAGTTTTTGCTTACAAAATCTAGATATAGGGGGCATCATGTGTGACATGATGGATCTCACTTCCAATTTTAGATTAGGCAAAGTATATAACTTTTAGATTAGAATCCATGTTCCAAACACTTGTGACTAGGGAAAGTATGCACATCACATTAATGTTTCCCTTTTCTAAGTTAGTTTATTTTCCAAGCATTTCTTAGCAGTTGTATGGCTTACTCGATCTATAGGTGGTTGGAATCCATTTTTAAGTTCGGCTTTCATACAAGCTTAAATTTTTAACTACTTGAGTTCTTGAGTTGGTTTCCACATAAGCTTATTGCACTAGTTTCAGAGTGGCTTCTATACAAGCCTAATCTCCATCTTTTGAAATGGCCAAGAGTGGCCTGGTTTCTAGCATACATTTAGTTATCCATGCCAACATTCTTAGATCATAGTACATTCATGGGCTTCATGAGACATCTATTCCATATCAGTATTACTTCATAGCTTCAATTCATGGGGCAACAATGGAGCCAAATGACTAGCTAGCCATTGTATTCTTGAGCCACCTATTTAAAGGGATTGGACACATAGTCCAAATATTAATTAACACACACATGATTCACTAGCTTCACTTAGTAGGCAATGATGGAGCCAAAGGGCCTGCCTTTGAATTCTTGAGCCACTTCTAGGAAATTAAGTACTCAACTTCATTCACGATATTACTTTTGGTACAACACACACTCAACACAATCTAACATCATAATTGGTTTTATATTAGTTTGCATACCCAGTGAGGTGTATTCATTCCTTTCTCTCCCTCTCTCTCTTACCCAAATTTTGTACATTTTTATTTTAGATATAGCATATCTAGTAAAGACTGATCTACTCTATGTTTTTCATTATAGATTCACACTTCACACCATACTCTCTCTACACACATCCAACATCACACAACTTCATGAGCTTCACCTTTATATGCAAGTTCAGGTATGCTTTCTATTTATCTTTTATCCTTGTATTTCAATTTGTTGCATCACTAGAATATGGTGTGGAAAAATGTAGTCATTTAAAATATGAAATTTGGTAACTTGAGTGTGGATAATAACACCCAATCTAGAGGTCCATCTTGTTTGCTCTCATAACCCTCATAAGCATGTTTTCATTGATTCCCAATCATCTGTAGCCTCCTAGACTAAACCATTGCATACACAAATTGATCTTTCTATGCTTAATCCATCCCCCTAGGTTCTATCAGCCATAGACAATAGCACCCAAACTTGGACTAAAATGCTGAAACCTAAGGTGTCCTATTTTTGGCACTGTTGTCCACGTGCATTTTGGCTTTTAATGACCACATTCTTCTAAATCCTTATCCTAATTCATATTGGTCTAATGTGAATTAATTTAACCCACAATCATTAAATCCCCTATAAAAGGCTATTCAAATCCCATTTAGAAGGGTTGCCACTCATTTACAAGAGAGAAGCAAGAATACAAGCAAGACCACTCAAGCACTTTTTCCTATTCTCTGCATATAGCCATCTAATAGTATCTCAAGCTTATTCAAACCTTTACACCAATCCCTAGTCACTCCAAGTACACCTAATTTCATATTTACTTACATTTTTATCACACTATTGCACGAAGCACTTCAATGAGAAAACTACATATACCTTGATCCCTCCTCAAAGTATTGGTATGTAGGCAATGTGCCCACACACAGGGTGTGAAGTGCGACTAGGTATGATTTACACACTAACCTCTCCTCTTTTTTATCCAAATTTTATATTAAAGTTCAAGCACAAAGAGGACCTAGGGTATTAAAGACTAAATCAGGTACACAAACAAGCTTCGTGAACTTTCAAACTTTGATATTTCATAGGCAAGGTCATGCAAACCTGACGTACAAAACCCAAAAAGATTAGATCACTAGGACAACATCACCAAGATAGGACTAAATGCTAGACCTTAGGATGTCCCACTTTAGATGCTCCTATTCAATCAAGAAACAAACTCTAGATCCCTATTTGTGATAGTCTTCCAAGCCTACACATAGATTTCTAGACCCTACCTCAATTAGAACAACATAGAATCGGATAAGTTAAATTTTCTCTCTCTCACTATTATTTAAAAAAAACTCTAACTATAGTAAAATTTCACAAACTATTGGCTTATTTATTGCATATTATTTACTAATTTTATCTACTTAGACCCATTTATTATTTAGGAATTAAGTATCTAATTTCTCAAAAATAATAAATCAACTATCAAGTGAATAAATCATCAACAAATGACTTAGGCATTCCTATTTTTGCAGTAAAAATAGAATCCCAACTTTGGAACCCCTTAATTTATTTCATCCAAAGGAAATTAGCAGGTTGGAAAGGACACCTTCTCACCCAGGCAAGTAAATATTAGCTCCTCAAGGCATCTATTCAAAGCATTCCTATATACCAAATGTCCGTCTTCAAAATGTCATCCAAAATTATCTTAAAAATTGAACAAATCTAAAAAAACTTCATGTGGATAGGTACTAAAGAAATATTTAGATTCAATATGGTTGTGTGGGAAAAAGTCTGTCTCCTAAAAATTAATGCAAGTCTCAGCCTAAGAAGCATAAAATCCATGAATAGAGCCTTGTTGACAAAAATGGGATGGTGCCTGATGAAGGAGAATGGTGAATGGAAAATAATCCTAAAGGCTAAATACCTAGAAGGGGTGGAAGAGGATGACTTACTATGGGAAGAAGGCCCTACTGATGGATCAACCTTCTAAAAAGCCATAACCACTTGTAAGGATCTATTAATGAGTGGCATTTTATGTAAAATTTGCAATGGTGAGAAAACTGATTTTTGGAAAGATGTCTGGATATCCCCCACTATCCTCTCTACCTAGGGGACTTGGGTTGGGTGGTATAAGTAGCTCAAGCAAAGATGGGGCTCTAAGGTAAAGGATTACTAAGAAATCAAGAAACAAAGTGTTGGAAATTCCTCCCCAATGAATATCTAACACTAAAAAAATCATAGGCCATTCAAAACCTTGACCTAGCTTTAAGACAGGTCCACATCCCTTACATCCATAAGGAAGATCACTTTTTTTGGTGGTCAAAAGATAACGGCTCCTACTCAGTGGCCTTGGGACATGCCACCAACCTCAATTTGAAAAGCAATTGGAATATTTGGAAAAACTATTGGGTAAAGCACCTAAGTCCCAAAGTTAATTTTTTTGCTTGTGGTGCAGAATAAAATTCTAATAATGGATAACTTATCTAAAAGAGGACTGATTGTCCCCAATAGGTTCCCAATCTATCGAAGTGCAGAAGATTTTATTCACCATATTTTTATTGAATGCCCCTTGAGTTTGGCTTTGTTTAATTGGTTATTAAATCATCTCAACATGGCCTAAGTCAAACCAAATAATATCTTGGATCTCATTATCTAATATAATCCCCCCTAGAATATACCTTCCCTAGTGTTTTTTTTGCATCTTTCCCTTCCTCACTGGTTTTGGTGCATATGGAAAATTTACAATGATGGTCTATTCTCAATGAAAAACACTAGCTGAAGGGCATCTTCCCCCATCTCTACCAGACCATTTCAAAAAAATAGAAAGATTTCCCACCTAAAGACAAAGATCCTACCCCACCTTGACATTGCTCATTCTAAAAAACGAGGATCTCCAATAGGTTTTATGTTCTCCCTCAAAATATTTAATTTGTAAGCACACTCAATGGAAGAATCCTCCAGATGGCTGGGTGAAACTAAATTTTGATGGTGCCTCCAAGGGAAACTCAAGTTTTGTAGGGGGAGGAGGCATTATAAGGAATTATAAAGGGGATATGTTGGTGGCGTATGTGGGTCCCTTAGGAAATCAAACAAACCACCTAACTGAGGCCAAGGTGGTCTTTTGGGGCATACAATTGGTGTCAAGCATCAACCATAACAAGATCATTACAGAGGGATATTCATTGAACATCCTTAATTCTTTGGAAGGAAAAAATATACCTTCCCATACTATTAAGGACATTATTGATGATGCAAAACATATTCTAAAGGGTATACCTCATTTTTAGCTCATACACACTTATAGGGAAGGAAACGGGGTAGCTGACCTCCTTCCTAGAATTGGAGTTGATCTTCACCTTTTAACTAACTATCATGATGCAGGTAACATCCCCTCTAATGTTCTTAATGTTGTCTATGATGAAGGTACCAATGCAAATTAAAAAAATCATCTCTCTGCATGTGCATGACCTCACCTTGATGGGGTGGATCTCAATTAAGCTGATCTAAAATCATTTCAAAAGAAGGGGTCTTAATTATTTTTATGAGTCTTCAGTAGGACTTCACACGAATTTGTGCCTTATTCATTTCTACCCCATCCAGAAGCTTCATCTCTCCCATTCTGACTCTGCACTCTTAGTCTCCATGGGTGGTAATAGGGATCGACTAGAACCTATGTTTTGTAAGGAGGTCTATGAATAAAAGAATGTATGGAAGAAACTCAAAAAATGGGGACTCACAAAATTTATGGAATGTGTCACTGATCATAACGCTAAGATTTCCTAAGACTTCCTAGTGTCTTAGACAAAGCAAAAAGTTACCATGCATGGCATCATCATTAATGTCTCAAAGGAGTTCATTGATGACACCACTAGAATGTCATGCACAAGTGCTAAGAAATTCAAGGACCAGTCAAAAAATAAGATTCCATGTAACCTTTTTTTAGGATAAATGATTTTATGCAAATGGACAAAAAAGTATCCCCAAGGGATAATATCTCGCACTACTGGCTTGACATTTGCCTTTAGATCATGCGATACATAACGCTCAAAGGTAAATATACACTAATATTTTCCCACCATTTTTTGCTTATTAATCATTTCATTAGGTTGTAAATCATTCTTCCTTATTTCTTGCTAAAGTCCCTTGAGAGTACCATCTTGCTTTACCAAGTGAATGATACCAATCCCATACTTCACCAAGGTTTGATTCTAATTTTTATTAAGCATGGCCAAGCCCTTTTAGACTGGGAGGTTCCTCTTCTGGGGAGGACTCCCAAGAGGACTCCCTAGTGGAGGATCTTATCGAGGGATCCCTCTAGCATTTTGACTGTATCCCCCATAACAACTTATCACAGTCCCCCCAGATGACCTCCCTCTCAAATTTTTATTTATTGCCAAATCAAAACCTATTGAAATAGGGACCCCTATGAAATTAATGTGAAAAGGGAAATCCATTATTACAGAGGAGCTAGAAAGAAATAAATAACTGCTAGAAAACTTCAACTCAAAGGTGCAACAAGTAGGGTTTAGCCTGGCCAAACTCATCCAGGATTGGAATGCATTACACAAAAATGTCAAAGCAAAAATTTAGGCCTTTGTTCACTATGCTCAACCCCCACAGTCCCCTACCTGTGAAATCACAAAAGGTTTAAAAACCCCCCCTTAGGAATCCCCCAAGGGGGTCCCCCCTAAATAGTCTCCCATGCAGGCAAAATGAAAAAAACACCCCAAAATGATCTTCCTCATTGAAGAAATTGAAGGCCCCAAGAACCACACTCAGGCTAAAGTTTCAAAGGATAAACTGATCATCCAAATGAAGTACACTACTGATGCTAATGATCTTTAAGAGGGGCCTTTCTCTTAGTTCTGTTATGGTTTCTTATTTTTTGCTTCCATTCTAAGTATTGTTGCTTTTGGTTTTTTGACTTCTCAGTCTTGGTTGGCCTGTTAAAACTTTTGTGATTCACTCTTGTGGTTTGAGGTTTTTGTAAAACCTGGATTTTACGATATCAAATTAAAAAATAAGTTTATTATATTCTTTTCTTGTTAACTGGTGATAGATGGCCTCAATTTAGGTGTATGATTATATTAGGTTTAAAAATATATTTATATAAGAAAGGAGCTTCAAACTCTAATGTATTTTTAAGATATTGTGATTTTTTGATCGCTTTCTCCAAAATGTAAAAAACAATTTATCTCATGATGATAAAATGGATGCCAAATTGAAGGCACACCATTTTTATGAACACATCCACAAACACTACAATCTACCACTACCTTGATTGTCATTATAGGTTATGTTTCTCAACATAATTAATAAATACGTTATTGTAACTTCAACACTAAGTTCAGTCAAATGGCTACCAAATTTAAATTTGACCATTTTTATAAATATATTCATGGACATTATACTTCACTATCTATATAATTAAGAAGTGTATTTAGCACCTTCAATACTATTTAATAATTGAGATTTGAACTTTAAAATTATTTTAAAAACTTTTTCATTACAATATTATAGAATCTTGGAATTAGTATGACCCTTATATTCTATTCATTTTTCATATTAATGATGTTAAAAACTCAAAAATTAAAAAAACAATTTTTTAAAACTTAATGTAGAAGAATATTTAAGTGAAAGAAGAAATGTCTCCATCAAATACTATGTAATCCGACTTTTAAATTACAAGTTGATTGTATGGATGATAATTCCTAATATAAGCTACATTATAAATTTCTTTTTGGTGATAAATACCCATTTAACAAGGGCATAGAGTGCAAAGTCCATGTCGGAGGTAGAGGTTAGATTTGATGGGCATTGTATTCGGTATAGTATAGTACGATGTTGCCCTAAACTTGATACCCTATTTAGTAACATATCATGTAAGTTAAATTCTTTGATTCTATAAGAATTTCATAGTAGAGTTTTTTATTTTATTAACTATAATAATTTCTCTACTAGAGTTATTTTTTGTTAAATTCTTATGCAATGAATATTATTAAAATTGATCTATGGACTAAATGAAACAATTACACACAAAATAACTATTATAATTTTTTATTTTGTTTTGAGATTTGTTTTTTTACAATGTAATCCCTGGGTACAATTTATCAAATATTTAAAGATAATATTAGAAAAAATATTGTAATCAAAGACACATAACTTACTTGAGCCATCCTCCCAAACAAATAAAAAAATGATAATCTTCCACATTGAGAAGCTATGCTAGATGCAACATTTGCTTTATGTGTCCTCTATAATATGAATAGTAGCATGGATGTCTTTGATAACCAATAAGATAAAACATCCTTACCCTCATACTTTTACAATGTAAAAAAATATGTCTATGAGAATGGTATTCAATATATACTATAAAAAAACATAATTATAAATTATATATCTAAGATTATGCCATATATATTACACCATCTAAAATTAGTTATTTATATCACAACATATCCTTAATGTCTACGTGTTTAGTCATGCAGGAGGTTATATTATGAATAGTAATGTTTAAGTATGCACCCTTCAATATTTATTGAAATAACAAAAAAATATTGGGGATAGGGCTTGACTTATTGGTTTTTATACAGGATTTGTATTTTATTCTTCACTTTTTTGTAATATTAATTTGTATTAGGTTGGGAGTAACCTCATCTCTTTTTGTCTCTTCATTTTCTAGAATGAAAAATAACTTGCTATGTTTTGAGAATCTCCAAGAACCATCAATCCTTTTGGATGACCCCTTGTCATCCTTAGAGGCCAACTTAATTCCTCCATCTAAACCATGTAATAAAGGTATCCCATTACCTTGATATTTATCCTCTCCCTTAGAAGGAGAATCTTCAAGGTCAAAACAATCAAACTTGTCACATTTTGCATTTGTGTTTTGGTCTTGCAAGGGAAGATAAATGCATGTTTCATGTAAGGGATGGCATGTTTCTATAGACAAAGTTGATCCATCAAAACCATATTTAGATGGATTTAATGGTGTGTAAAATGGAATCACAATTGAATCAACATCCCTTTCATCAAATAGGTTTTTTTTTTCAAATAGGTGGTTTTGGGGAGATCTAGTAAAAAGATGGATGTGGGTGGTTTTATGTGAGAATTAACTTGAATACCCTTTTGTAAGTGAACCAAAGGCAGGGGAATTTGACCCAAACTAATTGAAAATAAATTTGTGTATATGTTTTATGATCTTTATACACTCATGTTTGTATCAACATTATAACTTTAAATTGACATATTGCATAAATTACAAGAACCACAAAGTGTTGCAATGAATCTTTGACTTTTTTAATTCTATTCTTGGCTTACCCAATAATAGGTAAATATTCACCATAGTAAGCTCCCCATAAAACATTGTTGTATATTAGAAAAAAACCAAAGACATTTATATTAAAAATAATGAAAAATAATTATTTAGGTACACGATGTGCATATGCACATATAATATTACTCCATACTCCCTTTAAACTTGCTTTACATAGATGTGGATGATAAAGTGACAACAAGATTACCAAAATCATATAGTTATAACTCCCTAAGTTGAATATGGAAATTACACCCACAACTAGTTTTTTATAATGTTGGAAATGAATATCATTACTTTAAAAATCTCTCCTTCCTTTACATTTATAGCTGAAATAGGTAAGTCACCATTAAAACAAGAATAATAACATGCATGATTGTATAAATAAGAAAAATGAACTCAAATATATTACCATACCAATAAATATTTGAAATTGAGAAGAAGGGTTGGCACAATAATGTGACAAAATGGATTAAAAAATGAACAATAAAAAGTCAGGTTTGCTTGAAGGACTATTAGCAATTCATGTCATCATATGGAAAAACCTGTGTCACGATCATAGTGAGAAATAAGATTATACTAATGCTATATCAACCCAATGATCACTTACACATAAAAATATTAACTCCAATCAAAAACATCCATGCATATTAGATATAATTTGTTCATTCAAGTTAACCTCTCATTACCTAGTAGTTGAAACTGGGAGATGGAAAAATAGAACAACTACCAAAGAAATGGGGTTGTTTATCCCACATAATAAAAAATGTGTGTGTGTGTGTGTGTGTGTGTGTGTGTGTGTGTGTGTGTGTGTGTGTGTTATGGGGGGGGGGGGGAGAGGAATGGAGTGAGGGATGGTTAATGGGGAGGGGGCAAGGTTAAGTGTAAACTTGATATTATATTGTAAGTCTAGGCCTAATACAAATAAAAGCAATTTGAACATGGCCATGTTACATTTCTTTAGTATAAAAAATGAGTGTATTGAGCTAGGTTGGACACATACGAGGAACAAAAACAACATAGATAACACACTTTTGTAGCTTAATTTAATGAATAAAATATTTTATGTGACATTTTGTCAAACACTTGGCATCCATAGTTTAAAGTCTCATAAATAATATATAGCTATAAGGTTGAGGAGTTCCATTGCTCTTTAATTTTAACAATAAGCACTATTGTTTTCTACACTCTTCCTAACCTATTTTTCATGGACAATGGTTCAAAATAACCATATCTATAAAAATTAAATGATCTGTTGGACACTCGTTACATGAAAATGATACTCTTGTGCCTTAATATCTCAAATCCCATACACCTAATTTGTGTGTCTTGGAAAAGCTTATGCCACTCTAAATTCCTTATTCCATAGCAAGTAAACACTCATTGCATCTTATATCCTTAATCTTCTTTATCAACATTTTTTAATATTTTTTGTGAATTATGACTGCTTAGGAAATTAAAAAATAAAATCATCCTATTCTAAAGATTTTTTTATAAAAGTGCAAGTGTTAAGTTATGGTATTATAGTTCCCTAACTTTATTGGACCTTAACATGTAATCTTATCTTCTCTTTATTGGAAAATTAGAGGGAACAAAGAATAATTATGAAATAATTACAAACCTCTTTTCTAAATGCAATCAATTGACAGATAATAAAATATATATTGACAACTTATTATTGAAGAATAGGATTGCAATAGTAAACAACATCTCTTTTAGATTGACATCACATGCTCATATAATCGCTTACCACTTACAAGCAAATAAAAATATGCCTTAAATGAAAAGAATATAAGGAACACAAACAACAATGTTGTTAGAGCCCAGAACATGGTATGAAACCTAATTTCTAGCTCATAAGATATAAGTTGAAATCTACAAATTTCCATAATTGATTTAGAGCACCTACCCTGGTTTCTTTTGTCAAAAAAACTTGAAATATTAGTACGTAGCTTCTCCACCTCTCATGTCCTTGAGATCAATTTCTTTTCCATTACCTACATTTGTTCCATTAATTTAATGTTTCCATCCTTCTCATACTCTATTACAGTCCTTTATCACCAAAATAAATAGCAATTAGGCCCTTAAAATTCATCAAACCACCTAACTATATAAAAAAACACCAATAGGCCTCTAAAGCCTTGAATTTTTAGTTGGGTGTTCTAAAAAAATCCCTAGAAAATAGTAGTTTGACCCTTAAAATATATGAGACCATTAACTACATTAACATACACAAAAAAGCCTTTAAATCCTTGATTTTTTCAAGTGGGTGTTCTTAGAAGGGCCTTAAAAAAATAGTTGTTTGGCCTTTTAAGGCCTCTTAAATGCATTTGAAGTAGCTAACAATAAATATATAACAATATATAACCTTACATGTCTGAATCTAGATAAGCAAGAAAACATAAACATCACACACACACACACACACACACACACACACACACACACACACACACACACACACACACACACACACACACACACACACACATATTGAGATCAATTTATTTTCCAATACCTGCATTTGTTCCATTAATTTAATGTTTCCATCCTTCTCATACTCTATTATAGTCCTTTATCACCAAAATAAATAGCAATTAGGCCCTTAAAATTCATCAAACCACCTAACTATATAAAAAAACACCAATAGGCCTCTAAAGCCTTGAAGTTTTAGCTGGGTGTTCTAAAAAGATCCCTAGAAAATAGTAGTTTGACCCTTAAAATATATGAGACCATTAACTACATTAACATACACAAAAAAGCCTTTAAATCCTTGATTTTTTCAAGTGGGTGTTCTTAGAAGGGCCTTAAAAAAATAGTTGTTTGGCCTTTTAAGGCCTCTTAAAGGCATTTGAAGTAGCTAACTATAAATATCTAACAATATATAACCTTACATGTCTGAATCTAGATAAGCAAGAAAACATAAACATCTCACACACACAGACACACACACACACACACACACACACACACACACACACACACACACACGCATGCATGCACGTACACACACACACACACACACATTGAGATCAATTTATTTTCCATTACCTGCATTTGTTCCATTAATTTAATGTTTCCATCCTTCTCATACTCTATTACAGTCCTTTATCACCAAAATAAATAGCAATTAGGCCCTTAAAATTCATCAAACCACCTAACTATATAAAAAAAACACCAATAGGCCTCTAAAGCCTTGAAGTTTTAGCTAGGTGTTTCAAAAAATCCCTAGAAAATAGTAGTTTGATCCTTAAAATATATGAGACCATTAACTTCATTAACATACACAAAAAAGCCTTTAAATCTTTTATTTTTTCAAGTGGGTGCTCTTAGAAGGGCCTTAAAAAAATAGTTGTTTGGCCTTTTAAGGCTTCTTAAATGCATTTGAAGTAGCTAACTATAAATATCTAACAATATATAACCTTACATGTTTGAATCTAGATAATCAAGAAAACATAAACATCACACACACACACACACACACACACACACACACACACACACACACACACACACACACACACACACACACACACACACACACACACACACACACACACACACACATGCTTATAAATTTGGGCCTGTGGAACTAGATCTAGCGATATGTAGTGTGGTCCTTTACATGCATTGCCTTTAAAATTGATACAAATCACCAATTTTTTCATCCTCATAGTTGAATGTTCTAGTCTCTTCTTTGATAAATATGGTGGTCTAAAATTTAGTGGTCAGTTTCAGATTTGTGCAATGAATAAAGTGCTTAATGAAAAATCTCTTTTTATAAAGAAGTAGTAAATAGCTTAACTAATTTTCTTGTTCTCTATAAAATTTTCACTATTTGGTGTAATTGTTTTGATGTTGTAACAAAGGAGGAAAATCTTCACTTTTGAAAAGGCTTCATAGCTGAGAAACGCAAAATTTTGAAAGTAAATCAGGAAATCCATAGATCATTCATTAAAATTATTTGGTAAGATGATCCCTATAAAAACATCATCATAATGGTGCATTGATGCTCTAAAAAACTAGACAAAAAACATAAATTCAAGACACTCAAGCATAAATACGATTGCAATAACCAAAATATCACCATGCAAATCTATCTACTTATGATCTAGGGCTATTTTGGCTCAAATTTATGACATTTTAAGGTAAATTTTGTATACAACTAAATGCATAAATCATTTACACTACCTCTACATTTAATTTTATACATGCAATCATTTAATAAACATAACCGATTAGTGATGTAGTTGGTGAAGTTACTGTAATTGAAGCCCTTAGAAAAGCACTATGGAAACATACATGATTTAGGATTTTCGTATTTTGAGCTCATGTAGTTGGCTTGAGTAATTGGTCTAGGTAAGGGGTAACACCATCAAAGAAAACATGGTGAGCTATATAAAACTACATAAATTACTGTGTAACTAACAGTGCAACATTACGATCTTACCATTAATTTCCCAAGTTTTAAACATTAAAAAAAGACCCTGAACTATGGACTCATAGCCTGGGATTTGACATTTGTACCTAGTGTAGACATCCAATTCTTATCACTATTGTGTAAAATTGCAAATCTAAATGACATTCTAAAATAATGCACAATCTGGACCAAAATCACTAAAATGCTCTAATTATTCCATACACATCATGTGCAAGTGTTGATTTGCTCTCATGTATCCCTAAATTGAGCAATACATCTTATACAGTCATTATATTTTTCCAATTCACTTCACATCAAGTTTTTGACCAAGCAAATTATCATTTTAGACCATTTAAATGCTCTAATCAATTTGTACGCATCATGTGTAAGTGTTAGTTTATGCTTATATGTACCTGAATGGGACAATGTACTATTCACAACTATTGTCATCCTCTGATTTAGCTCTAGTTAAATTATGACCAAGTAAATTGACATTTTTTACCATTTTGATTAAATGTGTGACTAATTAGAAGAATTACAATATGTTAAGCAAAGTCATTAAGCAAATCAAATCAGATTAAGAGCTTACGTAGAAAATCCTGTTAGGTTGTGGAGCTAAAAGCTTCACTGATGCAAACAGGGGAGGAGGTTGCTGAGGGTTGCTGAGTTGTAGAGAAGTTGGGGTCGGTCTGATCAGTCGACGTCGGCAGGATACCAAGGAGAAGCAACTGACGTTGGTTAGGGATCGGCCGACGTCAGTCACCTCCAGGCAGACAGGGACCGACATCGGTCACCTGTGTAGTTCAACTGCGAGCTTATTACAGGCAGTTGGTTGTCGAACCAGGTGTTTGCATGATGAGTGCTAATTTTAGACTCATAGCTGTGAATCTAATTATTGTTATTGGATGTCTAATTATTGTTTGATGAGATCTATATAATAGACTCATGGTTGTATTGGAAACTTGGGCTAGTTTGAGTTGAGCAAAGTTTGCTTCTTCTGTGTGTGAGGTGAGCAAGGGTGTTCCTCCTAGTTCCACAGTAGTATCAGGTGTGTTGGTGCTGGATTGGAGAGTCAGCTGGATTCTTCATGTATGTATGATCTTAGTCATCAGGTGAGCATGGCTTATAGGAGATCTACATGGTAAGTAAGATCGTTGATCTGTAGGTGTGTGTGTGTGCAAGGTCAAGGTTCACAGGTGTGCAGAACCACTTATTGATCTGTAGGTTGGAGATCAGATAGGATAGCAACACAACAGGGAGCAGTATCAGGTAGGATCTACTTGGAGTACGGTGTGTACTCACTGGTATGTACGTGGAGTACATGGAGAGCTAAGAGGAAGGCAAGGCAGTTCCTTCCATAAGTACGGTTTGTTGAATTGCAAGTTATTGCAGGTTCATGGGAGATCTACTTGAAGTACTTTGAGTACTTTTGGAGTGCGTGGAGCACTTGTGGAGTGCATGGAGCATAGGTGTAAGGTGAACACCAACTCTGTGTTTGAGTTGGGTGTTGGGACCTAGTAGAGAGAGCTTTGAGGAAAGAATTACTGTTCACTTGAGGTGTGGGAAACCTCTGAAGAGGTGGTGGAGAAGAAGTGGCATCTTCTTTATTGTATTCTTTTCTATAAGAGTTATTAATACAAGTTGTGTATTGTCTCTCATATTCTGTGTTATTCTGAATTCTAGTTACTTGTTGATTCTGGTTATTTCCACATATTAAGTTGCTTGAAGTTGGTAATCAATTGTGTGCTTTCAGAGTTGGGTTCATATCCCCAACAAGTGGTATCAGAGCTAAGGTTGCAGGAAGCAGGTTTTGTGTTTTGGTTACAGGGCACTCTCAGGGGTTTCTGATTGAGTGGGAGTAGAGCAATGACAGATCAAAGTAAGCTAAGGATGGAGGAGTTGAAAAGCATAGATGGTTACTTAAGGTCCCATGGAAAGAAATAGTAGGTAAAAGAACATTGTTGGTTGGTAGCAGATCAGCATGAAGAAACTGAAGATACAGATGTAGCAGGTGTTGTTGCACAGGATGTGTTTGCAGGTTTCTTGGATAAAGTTGAATCTTGGATAAAAGATTCGGTTGCCTCTTTCCATGCAGCCCCAGGTAGAGGAGCTGGTGAGCCTTCCCAAAGAATTGGCAAAGGGGAAGTGAAGCTGAAATTGCAGGCGGCCAACACACAGGTGTTGATGAAGGTCATGCAGGTCCCAGGTTTGGAGATATGGCTAATTTCTTCAGAAAGATTGGGTGATGAGAGATGCACAAGAACTATCACAGTGGGTGCACTTGAATTAGCTGGTGGTAAGAAAACAGGTACTCTTTATCTACTTGTTTATATTACTGATTCTTCTTCTGTTGCGGAGACGTGGCTTCGTAGGCTTGGTCACATGAGCAGGGAGGAGATGCATGTTCTTAAGTGGAAGATAGATGTATTTGACAAGCTTAAGAACTGGAAAGCCTTGGTGTTCTTGGAGGAGATGGCAGACAGAAATCAGTGGATGGGCTGGATACTTCTGAGCAAGAGCAATTTGGACATGGAGATTGATTCAAAAGAGCTCGCGGGTAAAAAGTCATCACTCACAGGCGAACACAGATACCGGCATCGGTCAGGAGGAACCGGCATCAAATAGACAGGTGCCAATGTCGATCATGTGCAGACTAAAGTCGGCAGTGTCGGGCAGGGTAAGACCGATGTCGGTCAGTAGGACTGATGTCGGTGATAGGGACACCGATGACGGTAGGTTGGTAGTCAGGGACAGACGCATGGGAACCAACGTCGGTTGGATGCAGACTGTGGGGCGGCCGAGGTCGGTCACTGTAACAAATTTTGGGTGGATAGCATGTTGTCAAGGAGTCTCAAACACCCATACGGAGGACTGAAGACGTAAGTAGGCCCTCAAATTTGTGTTCCTCTTCATTATACTTGTTGCTGATTATAGAGCAGGAAGGATCCAGAAAACAGGTGGGAGCATGGCAGGATTATGATGCAGAACTAAGCGGGAGATTTGGTACGTTTGCCAGCTGGATGAAAGCACAGAGATGAATGGATTCCTTAGTAGAAGAATAGAGAGAACGGATACGTGAGACGGAAGACCAGGGATATGGTCTTGAGGAGCTGCAGGATAGTGGTATAGGTTTTGACAGGTGGATGACAGAGCATGACTCTAGTCAATGTCAAGGTTACTACTGTGGTTTGACTTACCAGGGGGATGATGATTGCAACATAATTCTGTTGCTGTATGTGGATAGTATGCTAGCTAGCAGAGGTGTACATACAGGGTTTTGCTGAGCTAAGGGTAAGATTAGTTCAGTTACATGTCAGGAGGAGTTTGGAGCAACATAATTCTTTGACATGGGAGGCATGGAGATCACAGGTTGATTTTGTCTCCAGTGGGAGCTGATGTGAATCAGGTGTTGGTGAGATTCAAGATGGAGAGCTAGAGCAAACTAAGGGCTGGACAGGTATAGTGTCTGAAATCACATGAGGTTTGGTATAGACCTGAGTATTCCCATGCAGTGGGAGCTGACAGAGAGTTAGAAGCCAATTCGGGGAAGTGAGTTCTTAGGGAGTTGAGAGGGACCAGCAGCAGGGATTCATGCTATGCAGGGTCAGGACTTCACTACATGGGTTTATAGGTTTGGATGTGGCAGGGTACTCGGATGACAGGTGGTACATCACAGGTTGTGTGGTGGGATGTCTTCAAGATTGAGCTTGAAGAGGGATACAAACCAGGAAATAGATTAGACGGAGTACAGGTACAGGTACAGTGCAGCTGTTTATCTCCAAGTGGGAGATTGTTAGGTTGTGGAGCTAAAAGCTTCACTGATGCAAATAGGGGAGGAGGTTGCTGAGGGTTGCTGAGTTGCAGAGAAGCTGGGGTCAGTCTGATCAGCCGACGTTGGCAGGATAGCAAGGAGAAGCAACCGATGTCAGTCAGGGATTGGCCAATGTTGGTCACCTCCAGGTAGACAGGGACTGATGTCGGTCACCTGTGTAGTTCAACTACGAGCTTATTACAGGCAGTTGGTTGTCGAACCAAGTGTTTGCATGATGAGTGCTAATTTTAGACTCATAGCTGTGAATCTAATTATTGTAATTGGATGTCTAATTATTGTTTGATGAGATCTATATAATAGACTCATGGTTGTATTGGAAACTTGGGCTAGTTTGAGTTGAGCAAAGTTTGCTTCTTCTATGTGTGAGGTGAGCAAGGGTGTTCCTCCTAGTTCCACAGCAGTACCAGGTGTGTTGGTGCTGGATTGGAGAGTCAGCTGGATTCTTCATGTATGTATGATCTTAGTCATCAGGTGAGCATGGCTTATAGGAGATCTACATGGTAAGTAAGATCGTTGATCTGCAGGTGTGTGTGTGTGCAAGGTCAAGGTTCATAGGTGTGCAGAACCACTTATTGATCTGTAGGTTGGAGATCAGATAGGACAGCAACACAACAGGGAGCAGTATCAGGCAGGATCTACTTGGAGTACAGTGTGTACTCACTGGTATGTACGTGGAGTACATGGAGAGCTAAGAGGAAGGCAAGGCAGTTCCTTCCATAAGTATGGTCTGTTGAATTGTAGGTTGTTGTAGGTTCATGGGAGATCTACTTGAAGTACTTTGAGTACTTGTGGAGTGCGTGGAGCACTTGTGGAGTGCGTGGAGCACAGGTGTAAGGTGAACACCAACTCTATGTTTGAGTTGGGTGTTGGGACCTAGTAGAGAGAGCTTTGAGGAAAGAATTACTGTTCACTTGAGGTGTGGGAAACCTCTGAAGAGGTGGTGGAGAAGAAGTGGCATCTTCTTTATTGTATTCTTTTCTATAAGAGTTATTAATACAAGTTGTGTATTGTCTCTCATATTCTGTGTTATTCTGAATTCTAGTTACTTGTTGATTCTGGTTATTTCCGCATATTAAGTTGCTTGAAGTTGGTAATCAATTGTGTGCTTCCAGAGTTGGGTTCATATACCCAACAAATCCATGGAAAGTTATTGAATATATATTATTGCAAATTCATAATTCAAAATATCTGGGCCATGACATCATTGAAAGGGTGTTATGCACTAGAAATTAATGGAGATAAATATTAGGTTTTAAGCCACCCCTACCTTATTAATTCTCCCTTATTTATAAAATTTACTTGCTCTGGCCACTAAAATTAATTTAATCCTTGGCCACACATCTTGATCTCAGGATGGATGGTCATGGTTGATTCTCAACATTTTTGGAAAAGTTATAAATACATGAGCAATGGCCATAACTGTTAAGCTTTAGTTGTGTAATGTTATTATGCAGAAAGAGCTTTAATAAAAGATTCACTAATTCTTCCAAATTGACCAATCAAGGAGCCAAATCCATTGGTGCTAGAAGAGATGATGAAGGCACTTGACCAACCACATTAACAAAGACATGAAGCACCAAATCTAGGCACAAACACATTTATGGACTATCTTTGAAGGAGGGCCACTATGGGAGGGTATTGATTGTCTTATTTTCATAATTATTTTCTTAATGTTATTGACATCACCCCTTGAGGGAGTGGGCTTATCATGTCAAGTTATCTATGATTATTATTGGTTTCCTTACTAACACATGAACTAACCTGCTTTGTAATCATAATCTACATTTTAGCATGCCCAAGAGTGGGCTTAGCATGTTTGTTGTTTCCCTATTGCTAGGGGGAAACCTTGTCCCCATTGTCCATATGTTGTTGTACTAGTGTCTTGGCTACCTAGATTAGGGGTAACCCTATCACCAAGAATAATTCCTCTATTACACATACATGAACCATTGTTTTGTTTGTACTAACATTGTGATTAACCATTTTTTTTGTATTGCTATTCATTTAGTTTTGTAGATTTGCATACTATTTGATTGATTGATTGATTTATCTTACTATTTTGTGTTTTTATGTGTTTTGCTTATTAGGTTGTTAGATTGTTTTGAGTGTTGCATTTGAATACATTTTGTAAACTTTTTGAGTCTAGCCTTAACTTGGGCTTGAATTATTTACATTTGTATTTGAATTTTTTCATAACGTGTTTATGTTTTCGTACATTCTTGTTCCTGTTTTAGATTAAGGTAAAAATAGGTTTTGAAGGGACCCCAAAACCCTGAACAAAAGGAGAAAGATAAAATAGTAGTGTCCACAGGCAAGCCTAAAGCCTACTTCACCAAAGTAACAAAACCAAGTAATAAAGACCTGAAGCTAACAAACAAAAAACCAAAGATAGACCCCAGGTTTTATAGAGACCTGGAAACTCCATAGTAAGAGTTCATAAAACCAGGTACCAAGACCAGAAAACACAACCAACTAGTAGAACCAACTAAAAGAACCTGGAACTATTCTTCTAGTTCCAATATCATTTTCACTTCTTCGTTACCTTTCACAACAGTGTCCTGGATGGCAGCAGTCGCCTGCGTAGATCCCTCTTGCATTGCTTTCTTTCTTGAGCTTTGTCTAGTTCTCTTGCTAGGCCCCTCCAAAGTTTTGATTTCCTCGTTTGCTCTTTTTTTGATGTTTACAGCAGTAGCACAAATGCTAGAGGTTACCTCCTCCATCTTTATTCTGCTTTCCTTTATGAGTTCCCTTAGGTTGTTCTCATAATCTTTGAGTTTTATTTGAATATCCCTCATCTGCTTTTCCATGTTATTGATTTTGTTCCAAACTGCCTCCTGTTTACCCTCCATTATTTCCATTTTCCTATTGATTTCCATTATCTCCTTATACGTCCATAAATCGAATTGAAAAGTAGCATCTGCTTTACAATTGGCCAATCTAGTAGGTGGGTACCTTTCGTCTTTCTGCCTTTTGTCTCTCCAATCTTCTATCTTCTTTTTAGGACTGCTTCCAACTTCTTCAATATTGTCCTTCGTTTCCAATCGTTTCTGTTCCTTTATTTCAGCAGGGCTTACATTTTTGTTACTTACTTCCTTTACTTGAGCTCCCATTTCCAATATTTGGTTAGTGACCTGAACTAGATTTTCCTTTTCATTAATTGGATCAGGGTCCACAATAGGATCATCTAGATCTTTATCAATTTCCTCAAACACTTGCTAATTTTCCTCAGACTCATGGTTGCTATTTTCAGACTTTTCCTCTATAGTGACTCCTTCTTTCTCATTCTTATCTTGCACTTCTTCTTCCTCACTAGAACTTGAATGCCCACTTTATGTTCCTCCTTCTTCCTCCAGACTCTCCTCCCCAGTGTTTTCAGAACTTTCCCACTCTGTTTCCTCATTAGCAGTCTGGTTATTGAAGCTTGGGAGTTTGAATTTATCTTTTTCATTCCCTTTTACTATTTCTTTCTTATTACTCCGTAGGTCCTTGTATTTTCCTGAATAAGGATTCTTTACGATGGCCTTATTATTGCAATGCCCTTCAATTAAAAGAATCAACCCCTCATGTAGGATGGGACGAGATTCCTTTTTCCTATGAGTGAATAGACTTTGGAGCAAGGAAAAATGCAAATAAAAAGGAAAGGAGATTCTTACTTTGTGTCTGAAGTGATTGAGAAATACAAAGTGAAATTTGTGGACTCTTTTGCTTCTTCCATCAAGTATGAAGTACTCACAGATGCAGCATAAGACGTCCCTCCAGATGCCCTTAATCTGCTCCAATTCAAAAAAATGATTCATATCTTGTTCCTGTTTAAGTCTTAATGATTCATATCTTGATTTTAAGTTGGTTACATTTTGTATTTAAAACCTCTTTTTCTTTTTCTTTTTCTTGTTCAAATGCAAATGCTTGCACCTTTGGTGTTGGTATTGTTTATCATTATCTTTAGTTTTAAATATTGACCTTTGAATTAGTCCATTCACAATCAAAATCCAATATTATTATAGGTTATTCATACTTATGATGCATAATTTAATTTTCCAAAGTTAACACCAAACGCTCCAAGTTCAAACATCAATGTGGCATTGAATAACATATCTAATTGCACTATCCCCCATATCTAGGGCATAACCCAAATATCATAAACATAATGAAGGCCAAACATTGGAAACAAACAAGACTCTCTATGTAAGATGGGCATCTCTTAACATACACATTAAGTCATACTGGCCATTTCTATGATTGGTTCAGGATGTGCATATCTTAAACTATCCTCTAGCATCTAGTCATACATTAGATAGATCAATGCATAAATCAACATCCACATTCTAACTAAGGATGTGCATCTCCTAACACTAGCATATACCATTATATCATAACAAGAGCAAAATGAATGTAAGCATCATACAATACAAAGAATATTAATATTCCATGTACAAATAGCTCTGAGCCAATATATATATATATATATATATTAAAATCATGTTTTATACATCAAGATAATATTTATACATCTCATATACAATATAGAGCTACAAAATCAACTCTAATCCTAGCCATCCCTCAAGGGACTCTACTGAAAACTTTGGCCCATGCCTAATGCTAGTGATGGTGGTGGACATGGTGGTGGTGGACCCATCACTACCCATTGTGAGTTTGGGTGTGCAATTAAATACTCTAACTTTGTCATGTGCCTAGACCTATAGGTCCTGCTAGTTTGTTGTGATCTAGAGTATTCTCTAAATGATGGAACTCTTCTCTTTACAAGGAGTACTACCTAATATAGCATATGGTAGTATGTTATCTCATCCTTAGCATATAGGACATCATATTTTGTGCATAAGGCATCATCCTTGGACATAATCACATTGGCCAAGGCTCTATATGAACTACCATATATGCTAACTCATCAAGCCTCAACTAGATCCCTAGTCAGCCTCTCTACCTACATGAATAGATGCTCCTAATCACCCCAAGATATAACTCACTCATTAATTACTATCACAAACTCTACATCTTAGGTAGCTAAATGGGCACATACACCTATGAACTGGGCCACCTATCCTCTCAGTGTCCTTGGCTATGACAAGTCCTTATAGTTGGGTAGTCTCACCTTATACAGTGGATAAATCTACATGTAATCCATCTATATCACTTTGCAAGCCTAAAATCTTTGATAATCATGTAGTAATATCATACTATAGCCTATCAATCAAAGCCTAGTATTTTAGAGACCTACCCATGTTAGAGGACCCTATCTCCCCTGTACCTATACCTATCTTTATATCAAACATCCCTACCTCCCCTATCCCTATACCAAAGGTCCCAACCTCTCTTGTATCTACCTCAACCATCTCTATACCCCCTACCATATCATGCTACACCTGAGCATGAATAACCTATAATGGGATAGCCTATTGTATTATTGGATGAATCAACACTTGAACTTATCTCTATACTAGGGCCTGATCCCTATGTCTCCTTTATCTAACCCATGTTTGATGTAGGATTGGCTTCTAAGGCTATGTAATAATCAATTAAATGGGTTAGGCACTAGCCCACTATACTACATAGGCATCTATCATGTCATCATTTGCTACCCCACCTATATAATCCCATAGTATATGTTGGACTCTGCACAAATTTATTAAAGCCTAGTCTTGGGGAACTGGTAACCATCACTCTCTGATCTCACGGGTCACATGGGCAAAGAAGTGTGGACCCTCAAGATTATCTTGCTATAAATCAAATTGTCTCCACACTAGATTTGGTCTATATCTCTCTACCATAATGTCATGGTGACTTGTGATATAGCAGGGTGTAATCATGAAGTCAGTAAAAAATAGGTTCTTAATCCAATAAAATGGTGTCACCAAGTATGATTTCTAGATAAAATCACCATCAATCATCTCATTTATGGCTTGTCAACAAAAATACAAGTCCCCAAGGTGGCCTCATAGGCTTTGGACCTATGAGATACCACATAAATTCCATTGGATCCTCAGGTCCTCATTGATATCTTAGCCCCACTAGCCACTCAATCACTATGTGTTCCCAAGCCTAGACCTAGAGTAGTATACTATGCCTGATACTACACCCTCTATGATAGGTTATCATATGTAATTATTGATAGAGCTGGGCCAGAATGATGGGTCCTCATGTAAATAAAGTAGAATGATCATGCATATCATGTGCCACTCTAATTAGTCCAATCTAGAAGAATCATCTATCTTTTTTAGTATCAGAAGGCCACTAATAAGAGCCATCAAAATCACATTCTCTGGAGCAATTGTCCCCTATGCTAGTATTGGTGCCATTGCTAGCACCCCTACCACTACTAATTTTTCCCTAGGGTTTGGAGATTAGGATAGGTCTTCTATTTCATCTATATCTATGGTTCCCTTAACCATCTCAAGGTCCATGACACCTAGCAAGTCCTCTAACACTGTTAATTAGTGTAATAAAATCCAAGTGATCCTCTAACCCTATATAGCGACTCATAGTATCCTATGAACATATTCTAAGGTTACTATGGCCTCCTCGATCGGCAAATAAAAATTTAATGTCTCAGAGTGCCACCTCTCTGTAAGTGCTAACAGATAGGCTTGTTCCACATGAATTATTGGTAGTCGAGCTAGGTGATATAAATCTACTAATTCTAGTGGGCCCATGAGCTCCTCTGTCCAAATGCCCTAACATTGCATCACTCAAGATCATCAATCACATTTCATAATGACCCTAACTAACTCCTACAAGTCACTATATAATGAACCAAGTCAATTATTTCATTAATTTTCCTCTAATTCATCATGTCTAACTAATTTATTCTAATTTTGGGCCTAGACTAATCTTCTATTAGCCCCATTTTCACTTCATTTGCCTCATTTTTGTCTTTCTAATGACCTTACCATTTACTTAGTGATCTATCCATTTAGCAAGGCAATCTTTCCATTTCATAAATTGACCCATCATTTAAATTTGCTAGTTTGTGAAATCACCACTGCATGGGACATTCTCATCATTTGGTAGGGCGATCTCTATTTTTAGTGATCTCACCATTTGAATTGGCCACCCTACTATTTGACTAACAATTTCCTTCAAAATTGGTGAGGTCACCATTCAGGCTCGACCTCACCATTTTGACTCATGACCTCACCATTTTTGGTGGTGAAATCACCATTTTTTATGGTGACCTTGCCATTTTCAAAATTATACAAATAGCAAGATCACCTAAATTCCTACTTCTAACTAGTCATAAATGCATTAAATGGATTAAATGCACAAATTAAAATCTAAAAATGTACCTATTGATGCTCTACTCCCATTGGTCACTAGTGCTCTTAGACATGTTCCCCAAGGTATCGATGGTGAGGGATATTAGCCATTTTCTTGAGCTCTCTCATGCATAACTATTAGAGATGTAGATCGCAATAGTGGAGGGTGAAAATGAATGATTTTTACTCCCCAGGGGTAAACTCATAGTAAAATTATCATTTTTTTCACCCTCCAGGCCTAATTTCCCCCCATTTATCTTCCTTTGGCATTCATTCTCACCTTGTTTATCCATTTTTCAAACAGGTTTTTTCTAATTGCTCTATTTTTCAGCCTCATTTGCTGAATTACTTGATTTTTTTTATTTTGATCGAGGGCTAACCCATCAAATATTCAATTTTTTTTCCTTCCCTTAAGGGGACATCATGGGCCACCCAAACACTTTTTGGGGAAAATTCATAACCCTATTTCATCATGACTCATGTAAAATTTTGGAAAAAGTGGGAATGAATTTATTTCTTCTAATTATGATCATTCTAAACAACCTTTTTATTATTTGAAAAGTTATTGCTTTGACCAAATTTATCTCTATGCCTTCTCAAAAAGGGGTAAAATTTAGACATCTAATTCATATCAATGTTGTATTAAAATTTCAAATCTAAATGACATTCTACATGAATGCACAATCTGGACCAAAATCACTAAAATGCTCTAATTCATTTGCATATATCATGTACAAGTGTTGATTTACACTCATGTATCCTTGAATGGGGTAATACATTTTATGCAATCTTTATCTTTTTCC
Source organism: Torreya grandis (assembly GCA_037957365.1). Lineage (NCBI taxonomy): Eukaryota > Viridiplantae > Streptophyta > Pinopsida > Cupressales > Taxaceae > Torreya > Torreya grandis. The sequence continues at coordinate 4,936,123 of JARHVA010000458.1, forward strand.
AATTCACTTCGCATCAAGTTTTTAACCAAGTAAATTATCGTTCTAGACCATTTAAATACTTTAATCCATTTTCACATGTCACTTGCAAGTTGTGATTTGAGCCTATATGTACTTGAATGAGGCAATGTACCATTTTCAATTATTATTGTCCTCTGATTCAAATCTAGTCAAATTATGACCAAGTAAATTGACATTTTAAACCATTTTGATTAAACTTGTGACCAATTTCCAAGAATTGCAAAATACTAAGCAAATTCATTAAGTAAATCAAATCAGATTAAGAGATTAATAAGAAAATCTATGAAAAGTTATTGAATATCTATTATTGGAAATTCATAATTCAACATATCTGGGCCATGACATCATCAAAAGGGTGTCAAGTACTAGTCATTAATGGAGATAAATATCAGGTTTTAGGCCACCCATGCCTTATTAATGCTGCCTTATTCTAAAACATTAATTATTTTATCCTCCAAAATTTTAATTAATCCTTGGCCACACATATTTTTCTTAGGATGGATGGTTATGTTTGATTCTCAACATTTTTGGAAAAGCTATAAATACATGAGCCATGGCCATAAATTTTAAGCTTAAGTTGTGTAATGTTATTATGTAGAAATAGCTTCAAGAAAAACTTCACTAATATATCCAAATTGACCAATCAAGGAGCCAAAGCCATTGGTGCTAGAAGAGATGATGGAGGCACTTACCCAAATACATTGACAAAGACTCAGAGCACCAACTTTGGGCACAAACACATTTATGGACCATCTTTGAAGGATGACTAATATCAGAGGGTATTGTTTGTCTTGCTTTCCTAATTAGTTTCTTGATTTCATTAACACTGCCACTAGAGGGAGTGGGCTTAGCATGTTAGGTTATCTATGCATATTATTGGTTTTCCTTACTAATGCATGAACTAAACTACTTTGTAATCCTACTCTACACCTAGTTTTTTGGTAGATTTACTATTTTCATAAAAAATTGGCCCTCCCTACCTCGACTTACGTTAGGTTGCCCATAACATGTAGAGTTTTAAGCCAATGAGAGATTGAAAATATATATTTTCCCATATATTTTGTTAAACAAAATGCAAATTTTTTGGTTGAACATTGAAAGATATTCTAGCACAAAACATAATGCTATATGATTGGACAACGCAGGAGGGACTAATTCTAAGTTAATGTAAAATGGTTTTTAAAATTTACCTTCAAGACTAATTAATTCAAACTTTTTATGGTGATAGATACTTTATCTAATAAGTGTTATGAAGTAGATAATACCTATTATATGCTAGTTAGCATTATAAATAAGAATGGTGTTCAAGACACAATACAATACCATGTGTAAACTAACATTGAAATTTTTTAAAAAAATGTCTTGGATTTTATATGATAAATCAAAAGAAAACCATATGTATAGAATATAGTTTTTTGGAATAATTATGCTCTTTTTTTAATCAAAATTTCATATCACCGCTCGTGGTCCATAATTTATTTATATAGATTAGAAAAGCATAAAATATCTAACTATATATATATATATATATATATATATATATATATATATATATATATATATATATATATATATATATATATATATATATATATATATTTAAAAACAAAATATGAATATGTAATTGTACTCTAATATTTACTACCAAAGTTAGAGTTTTTTCACATGGATTATTTTTGGTAGCAATGATAACTTATAAATACCACCACACATGTTCCATGGTTTATACCTCTATTTTTTTGGCCTTAGAGGAATCCATATAATCTTCATATTATATGTGTTCTTGTGATTCTAATTTAGGCTTATTAATCATAGGCATTTGTAGATAGCAATAACCTCAAAGTAATAAACATGAGGGCAAATAATGATATTTTAAAAAGTTACAAATTAGAATAACTACTTTTACGTAACAAATAACAAGAGAATATGAATGGGAGTGTTAAAATTTTGCATTACATCAACCATATACTAAAACCCCTTCTATTCTGGTATTCTCTTGAAGAGATTTATGAATGAAACAAAATTAATAATTTGGCATTGCAATCCATTTAGATCATTCTCAAGCATTTATACTTTCTTGTTGGATGCCTTGGAATCCTCTTCAACATTATTCAAAAGTGACTTAACATCTACAGACTCATTCTGTAAACTGACCATTGTCACACACAAAATATCAATGTAGAGGTTTCACAACTCATGCTAGTAGTTTCATTAAAAATACATTTAGAGGAAAAAAATAAAAAAAGTCTATCATCAAGGGTTAAATATTACATATCAATAAATTGACAAAAATATTTATGCTTATTTATTAGAAATAATTCTCAAAGGAATTTAGAATCTTGAATTACTCTTAGCACCAATATGAGGTTTCTCCTAGCAAAACATGTCTCTCATATGTAGAACATAAATGTATGTAGACATATAGATTTGATTACATTGTAAAATAAATATACAAGGTATATTTTAAAATTATAAATGGTATGGTAATTAAGGTTCTAAAATAACTAGATATTGATAAAAAAACAAGTTCCTTTAAACAAATTGAATCTTATCAAAGAATAATTATGTTGCCTTCCTAAACCAGGGTTGAAGATGGGAAGATTTGATGAACTGTACTTCTCCTAAATAATCTATTTGAGTTGTTCCAACTTATCTTATATCTTGTATCACATCATCTCTATTTGTTTACTAATTTTTTGTAGACTTAAGAATCTTCTCCTTTTCTACTAATTTATTTTGTAACTCCTCAATCAGGCATTGAAATTGAAGTAAATTCACACTATTTCCATATTTGTGTACATTTTCTCTTTTTGGACAGTTTCTATCAATATCAAACCCTTCACAAACTTTCATAATCCAAATTTCCTCATAAACACCTAAAATCATTTAGTATTTTGCATCAATATCTATCCAGTCATCCTATAGCCAACTTGATGTATGTTTTGAGACTTTTATATGACTTGAAAATAATCTTGGGTCCCATGAATCTAGTCAAACATAATCATGAGTCTAATGATTCTAGTCACTTCCATTTTTTGGGTCCTTTCTTCCCAAGTTAATTTGCCATGCCTTGATTGTTGCTTCTCACTAATTTTCATGGATAGTCTATGAGTAAATTTTTTCTTCTAAAGCCCATATATAAAAATGTACCTAAGCCATTTCATACAAAGTATCAATATTCTATCATTTAAAAAGACATAAGGGATTTTATCCATTGAGATACACAATAAGTATATGCATTGAACATTTTTCAAGGAGCCTAGACATTGAGCCTAAGTTTCCCTCATCATCAATTAAAGTCACGAGTCTACACACTTATACCAAAATAAGGTCATAGAAAAAAAATATTAGTATTTGATTATCTAGGGAGAGAAGGGGAATTCATTTCTATCATTAGGGTCAAGAAAAATCACATGAAGTAGAACTACATTGGGCACTAATTTTGAGTGTGTGGGATATGTAATTAAAACCTTCATGAGGCATGTGCCATCAAAATTGCATATATATTATTCTTCTTGTGATATTGTGGTAAATTAGGGTTTGATTAAATAAGAGCTAATTTAAAAGACTGCAAACAATAATTCCATGAAGGGAATATAGATTCTCAATCATCTACCCTAGGTAAAGTATTAAAAGAAGTTTTAGATCCAAAAATTTATAATTTCCAAAATCATAGTAAAAAATCATGATTACTAGAAAACTACCACAATCAATGGCATGATTTTGATTAGCCATAGTTTTAGGTTTCACAATTTTGGTCATCTTTTATATTACATTAAAATTTTAGGGTTTTGACCTAGTCAATCTTAGAACCCATTTTGATAGTAATAAAAGTTAAATATACAACCCAGGTGTGTCTGTTTTAGTAATTTATCACTCTCTCTCTCTATATATTTTTTGGTTTTATCTTTCAATTTATCAATTGTCAATATTTCAATCCTCAAATTTATAATTAGTGTAGGTTTGATTATTTTTATTTATTATATTCTTTGAAATCTCTTTGTGTCCCCTATTTTACTCAATTACATAGTGGCAGTTATCTATCATGCCATATTTTGTTAAAATAGGCACATAATTTTTTAAAACACTACACCAACCTTGTGAAATAAGACCCTAAGAATATCTAACCTAGATAAAGTAAAACACAATAAATAAGACTTACCTAAGGAAAAGAGGGGCAATAATGAAAATACCTTGAAAAAATGATAATTTAAAAAGAGAAATAATGATAAATACCTAAGATTATGACTTACATGGAATTTGATAGAGATTGATGATTTTGGAAAATAAGTTCTCAAACAGTGAATAATAACTCTCAAAAAAAAAAAAATGAATTGAGTTAGTGACCAGTTTTATATGGTTTGATTGTGGTCATGACCTAGAAGTGACTATCCTTCACAAAAGTGGTCAACCTAGACTAAATATGGATTTGTAGATCCACATTTAAAATTCTTTAAAATGCTTTGTTTGTAGTATAAGTACATAAACCACTCTCTAATAAGAAGAATAATGTGCATAGATGTCAAAATATTCTCTCCTTTGATATAATTATAATCCATCCTCAATACCTAGAAATACATCAATGATAAAAGTAAATATGAAACATTTTGGCCCGTGTATCTTGAGTGGGGTTGCTCTACATATCAAGTTGAGAATCATGGCTTGTGTATTTCTATGCATGCAAGTGAATTATTCCAATTAGTGAGGGAGGCCTCCACATTCTCTCCCTATGCCAATAATGAATCTATATTCCCTTTCACTATATGCAATCCTTATTTTGGTATGGGTATGCATCCACAAGACTTTAGCAAATACAAAATGGAATGAATGAAAAATTTACAAAATTTGTTGATAACATTTTATCAATATGTATATTTATGAATTTACTTAGGTTACATGTGTATATATAAACATCTTTGAATTTAAATTGGGATAAATTTGTGATTGTACTAACCATGGAAAAAAAATTAAGTTGATAATCAAGACGTGAGAAAATATGAAAAAATGCACAAATGACCCACAAAAAATATGCCAATTTGATATCATATGATAGAGGTCACAACCAATTTAATATTGTTATAAAAATGGTGAAGATAAAAAACCCTTGAAACAAATATCTTAATGAATTGTAGGACAATTGGTTTATCCTGAGGTAGACATATTATAGATTTTAAGGTGCTCATGAGAAAATGATGATAAGAAAAGACTATGAAGGTTCAATGTGAAGGTAAAGTGTATCGATAAGAGCATAATGTAAGAAAAAGAACCAAATTTATGAAAGCATAAAAAAATCATTGCATATACATGACTTGTACCATAAATATGTGGCTACATAAATATTTTAATTTATGCTCGTAGACCTCTTCTTATGACTCTTGACATTTCCTTGGAACTCTTTATTTTCATGAAAATTTTCCTTTTTGTATATGAACTAATGTACCTATGTATATATATACTTCTCAAACAAAAATTAAGAGCTTATTGGCATGCATGTGGACACACAAAGGGCATGAAAAGATGAAAAAAATATATATATATCAAGGAACAAAAGGGGAAGGGTCAAATGGGCCCACAAAGAAAAGGGGCCAATATCATAGTCGTGGTACAATCATGGCCAACTAGGACTATATTACTACAATCTTGGTCATACAAAAGTTTAATACTATGGTCCTAGTGAAAACTAAGAAAACAATAGAAAAAAAATAAGAATGAGAAAAATAAGGTGGAGAGAGATAATTAAATGAGCAAGAAGAAAATAAGGCCCAAAACAAAGAAAACATGCACTAATAAGAGCTTATTATGAACTAATAATTGATAAACATGAAATCACCTTATAACAATGTAAATTGATATTTAAAATTACTCACATACCAAAAAATTAGTTATCTGCATAATGCCCAATTATTTATTTATTTATTTTTTTGTGTGTGTGTGTACATATCAAAGTAAAAAAAAACAAGTATACATGGGAGGGATGACATAACATGTTGTAACTGAAACATATAAGAGTTAATGTATTCAATATATGGATTATAATGATTCAAAAGGCAAAAGGAAAGAGAAGTTACCTTGTTGCACCATGAAAATTTGTGACAAGCTTATAACAAACATCCATGCTTATGTGACTGGAATATGAAAACCTGTATAGCTAAAAACATAAGTAAAATGTAACCATATGAATCAATGTCTATATAAATACACAATGAATAAAATTTTGAAATGAAATAATGAAAATGGGAATGGGAACAAATACACATGATTGTATAGAAGTTGTAAAGGTGTCTTTGTGAAATGCATATCTCAAAATCTATGTCACATTTGGGTATGCATGCATCTTGTTAAGGAGACCAAGTGAAGTATGTTTTTACCAGCCATGTTACTATAATATTGGAGAGGAAAAATAAGTGATTTATATGCTTCCTTTTCAGGTGTGAGATGAATCTATGAATCACATATATCAAAAGAAAGGGATTATGCATACCATGTGTATGGTAGGAAAAAATAAAACATTGATATCTAACATATTAAGACATAAATATGAAATCATTTATATTTTAAACAACTAATCATATGTGTCTGGGTCTAAGCAATATAGGAAATGTAGTAATAAGGTGCCCCTAGATGGGAAAGATATAGCCAATATAAGTGTACAAGTATCATGGTCCATTATGGGTAATAATAAGAACAACATGCCACTTATGGGAAATATGTAGTCAATTATGCCAAAATAACATGACCTAATCTAGACAAGGTATAATTGATGTAAGCATAGGAGTGACATACCCCTTTATGGGAAATATATAATTAATGAAGCATGAATAATAGCATACCCCATTATGGACAAGGTGTAATTAATGTAAGCACAGGAGTAACAAGCCCATTTATGGGAAATACATAATCAATGAAGCACAAAAATAAGTATACCCCAAATATAAGTATTAAAGTAGTGGACATATCAAGGAAAAACACACACAAAGAGCCTTGACCTAATAGATACATGGTATGAGTCATGGAAATGTAAGAGTGTGAACAAGAACATCTGCATGATATGGATCATGAAAAAATAAAGGAACATTGTGCATGATATAGATCATGACACCAATACAATAAAAACACAAAGTAAACAGGGCAAACATGTACGACACACTAATCACAAAGTAAGCATGCCACACTCAAAGCAAATAATGTTAGGGTGATCAATGCTAAATAAAGTAAACAAATACAAGCATGTGACACATAGTATACAAAGAAGACAAGGAACATACATCAAGCATAGGGAAAATAAGAGAGGCAAACCAAACAATAAGAATATATAGAAATCACATCAAACACACTAGAAGCCAAGCTAAGCACACAATAGTACATGATCTAGAACATACCTAGAAGCACTAAGAAAATAAAGGTAAAATCTAATCAAGATAAACCATAATATATATGATCACATGAAATCTAAACATGATAAAAGAAATCACAAAAAGATAGACTTTAAAGCACTATTAGGAGATGCCCCCAAAGCAAGCATGAAAGGTGCTCCTAGTCAACTATGAATCCCTAAGCATTTGTAGTGAATTTATAAATCCCTGCAATCTTACATCTATCTCAATAATACCATTAGTAGAATGTATGAAAGCAATTAAATTTTATCAATAGGTATATAATCATGGACACATGTGGCTCATAAACAATATAAGAAAAATAAATGAGCGTGGAAATAATGCAAAATAATCTAATATAATATGTAAAATCCAGTGTTCCATATCCAAAATAAGATGTGTTAATAAAGATAACAATACATGTTAGGGTGTCTATTAAAATCTCCATAAGATATGAAATTTAAAGCACTAATGCCACAAGTAGCATGTATTAGACATGGTGGAACCCACATCAATTCATCATCATCATCATCATCATCATCATCATCATCATCATCATCATCATCATCATCATCATCATCATCATAGTTATTTCTAATTCTATTTTTTGTATAATTAATGTCTCTCATACATGTGGCTTTATGCATATTTTTGTCTTTGCCTTGGAGACATACTATGTGATTAATAAACCCTTATTATATTTGATTTATGCATTTGTATCTGATGCACCTATTTTTAGGTGACCATTTTAATACTTTTTATGGTTATATTTTTATGCAGTTGTGGTCAGAGGTTATAGTGAAGGGATGCCTTAACCATGCAACCTAGCACTCTCACACCACATTACATAATGGATTCATATGAATTTTTATTTTTCATTCATTAACGTAGGGGTTGCATAATATTTTGAGCTTCTCAAAAATTAAAATGAAGTTCTTGACTCTCCTATCCAATCCTAGATCTAGATCTACCTCTTTGTCTTTCTCTCTATAATGATAATGGAGTCTCTCAGATATCTGTGAGCTTACCCAAGGGTATATGCCTTATTTATATCAAGATCATTCTCACTCTCTTATAATTTATAGTCTAAAGTAATCTAACCCATATGAGTGAACCCCCTTTATTCTTCAACTGAAATGACATCCCCTTATATGATTGTCAAGCCTAGGTTGCCTTTGAATTATTGTCCACATGGATCTAAATGACATTCAATTCGGTACCACATATCTACCATTTATGTAAATATTTCTATGCCTAATCTATATACATATCCCCTATGAGGTTCTTGAGCTACACAAATCTAATCTTCTTGTTAGGACATATATGCACAGCATCTAAGTTCACTAACCCTTATCCTAATGTTTACTTGTCTTTTACACAAAAGGATGGGAATATAGATGGGTACATTTAGGTCTATATGGGCTGGTCAATGTTGTATATTATTTCAATGATATTTTTTGTGTTACATCAACTTATATATAGGTCAATTCAGATTGTGCACGTCCATTTTTCATGCTCACTAATATTTCTTTACACACCTTGATGTATGCACACTAGCTTCTATGTGTATAATGCATTAGACTTATATTGAGAGAGAATTGATTCCTAGATACACACACACCCCAATGATTTATATAGCTATGCATGGTTAACCTTGCATAATCTCCTAATATAGTCCAAAAATTTGACATGAAAATGACATGTTGATTCCATTTGCATGTAATTCCAAACTAGTCACTTATTCACACACTTACATTCCATTTGGAATTATTGCACATTGAAACTTCTATGTTGATCATATTTTCACTAGTCTAATCCTTGTACATACACTCCTTGACCACTCTTTACAATTCTTTTTTTTTATGCATGGTTGTGCAAGATTCCACTTGACCTAGTCTAAAAATATAGTGTTTCCTTCTTTCCTTCTACACACTCCATGCCTTAGACAAAAATTCTCTAAATTATATGCCTCAAACATTTATGGTCATACTCCTTGCACTTGAGGTCTTGTACAACTATGCAATAACTTTGCTCTCACTTCCACTAGCTACTTGATTTAATGTGATCAATTTATGCTTCCTCCTTCACATCATTATAAGTGCCTAAGCACTTATCCTTCCAAGTTATAACTTTAGCAAAACTGGCCTTATCCATCCTTAGAGATGTAATATTATTGGTTTGTTTGGGATTTTCTTGCATATGACTCCCTAGGTAATTAAAATTTGAGCTCTTGCTCAAAATTAGGGTATGAGTGATAGAACCACTCTTTTGGCTAGATTCCAAGGTCACATTTCCCCCTCCCACTTGGTATGGTTCTCCAAGTTATCCTTATATATTGGATGTCTATTTTATGGGTACCAAAAAGTGTTGTCAAGGATATTAGATCCATTTTGATAAGCTTCTTCTATAAATGTTCCATGACTAAAAATAAATTCTCCTTGGTGGCTTGGGATAAGGTGTGTACACCGAAGGAAGTATAAGGCTGTCATTCACAATCTAGAGTAAGCCAACACAATATAATAGCCAAGCTAGTGTGGAGAGTCTATAAATACCATGATAAAAGGTGGAGGAAAGTCAACTTCCCTAAGAAGTTCTATGATTTGGAATAACATGCTTGGAGAGAAGGACCTCCTCATAAAGAAAATATTCTAGAAGCTCAAAACCCCCTATCATGTCAAGACTTGGACCTAATAAGTATAAAAGAGAAAGCAACACAAAAATGTGGGATAAAGGTGAATGAATACTAGGTTGAATCCATCCATAAGGGGATCATCACTAGAGAGTTAAGAGATTTTAGAGATATTCACAAGTCTGAAGAGAGGTCCATGCTAAATATGAATGAGCTACTACCCAGTTTCAAAATTCCTATCAAATCCAGTTTCAAAATTCTAATCAAGTAGGAGGAAGACTATCTGGGGTGGGATGATATAGGTACAAGATATTTTTTTTACCAAGGCCTATGCCTATCTAACCTATAAGTGGAAAAACCCTAGATCTAGAGTGGTTTTAAGAAAATATGAACCTCACAAGTATAACCCAAGGCTAAGATGTTTTTTTTGTCTTGCTATGCATGGGAACATTATCATAGGAACATTAAAAACAAATGTTTTATGGGGTCGAGTAGGTTCCCTCTCTATGAAAGGGATGGAAAGGGGTACAACCCCCTACTCCTTAATTTTTACTTCTCTAGAATAGTATGGGGTCTCTTAATTGAGGATTTCAACTATAATTGGGTAAGACACAAATACCTTGAGATGCAAATGACACACTAAGAGAGTCTAATTATCTTGAATATCCTTAAAGACATATGGTGTATGGCCTCAATGATGATCTGTTTGAGATTATGGAATGAGATAAATAACAATATTTTTAACAATAGGAAAAGAGATGCTCCCATAATTTTGGAAGGGGTTGATATGAACATAACTAAAATTATCTCCAACTATGGGAGTAAGAAAAATAAGGAAGCTAACCCAAGAGAGAGAAAATTTATAAACATTTGGCATGAAATCAAGGTTCTCTATGATAAGATGATTGGTAAAAAGAAAAAGAGGATAGAGCAAAGGGGGTGGGAAAGCCTCCCTACAATCTAGAACAAACCAAACTTTGATAGGGCCTCAAAACAAAACCAATGCAAATCTAAAGTGAGTTGTGTTATCAAAAATCATAATTGGAAAGTCATGGTTTTTGAAACCTCTTACATTGGGAAGAACTCTAAAAATATGACAGAAGGTGCAAGGTTACTCTTGAGGTTAACCATGGCTTCTCAACATGGGATTATGTACCTCATAGTTGAAGAAGATTCACAAATCATCATCAATGGGACCATTGCAGGAAACATGAATAGTTAGAGAATGCATAACATTATTTAAGATGTCAAAATTATTAAAGATAAATTCACTAATATTGAGTTTAATCATGGCTATAGGAACAAAAAGCAAAGTGGTAAACTCGTTGGCCATCTTTGATATTGGACATAATAATAACATGATAGAAGGTAGCTACGAGTTAGAGCATAATTATCAACATATGATTTTAAAGAATTTTACCCAAATTAACATAATGGAGGTACATAGATTGTAACCCTAGTTTGTATTGTAGATTGAGTGTGGGCCTACCAATCCCACAATTAACCTATATCAAAAAATAATAAATTAAGAATGAAAAAATCGATGGACACTATGCTATTATTTTAAATGATTTGAATTAAGTGCATCTTCTCTCTTAATATGTTTAGGCCCAAGATCGTGGAGTGGTTTAATTTACGTACAATTCCTATGTTTATTAAAAAATGACTCAAAAGACAAGAGAAGGATTGTCCAGGAAAGCCATAGACATAAGCATAGAAAGTCTCTACTACTAATGCAAAGGTTATCCATGTCATTTTAGATAACATAGATGTTTCTAATTGTAGAATGGCGGTAGTTAATTCCAACCTTAGTTCGACATGATTTTCTTGTTGGAATGAAGGAAGAGATGATGATTATGGTATGGGTGAGAAGTTAAATTGAGCTAACAATAAAAATAACAACTTTCAAAGTTTGAACAATAATAATCTCAGAATGGATCAGATCATGACCAAGATGGAAAGTTCATCTGTTATCGCTTTTGAGTGTTGGGATGACTTTCTGGGGCAAGCTTATCAAACCTTCACAAATTCTTTGACTTTATTTGAGAACCAATTACATTTTTTTTAGTATTTAGCACTTTTTGGTATGGATTTTGTGATTCGTAGAGAGTATGGACCCCACAGAGTTTGTGAGTGTTGGTTAAGTTCAAGCGACTTTTTGGGGGCATGAAACCAAATTAAAAACTTTTTGTAATGATCTCCTTCACATTGTAGCACCATACGATTTACATAGCATTTCAAGTTATCATCAATTTGATTTATATCTGTGTGCTTAGTTAAATGGTGATAAGGGGATTTTATGAGCTTAAACCGTCTGTCGATATCTTATGTTGATAAAGTTGTAAAAGTGTGATCATAATTTTTTTTAATGATTTATCTCAAAAGAAAGAAAAATATTAGTTGTAAGGGAAATAAATGATCATAAAATACCTTGGTGACCCTCAAAATCAAATTTTAAAGTTGGGTGTCATTTGTGTTCATTTACGGAAAAATAAACAAACAAATTAAAAGTAGTAAACATGTAAGGAAAGATAAGGCATAAGATTAGATATCATTAAAAATAGGATTGATTTTTATATAATGAAATGAAATGAAAGTTTTGAATAACATTTACAAGATTAAATAGTTTATAGTACCAAACACAGTAATAAGGTACTTTATACATAGTAATAAGGGTATTTTGTATACAGTAATAAAGGTATTTTGTGTGAAAACAATCATTTGAGACAAGGTTTGTTTCATTAAATTTATGACCCTGTTTTCTTTTTTCTATGTTGGATCTTCTGCTTTAAATCTGGATTAAAAATGTTATTTTATCAAATTTAACTTCTTTAAACAAAACAGTAAAAATAGTCACTTTTAAATTATCAATTTACTTGATTTAACTATCTCTATAAACCTTACATTCTACGATATAATTCCTTTCTATCTTCCTATCAACATCTTTTCTTTTCCCACTCTTCTTTAAAAATTATTGACCTCCAAAATAATATAATCTAATCCTTAATCAAACCATAATATAAATGTAAAGCACTACTTTTCATTGACTTTTAAAACTTCATTAACGACAACCTACTCTAATTTAGGAATTATTAAAGATATCCTTCCTCCCAAACGAAGTGATGGCATGATATTTTAATATTCACTATACTTTATTGGGATTCCCATGGGCATTTGTGGCTTTCCATCATTTCATGTATGCTCTCCATCCACATGAACTTTTTTTTTTTAATAATAGACCCCCTGCCAAAAAATTATACTTAACCATTATTAATATTATGAATAAGGTGAGTTGGCATTTGTCTTGAGATGCCGTCGCGATTGTTTCCTAATGATTGGACTGCTTACAAAGTAAAATATACAAATTTTCTTCATAAAGTGGATGAATCTTACAAGCAAATAATTGTTTATCAATTATGATTGAAAAAGATAAATTTGTCGGTTTCATATGGAAACTCAAACAATCATTTGAGTCATATTTTCACCGTTTTTACGGAAAAAGAATAGTTGAACGTGTGATTTTTTTAATCATCGAATTCAAGTAAGCACATTTCTTTTAGTGTATTCTTTATCACGGTTTTTTTAATTGGTATTCGATTGATTCATTTTATAGAATTGGTTTATTTTTATTTATTCAGTTTATAATTATTCAGAGTCTTTCAAATATATTTTGTGGTTTTTAAAATATATTTAGTTGCTTGGATTTTAGATTGACATCTTTTTAAAATCTTATTGTTTATAAATATTTATGTAGAAGAGGTGTTTTTAGGGGATTTAGTCATCATTTTTGTAAAATTCATACAAATTTGTTATATTTTTGATTTTATATATATATATTTTTAATTATGAAAAAATAAGTATAATAATATTATTTTTTCTCATTCAACTTTTAAGGATTACTTCCCTACTTCTGACATGACAAATGTTACATCTAATGTTATGTTGTATACACAGGGTCAAGCAGAGAAAGTATGTTTGGAAGTGGAGCATTTCTAAACTTTATTGGATCATCGGGGATAATCCCCTTGTATTATTTGTCAATTCTTTCCCAACTCTCCTCATCATAGGTTGCCTCCACCGGTTCGTGGCTTCAGACAACATGAAAGAACTCATTGCAGGCGCAGATGTTGTAGTTGCTCCTCTCGGTAGCATTTTCTAACACTGCCAGTGAGTCCTTTTGCTATTGGTAGATATAGGTGGTCAGCACCTCCACAAGGAAAAATATCTTGGTTAGCACTTATTATCTCTCCCTCTAGCCAAGATGATGTTGATAATAAAGACAAATAAAAAGTTATTGATGCTTCGGAGCCCATCCCTAATATGACAACCGTGCCCACTAAAAGTGGCTAAAGGGTTATGGAGACAAGCCAAATGACCCATTACCGCCTCCACTTCTTCTTGTTATTGCTCCCATTACCTAATGTTCTCTCTTATTACTTTTATATGATTTTGGTGTTTTATGTTTTTACCTTTTTTAATTGAAAAGTTTATTAAACTAAATTGTCAAATATTTATTGGCTTTAATCTATGTGGTCATAAAATGTAACTATTATACTCTTTATTTTTATTAATAGATTTTTAATATAGTGTTTTACTAATATATAGTATAAACTTTTTAATAAAATAAAAATTAAGATGTGATCAATATTGTTGACAAGTTTTTAATAGGTATCATTTGTTTCCATATTCGATCTTAAAAATTTAGTATATTGTAAGAACATATGAAACACATTATATAAATTGAAGATAAGAGTGAAGGACAAAGTAGGATAATACACCTAAAAAATTATATTTCAATTTGTAAACATTTTATTAAAAGTAAACTTTCTCCTCTTAACATTTGTTAAGTGTGAACTTTCCATTTATAAATAACATTTGCTAAATTATTAAGTGTATATTTAAAAATTTTAATTTTAAAAACTAATTTTCTACATCATTCTACATAAATATATCATTTTTATCTCATTATATATTTGATTACATTTATTAATTAAATATTATATTATAATTTATATATTTTATGAGAAATATTATTTATATTACACATGCTCATTTAAATTACTATATTAGGAATGTATTACTAGAAAGAAAAAGTTTCTTAGATTATATCTTATGTTGGAAAGAAGATGGAGATTAGATATTATGTTGGAAAGAAGATGAAGATTAAACTAGGACTTTACATAAATTACATCAATTATGTAGTCATTATGCCAATTTCATAGTTATTATATAAATTATATCTTATATAGCTATTGATATAGTTATTACATAAATTATGTCTTATATACCTATTAAAACCTATCTTGATATAAGAAAAAAAAGTAGATTTTGATTTGAAATTAATATTGAAATAAGTAAAGTTAAAAAGTAATACATAACATAATTTTATATATTAAATAAAAATAATATATTTTTAAAATATAAAATTAAATAAAGTTTAATAAAAATAATGTTAAAAAAATTAAGATGTGATATAATTTTAATTTTAAGATTTATTTATATTTATCAATATAATTTGGTGAGTTAGATTATATATTATATATTATTATATAATATTTAAAATTACTTCAATTAAATTAATTAAAATTTAATTTAATTTTTTTAAATATTATTAATTTTTATGTAACAATATTTTAAATTTAAGAAGTTTTAATTTTTATTTTGTATAAAATTCAATGCAAATTAATACTTTCAAATATTTGTTATAGTATGTTGTCTAAAATAAATATTAAAAATAAAAAATATGTGATTTTTTTTTTCATTGTAAAGTGTTTATATATATATATATATATATATATATATATATATATATATATATATATATATATATATATATATATATAATGATAATGTTGGAAAAAAATATAAATAATTAACTTCTCATAACTTTTTATTGATAACATAGTTTTCTTTTTTTATTGTTAAATTAAAAAAATTTATTGGAGCCCTCATCCTCACCCTTGAATAAATTTCATTGTTTAAATTGTGCTGAAGGATAGAAAAAGAAAGTTAAAAAAAAAAGAGAAGAGGAAGGGAAAGGGGAAGAAAGCTAGAATAAAAATTCAAGTATAATGAAGAAATTAACTCAAGCCTTTTCTTATTTGGGAAAATTTTCTTTTCAAAATTTTTCTTTTTCTTGAACTTATCTAACCATGATTAGAAGACTTCATAGTGAGCACCTTAAAAAGGTGAGAATACAGGGGAGTAGAGGATCCTAAAAGAAAACATAAATATTAGTTGATTGTTCTAGGAAGGGCCCATGAAGGAGAGGGGAGAAGATTGAAGAAACTTTACTCAAGGTGAAGCCCAAAACAAAACACAATGGAAGAAAATAAATCTCTTTATTTTTCTTCTGAAAGTGGGGAAAAGATAAAAAATATATGAGGTTCACAAGAAACATTTGAAAGATGCCCCAAGTGAAGAAGAAAAGGTTTTGTTGAGCCACTAATAAAAATATTTTTTTCTTCAAGAAGGATCAAATGTTATTGAGAAAGAAAAAAGAAAAGATAACCTACTCCTTTCAAATAGGGGGAAGGCTCAACCACAACCTTGGTTACAAAAGCATTTGGCACCATCGAGTGATGGTTATCCTCTACTCCACTTATTATATAGGATAAAATCTCAAATTTTGTCCAAAGTGTTTAGAATGAGATAAAAAATCAAAGGGCAAGGGCCAATGCAACATGGTAAGGAATAAAAAACTGTAATATTACAAATTGAAATATTTTATAGTAATTTGGTTTTTTCAGAATTCCTTTTTAAAATAATATTTTATAAAATGATAATTTAAATAATAATAAAGTCAAATTGGATTAATTGTTTATATTTGAATATGGATTTCAAATATTACAAAATTACACTATAAGGGGTTTCATCTTTGGGCTCAATAACAAAGATTTGTGTCCTTGTATCTGGGTTATGCAATTAAGGGGTCACATCCTTAAAAGCCATTTTAAAGCGATTACTTATATAAGTTATATATTTAATATATAATTAGATGAATGCCTTTCCTTGTCACCAAATACTAAATATAAATACCTTCATAGTGTTCCATCAAATGACATGTCTTGTTCAAGGATTGTGACTTTTTTGTCAAATGAATGCCAACTACTAATTAATTAATTAATATTGTTGTTAATTAATGAAATATATTAATTCTCCCTTAATGATAACAATTTACTCCCTTGAGTGTGGCACTTCTCTTTGAGTGTAACAATTTAATGGCAATGATTTAATGGTAGCAATTTAATAGTAACAATTGAGCATATTGTAGTGATTTAGAAAAAGGGATATTGCAGACCTCCCTTCCCAAAATTGCTTGTCCATAAGTAATTCTAAATTGGGATGTTCAAGTGCCTTTCTTTGTTTCTCATTTAAATTCAACTTGATAGTAAAATCAAACAATGGAGGCAAATCCTCTAGTATATCTTCTTTATAGTAGTGTACAAATATTGCAGTTAACTCTTAAAGATCATGCAACATGGACATTTTTACCTCTTCATTGCTACTTTGTAGTACATAATCAACCACATCATAGAATATTATTTTTAGTGGATCTTGAGTATGTCTTTGGTAAAGCAATTTTTGATGTATTTCACTTCCAGCAATGCTTGTAATCAACCATCTAAAGATTGTGCAAAAGGAGTTTGCCCATAAAATCCATCTCCTTGTATGTATTTGGGTGAGCAATTTTAGTATGTAGGCATTGTTATTTTGAGGGAAATGACCCTCATCTAAAACCAACAATGTCTAATTATTGGTACCTAAAATAGTCTCCAGGTTTTTGTTAGGGACAAGCATTGAATATTTTGTACCTTTCTGAACCTATGGCCATTAGATGTCAAAGATTGTTTCAATTCTCCCCAATAAAGCCACATAAAGTGTAAACTATTATGAAATAATCAAATTATATTTATTCCGATCAATTGAAATACATTTGCAGAGATTTATTTATACACAAACATAAGCTCTTAATAGTTCCTATAAAATAGGAATCATAAAATCAATGTAAACAATAAAATCTCCCAAATATTATTTGAGAGTTACAATTATAAAGTTTAAAAGATTTTTAAGATTTACCCACCTAAATAACTTAGAAACTAACTATGGTAAATAACCGTATTACAATCAATTATGAGTAATTTAATATTACTCATTTATTTAATAATGATGAATCAATCACCCTAACATTCCCC
Organism: Torreya grandis; assembly: GCA_037957365.1. NCBI lineage: Eukaryota > Viridiplantae > Streptophyta > Pinopsida > Cupressales > Taxaceae > Torreya > Torreya grandis. The sequence continues at coordinate 4,954,338 of JARHVA010000458.1, forward strand.
CCTTAATTTAACATTGTCTCAAATGAACAGGAGAGAAATTCTCTGAATGCCTCAATTTTTTTCTGCACAAGTGCTTTGGTAAAAACATCTACATGTTATTGATATGTCAGACAATACTAAAACTAGATGTTGTTGTTCTGAACATGTTCATCATAGATGAAATGAACTTGCACCTCAATGTGTTTAGTGCATTCATGAAACACTAGATTTTGATCAAGTTTTACTACTCTTTCATTGTCTACATGAAGAATTATTGGTTGCTCTTGTGGTAATCTAAATCCTTCAAGTATACGTCTGAGCCAAATCGCTTCATAGACAGCTCCTCCTACAACATGATATTCTATTTTGTGGAGGATCTTAAAACATAATTTTCCTTCTTACTCTCCCATGATATCTGTTCAGATCCTAAAAATAATACAAATCTTAAAGTGGATTTCCTATCATCAATGTTCCCTGTATGATCTAAGTTTGAGTATCCTATCAAGAATAAGTTATCATTCTTCTTGTCTTCTAAGACAAAATCCATAGTTCCTCTTACGTACCTCAATACTCACTTTGTTGCTTTCCAGTGATTGATCTTAGGTTATTGCATGAACCTTGAGAGATAACTGACATCATAGTTGATGTCTGGCCTAGTCCAGGTTAGGTAAATGAGACTCCCCATCAATTATCGATATAGCATTTACCTGTGGTGATGGATCTTATCGAGACAACTAAAGCTTTGTCTCCATAGGTGTGGCAAATGGTTTGTTATCCATCATTTGAAATTTATCGAGCATTGTCCTGACATATTTGAACTAAAATACCAAAAAGTGATTTATCTTATTATATATTAATTGTATTTATTCATTAAACATTATATTATAATTTATATATTTTATGACAAATATTATTTAATATTACACATGCTCGCTTAAATTAGTATATTAGAAATGTATTACTAGAAAGAAAAAGTCTCTTAGATTATATCTTATGTTGGAAAGAAGATGAAGATTAGATATTATGTTGGAAAGAAGATGAAGATTAACATCAATTATGTAGTCATTATGTCAATTTTATAGTTATTACATAAACTATGTCTTATATAGCTATTGAAACCTATCTTAATATGAGGAAAAAAAAGGTAAACTTTAATTTACAATTAATATTGAAATAAGTAAAGTTGAAAAGTAATAAATGACTAACTTTATTCTATTTAATAAAAATAATATATTTTTAAAATATAAAATTAAATAAAGTTTAAAAAAAAGTGTTAAAAATGGTAAGATATGATATAATTTTAATTTTAAGATTTATTTATATTTATCAATATAATTTGGTGAGTTAGATTATATATTTTATATTATTATTTAATATTTAAAATTAATTAAATTAAAATCTAATTTTAATTTTATAAATATTATTAATTTTAATGTAACAATATTTTAAATTTAAGAAGTTTTAATTTTATTTTATATAGAATATAATGTAAATTAATACTTATAAATATTTATTATAGTATGTTGTCTAAAATAAATATTAAAATTAAAAAATATGTGATTTCTTTTTTTATGTGTCATTGTAAAGTGTGATATATATATTTTATAATGTTGAAAAAAAATATAAATAATTAACTTCTCATAACTTTTTATTGATAACACAGTTTTATTTTTTTATTGCTAAGTTAAGGGATTTTATTGGAGCCCTCATCCTCATCCTTGAATAAATTTCATTGTGTTAGATTGTGCTAAAAGATAGTAAAGGAAAGTAAAAGAAAATAGAAGGGGAAGGGGAAGGGGAAGAACGCTAGAATAAGAATTAAAGTATAATGAAGAAATTAGCTCAAGCCCTTTTTTATTTGGGATAATTTTCTTCTAATTTTTTTTATTTTTCTTGAACTTATCTAACCATGATTAGAAGACTTCATAGTGAGCACCTTCAAAAGGTGATAATATAGGGGAGTAGAGGATTCTGAAAGAACAACATAAATATTAGTTGATTGATCTGGTAAGGGTCCATTAATTTCCACATGAAGGAGAGGGGAAGCTATTGAAGAAACTTCATCAAAGTGAAGCTCAAAATAAAACACAATGGAAGAAAATAAAACTCTTTATTTTTATTTTGGAGGGGGAGAGAAGATGAAAAAAATATGAAGTTCACAAGAAACATCTGAAAGATGTCCCAAGTGAAGAGGAGAAGGTTTTTTTGAGCCACTAAGAAGAATAATTTTTTATTCAAGAGGTATCAAATGTTGCTGAGAAAGAAAAAAGAAAAGAGAACTTACTCCTTTCAAATAAAGGGAAGGCTCAACTACAACATTGGTTACAAAAGCATTTGGCATCACTGAGTGATGGTTACCCTCTACTCCACCTATTATGTAGGATTAAAACTCAAATTTTGTCCAAGTGTTTATAATGGGATAAAAAATTAGAGGGCAAAGGCTAATGCAACATGGCAATGAATAAAATACCTAGTGGCTAGAGGAATACTGAGGGAAATAAAGGGCACATGTCAAAGTGTCAAATATCTAATATGAAATATAAGGAATGCAATCAACTCAAGGGAGGAAGACATATGAAAGGTATGGCATATATAAGATAAATTATATGTACAATAATTAAACTATACTAAAACATTGATATATTAATAAAGCATAAGATATAAACTAGCATAGCTAATTGATGATCTCATCTATAATGTGATATCTAAATTTTTGGAGTCAGATGTGTCACTCGAAGTATCATAAAATTAGTCACAAGATGTGTAGTAACCAAAATCACCATCTCAAAGAGAGATTTGTGGAGAGTGAGCTCGAGGATCTAGCATAACATCTTGAGAAGCATGCATAAAAATATGTCATGATAAAACATGTGTTTGGATATGGTATATAGCAAGAGGTTGTAAATCAATCTTGGGACATTGATAATTATGAATTTTAGGTCTTTAGGGTGTAACTATGGGAATCAAATCTCTAAAAGATCTTATAATATATGGTGATGTTATAAACACAAATGTATTAAGAACCATAACTGATGGTGGTGAGATAGTATCATGAATCACATGAGGTTGAATAGTTTGTTTCTTATAAAGTGTAATATCTGATCACACATATGATCTCTAAGGTCAGATAAGTAGCTCACAAGTTGTGCCCCTAATAGCATGTACTTTGTAATTATACTCAAACTTGAGACAATGTAATGTAGAAGGTATCACTCTCATTTGATTAAGTTATAATAGTATGTACTTTAATTATACTTAAAATTTATGTAATGATATCCTTCAAGTCACCTATAAGACATTGGATCAACATAATGGTTCTTATCCCTTAGGATTAGCATGCTAAAACTCACAACACTTTCATCATCTTGCTTGGTGGATTCAATTGGCAACACCAAATATTTTACATGGCATTTCACATAATCATCAACCATATTTATATTTATTTCATGCTAGACCATAAATGAAATTTACATCCACGGGCACAATGTGGAAGTGGTTCGCATACAAGGTGATAAAATCATAAGTTTGAAGACTTGCCTCTTCAACCTAAGTAAGGATATGAATTGCATTCTTAATCATATCCATCACTGGTCTACATCATGAAGGATAATGAGAGGCACACCAAAGGAAAAGGGGATGATTTGCATTTCATTTTAAAAGAGGAGGACTACAAGCCTTGGTTTACTACATATTGTTAATCGGTGAAAATTTGGATAGATGTTACCTAGTTCATAAGTGTCAATATCCCTACTTATTTGTGTGTGTTTACTTTCTTCCCATAATTAATTGCTTAGGGTTGTATTTTATATTAGGTTTCACATTGTTTGAGTTGTTACAATCGAATTTTTAAAAAAATTACCTTTAGCATAGGAAGAAAAAGGAAAAAAGACAAAAAAGGGGGTCATCCGTTGTAAGGTAAATAAATGGTCATAATATCTTTTTACCTTTACCCACTCGCCCCTTCACCCTCCTAAAAAAGACATCAATTGTAAGGTAAATAAATGATCATAAAAGGCCTTGCTGACCATCAAATTCAAATTCTAAGGTTGGGTGTCACTTGTGTCTATTTAAGAAAAAATAAACAAATTGAAGAAAAACACAAATGCAAGGAAAGACAAGGTATTAAGTTTAAAATTATTTAAATAGGATTTATTTTTTGATAATGAAATGAAATAAAAGATGGAAATAATGTCTACAAGAGTAAGTAATTTATGGGATCAAAAGTAGAAACAAGGGTGTTTTGTGTGAAGAAAACCATTTAAGACAAAGGTTTTCTCAATAAATTTGTGAAATATCTATTCCCTTTTTTTTATTAAGTTTAAATGGTGGATTTTTTTGAACTAGAGTCCCTATACCCTAGGAGAAGTACAAACAGAAGAGAGACAAAAGTTTACCAAAGACCAAATAAAAAATAAGGACCAAACAGGGCCAAAGATAGCCAAAATACAGCGTAGAAACAAAGAACAATCAAAGAAACCATGACCTAGTCTAAGTTTAAACTACCAGAGACATCCTCCCAACATGTTTTCATCTTTTTAAGATTTGCATCAATCTGAAACAAAAATTTGTCTATATCCATGCCATTATGGGATCCACTACATTGACCCTACTTACCTTTCCCTTTGCCAATCATCATGGGCTCAAATAGCTCCCCAAGGTGAGCTTGAAGATTTTTAACATTCTAAATACCCTGATACATGATAACTCCAGGATCAAAATAGATTGAACCTTGTCCCCGCTTAGTGCGAGTGCACAAGTATTTTATTAATTTCAAAATAACAATTACATAAGGGTGCCTTTACTCCGTTAACCCTTTCACAAAGCAAATATGGATTTATATAGTTTTTACCAATGACCGGTAAAAACAACTAATCCAATAACCAACTAAATACGGGAAAACAACCCGTAAAACAAATCTAATTAATAAACATAAAACATAAAAACTACCTAATAATTAAACTAAGTTTATTTATTTTATGGGGGTGTCTTTATAAAAGATGCATGCCCCATTTACAATAGTAATTATTTTCTACCAAAAAACTAACCTAACGTTAAGACTTTGGAACAAGTCCTAACAAACCCCCCTATGATCCAAAGTCAGGTCTTTGGACACATACCAAGCATTTTTCTAAATTTTTCAAATTTGATTCTGTCAAGGGGTTTTGTGAAGATATCAGCTGTCTGATCGGCAGTTGGGCAATATATTGGATCAAGAGTTTTCTTTGCCACCAACATTCACAGATAATGATATTTGACATCCATATGTTTTGTTTTGGCATGAAACACTGGATTCTTGGACATCTTGATTGCACTAGGACTTGTTCCAAAGTCTTAACGTTAGGTTAGTTTTTTGGTAGAAAATAATTACTATTGTAAATGGGGCATGCATCTTTTATAAAGACACCCCCATAAAATAAATAAACTTAGTTTAATTATTAGGTAGTTTTTATGTTTTATGTTTATTAATTAGATTTGTTTTATGGGTTGTTTTCCCGTATTTAGTTGGTTATTGGATTAGTTGTTTTTACCGGTCATTGGTAAAAACTATATAAATCCATATTTGCTTTGTGAAAGGGTTAACGGAGTAAAGGCACCCTTATGTAATTGTTATTTTGAAATTAATAAAATACTTGTGCACTCTCACTAAGCGGGGACAAGGTTCAATCTATTTTGATCCTGGAGTTATCAGTGGTATCAGAGCATGGTTGGGAGCACGGTGAATTCGAAAGAGGAAGGTGTGATTTCTTTTGGCATGAAAATAAGGTATGCCATATAGTTTGGTTTAAATATTTTGAAAAATTATTAAATCATTTTAATTTTTCAAAAATTATTTATATTTAAACCTGTATTCTCCATATACCACTGTCTGGGCTTTTTTTGGATCATTCATACTCACATTTTTTCTGAGTTCAAGCCTCCTCATTTGGCATAAAAATGAATTTTTAATATTTAATGTTATAAAATTCATTGTTTTTTGGCCAAAACCAGATTTGTACGGCCTTTTATCTGAGAAAAACATCTGAATATTTTCAAACATGGCTGCCATTGTGTTTTGAATTCATTTCAGCTCTTTTTAAGTCTAAAACCTCTACAAATCTTGATCAATTAGCATTCAAAACCTCTGTTGTTGCATTTTTTATTGAAAATCTGGAAAAACCAGACTTGTACGGCCTGTTGTACGGCCTTTCCAATGCCCTGGACTGTTTTTGATCCATTTCCCTGCAAAATATACCTAAATATGTTTTAGCAGCCTATACGGACTTGTACGGCCTAGGAGAGAGAAAGCAGGTGAAGAATTTTTTTTCCAGATCAGCCATGGCGTCCCAGGCAAGCATGGCGCAGTATAAAAGTTCAAAAATTTATTATTTGCTGTTTCTATAGTTTTTGTTTCAAATATTTGCTGGGTCCCATTCGGGAGAAGATTGAAGTGCAGGGTGAAAAGAAAGGGAAAAAGAAAAATTTATTTATTTACATTCTCATGTAATTTTTTTTTATTTTCCCTCATACACAGAAATCTGGTACAAATATAAATTTCTGAAAATAACATTTTGTAAATGCTCTTAGAGCAATTGGTTAAGTATACTTTGGTAAAAGCTTGCAAGGGAGGAGGTCAAGGGTTCAAATCCCTTTTTGGAGAAACTCTTTTTTGATTTGGAATATACTTTTTTGAAAAAGGAATATTCCCTTTTAATTCAGAACATTGTATAACACATACTTATTGTATTGTGTTATTTATTTTTTCGAAAAAGGGGCGAAATTCAATCTTTTTCTTTCACATTATTGTGGTGAGATAAGGGTGTAATTGGTGAAATAAGGTTGTAATTTGGCGAAATAAAGGTGTAATCATTATTTTTGGTGTGGTTAAGTGCAAAACCCATCAAAAATACTTTTTTTTTTTTTTTTAACGCTCTACGCGGAGGTTAAGTGCAAAACCCCGTAGAAGCAGTGTCTTGTGCAGTGAGTGTGATATTTGTTTCATTTCTTTCGCATTTTATCGCACGTTTTTTCTACTGCACTTTCATTCATTTCAAAATGCCGAAAATTCAGAATTTGCTTTCAGATGGTGATAGATTAACAATTTCCAATTATTCAGATTGGAAACGATTGATGGAGGCTTCACTAGTGTTTAATGAGTTATGGGATATTGTTAAGAATGAAAATCCCACATTGCCAACAGAGCAGGCTAAGTTAGATATTTTCAATTTGCATGATTCTAAGGCCTTAGCTCTCATTAAATGTTGTTGTACTCGTGATACATATGTTCATATTGAAAATTCTCCTCATAGTTACACTGCATGGAAAACATTGTCAGATTTGTATGATAAGAAACCAAAGCATAAGAAGATAGATATTCATATGCAGTTGTTTACTTTGTCATTAGATGAGGATGGGGATATGGGAGAATATATGTCTAAGTTGAAAAATATCACTACTGAGTACACTAAGGCTGGTTTTGGAAAACTAGATGATGACCTCATAGTTACTGCTGCTTTGAAAGGACTACCGGGGTCCTATAGGAATTTTGTTGAAATGTTGCATGTCTTTGACAAGATCACAGGCATCACCTTTGATAAGTTGGCTGAGTTGCTCATCCAACATGACCTCTCTCTACCCAAGAAATCCAAGAAAACTGAAAAAGCCCATGTTTTAGAGTCAAAGCCTAGTTCATCTTCATCTGGGCATCAAAACAATAGAGGAAACAGTTATAGAGGGGGTCGAGGTTACAGAGGAGGCAGATATCAAAACAGAGGTAGGGGTCATTCACATAATCAACAATCTAATCAATCACATTCACATGAAACAAGTGATCGAGGACATGGTCACAATTCATATAGGGGCAGAGGTCGAGGTAGATCAGACATTCAATGTCATAGATATGGAAAATTTGGTCACATTGCCTCACAATGTAGAATTCCTTTTGATAAAATTCAGAGGCCACAAAAAGCGACTAAGACTAACTCTGCTCAGTATGTCGATCATGACTATGATGAATCTAGTAATGTTGCCCATGAATTTGCATTTACTTCTTTGGGGCACATTGATTATGTTGAATATGAGGCTAGAGATGAGCTCACAGATGTATGGGTTTTAGACACAGGAGCAACCAAACACATGACATTTAGGAGAGATTTCTTTTGGTCTTATAAGGAAGCTTCTCTCTCTCCAGTTGCCTTAGCAGATAAGTCTATGCATACACCACTAGGACTTGGTACTATTCGAATTCTTCTTCCTAATGGGTCTATAAAATACTTGGAGGATGTTTGGTATGTTCCCACATTGAAGAAACACTTACTTTCTTTGGTAACTATTTGAAAGAAAGGTTATCAAATTGTGCTTGAAAATGGGCTCATTTACATCAATTCAGTGAAGGATAATTATAAAACCATGTATACAGAATATGAAGATGGAAACTTGGTTAGATTGCATTGTAAGGTGCTTCCTCCAAATATAGAACTTGCAGCAGTTATTGATACAGGTACAGGTACTATGTCTACACAGCGGTTATGGCATCTCCGCTATGGACATTTGAATATCCACTCTTTAGTGGATTTGCAGAGATATGGTATGGTGAATGGGTTGCCCACTTTTCGCAAAGATAGTATTCTTTGTGAGTCATGTGTTTTGGGCAAACAAAATCAAGAAAAATTTCCTAAACAGTCATCTTGGAGAGCTAACAGATGTTTACAGTTAGTTCATAGTGATGTATGTGACATGAAAAAGTCATCCATTGGTGGGTGTAGATACTTTGTCTTGTTTATTGATGACTTTTCTAGGATGACTTGGGTATTCTTTATGAAAAACAAATCTGAAGTTTTCGCTAAGTTTGTTGATTGGTTACACTTAGTCAAAAAAGAAACAGGTTCACATTTGGCCACTCTTCGTTCAGATAATGGAGGTGAGTATACCTCTAATGAATTTTCAGACTATTGTCGAGAACATGGAATTCAACGACAATATAGTAATGCTTATACTCCACAACAAAATGGAGTATCTGAACGAATGAATAAAACTTTAGAGGGCACAGCACGTGCCATGTTGCACTATAAACAGCTTGATGATAAATTTTGGGCCGAAGCCGTTGGTACTGCAGTGTATTTGAGAAACAGGTCCCCCACAGTTGCACTTTTGGGATAAACTCCATATGAGGCATGGTATGGGTTTAAACCCAAAGTTAAACACTTGAAAGTGTTTGGATGTCTTTGTTTTGCTTTGGTTCCTCCTAAACATAGAACTAAGTTGGAACCATGAAGTCGAAAATGCATCTTTCTTGGTTATTCTGAAAATAAAAAGGGGTTTCGTTTGCTTGCACAGGATTCAGGAAAATTCATAGTGAGTCGAGATGTAATATTTGATGAATTTGGGACTATGAAGACTGCAGAGATTGATTCTCAACTTGATAGATTAGAGAGGAAAAATGCAAAAAGAGATAAGGGTTTGAACAATGGGGATAACTCTTCGAAGTTATGGTATGAGACTCAAATTCCTTCACTTTCCTCTCCTTCATCTACAAGTTCACAGGTTGATGACTTAGAAATTTTTGAAAATTCTCTAAGTCCCCCATCGAATAATGCACCTAATGAGAATTCAGGAGTCCCTGATTTGAATAATTTGTCTAAGTATCCAAAATGGGCTCAAAGTACTTTTTCTGACTTGACAGCAGATGAAGTTGGTTTAACAGGGCCCAGGAATTCTCGAAAACAGGTGAACTATGCTATGGTTGTTACTACTTCTTCCACTGAGCCATCCACTTTTGAGGAGGCATCTACTGAACATGTTTGGCAACAGGCAATGAAATGTGAGTATGATTCCATACTCAACAATAATACATGGGTTTTAGTTGATCCTCCTCCACATGTTAAACCCATCGAATGTAAATGGGTTTATAGGACTAAGTACAAATCAGATGGTTCCATTGATAAACATAAGGCACGACTTGTTGCCAAAGGATATGCGCAACAAGAAGGTATTGATTATGAGGAAACATTTGCACCAACTGCCAAATGGCACACTATTCGTATGGTACTTGCCTTAGCAGCACATAATGGTTGGAAAGTACATCATTTGGATGTTAAAAGTGATTTTTTAAATGGTGATTTACAGGAAGAAGTCTATATGAAACAACCTCAGGGTTTTGAATAGGTGGGTGCTGAACACAAAGTGTGTAAATTGACAAAAGCTTTGTATGGGCTCAAACAGGCACCCAGGGCTTGGTATGAGAAAATGGATTCATACTTGAAATCCATTGGTTTTCATCGCAGTGAATCAGATGATACTCTCTATTTTCGAGTGCAGGGTAAGAAAATGGTGATATTAGTTCTCTATGTTGATGACTTGTTTATTGCAGGTAATGATGAAAATCATAATAAGTCTGTGAAGAAGGAATTAAAAGATGGGTTTGAGATGACAAATCTTGGACTTCTTCACTACTATCTAGGCATAGAGGTAACTCAAAAAGAGCATAGTATTTTCATTTCACAAACTAAGTATATTTCTGAGTTATTAGAGAGGTTTGGCATGAGTGATTACAAACCTGCCCTCACTCCCATGGAAAGTAACTTGAAATTGTCTAAGGATGATAGCAGTGCCTTTTTTGATGGCACAACATATAGACAATTGGTGGGAGGTTTGATATATTTGATGACTACTAGGCCCGATATTTCTTTTTCAGTTGGAATTTTATCTAGGTTTATGCATGAACCTAGAGAAATTCATTGGCATGCAGCAAAACGAGTACTTCGTTACCTTCAGGGAATGAAAACATATGGCCTTGAATACCGCCGCAACAAGAACTTCAAACTTGTTGGATATTGTGATGCAGATTTTGGCGGATGTGTGGATGACAGAGTGTCAACCACAGGATACACTATACATATGGGTTCAGCTGCCATTGCTTGGTGTTGTAAGAAGCAGGATACAGTGGCAAATTCATCAGCAGAATCAGAGTATATTGCAGCATGGGATGCTTCTAGAGAAATTGTTTACCTTCGTCGTATTCTTGAAGATCTTCAGGTTTCTCAGTTTACTCCTACACAGTTATACATTGATAATCAGAGTGCAATCAAGATGTCCAAGAATCCAGTGTTTCATGCCAAAACAAAACATATGGATGTCAAATATCATTATCTACGAATGCTGGTGGCAAAGAAAACTCTTGATCCAATATATTGCCCAACTGCCGATCAGACAGCTAATATCTTCACAAAACCCCTTGACAGAATCAAATTTGAAAAATTCAAAAAAATGCTTGGTATGTGTCCAAAGACCTGACTTTGGATCATAGGGGGGTTTGTTAGGACTTGTTCCAAAGTCTTAATGTTAGGTTAGTTTTTTGGTAGAAAATAATTACTATTGTAAATGGGGCATGCATCTTTTATAAAGACACCCCCATAAAATAAATAAACTTAGTTTAATTATTAGGTAGTTTTTATGTTTTATGTTTATTAATTAGATTTGTTTTACGAGTTGTTTTCCCGTATTTAGTTGGTTATTGGATTAGTTGTTTTTACCGGTCATTGGTAAAAACTATATAAATCCATATTTGCTTTGTGAAAGGGTTAACGGAGTAAAGGCACCCTTATGTAATTGTTATTTTGAAATTAATAAAATACTTGTGCACTCGCACTAAGCGGGGACAAGGTTCAATCTATTTTGATCCTGGAGTTATCAAATTATAGTAACCTTGCTATAATTCACTAAAAAATTGATATTATTTTGAAGTTTCTCATTTTCCTATTCTAAAATATCCACCATAAATAAGAGACTCTGAAGCTATTGATCATCCTCCCTGGCCAAAGAGATTTGGTTTAACCTGATGTTTTCTTGCTGTAAGAAATCCACCTTACCTTTAAGCTCTATAATCTCTCTCATAAACTAGGGAATTATAGATTTTTTAAGATCTAATTATTTTACTATCTTATATGAATTCTCCTTACCCTTGAGATAAGTCACCAAGTTATTGAAATACTCATGCTGGTCTTTTGGTTGCTTGTCAACATAACTCTTCCCTTTATCTATAGAGGCATCTTTAGTCACTCCTTTCTCAACCTCATGAATTTTTTTTGAACTAACGTATTTCCCTACTCTTCATCCTTAAGAACCTCACTAGAATTTTTTTTGACATCATTTACATCAATATATTCCCCTACCAAACCATCTATTTTTATTTACATGCCCTGTTTCCCCTGATAGACACCTGTAAACTTTGAATCACTCTGAAGGCATTTTTTGATATTCTCCTATGACTTCAGATCCTTTCCACATCCTTGATCTTATTATCCGTAGGAATAATGGAATTATTAATCGCTATAGACTTGTTGAAGCTCTTAGGATATTTTATCCAAACTTTTTTTATTTTTCTAATGTCAACAAGGGCATCCTCTGTGGATTTCTTTTGGGGCTAAGGAAGGTCTAGGTTAATTGGTTTCATACCCTTAAAGTATTTATGTATGAGGTAAATCACCCCTTTATGTCTTGGGGTCTAATAATTTCCATGCTTGAACTTCATGATCAAAATCTCCATTGATTTTAGTATGAAGAAGGGAAGACTAAAGGGAATACCATGTCTAAAATAGTTCAACATCTTAATTAAAGACCATATAACTACATTAAACCTACTTTCCAAGGTTACACACTACATTAGATTTTAGGCAACCTCCACATATGTCTTAAGTAAGGATTTCGAATCAAAACCATTATGCAGTAGTTCCAATTGTTCTCCTCCTCTAGGAATGTCTCTTTGTCCTTTTTGAAGTCCCTCACCAAGTTGTAAATATTAGTTTCCTCAATAGCCAACCCAGTAACATGGGCAATGAGTTCTTACATGATATCAAGAGTAACTCCATTAATAGTGATAGTTCTATCTTCCCAAGCTTTCACAAACATGATCAAAATGTGCCTATCATGTCCTTCTATCTTCTCCATGAAACTAACAAAACCTCCCACTTGTAGAGTTGCCCAAATTATTTCTTTTTTCCTCACTTCTTGCAGCATTTTTGATTCTATTATGTTAGGTAATCCCATATTACTTCCCTTATGGTAAACATGGATATGAAAAAGTCTTTCTTTGTTCCAAAAATTAGTCTTCACAAAATAGAGCCGAGAGGAAATGCCACTACATTTTATATTTGGGTAGTCTATTAGATGTTTTGAGACTTTTAAAAACTTTTCAATATACCCCAAAATAATTAAACAAATCAATATAAGGCCCCAACTTGAAAGATTCCAATATCTCCTTCCTCTATGAATAAGAGGCTTCCCCAATATGCCTAAGGTTTTATTAATTAGACTTTCTTTTATCTTTTATCTTTTATCTTTAAAAAAAGATCCCTAGGGAGTTATTCATAGTCCATTCATCTCATTTGACCCACAACAATCACTCCTTTGTTGGTGATCTGATCCATAATTGTTGTAGTGAAGTGTGTCATTTAAGAAGGCACAACACTTGGTCATGCACATAAGTCTAGTTATTAGGAATTTCTAGGGTTAAAGGAGTAAGGTATAAGGGGAGCAAGGTATAACGCATAACATTTAAACACAATAGCATGCTGGAATTAGTTCACATAAGGCATGAACCTTATGCACTCACCTAAAGTATGATAATGAAGGGAGCAAGTTCATGTTGGGCTAGTTACATCATGGTGCAGCTGAGGGCTATGTAGGGTATAGTGGTTCAAGATATTCACTGAGTCTCTGGCATAGAGGCTCAAAGGGATAGGTCCATCAATGCATGCTCAAATAGAGGGGGTCAAGACCTTATCAGTGCATGTAGGTAAGGAAGTCCACATGGGGATGTATATTCATCCTAAGGTCATCATTCAACACTGGGTCTAGTGCAAGTGCCTTTCATAATGGGTAAGAGGAATAAGTGGTGTGAGGGCACCACTTACTAACAGGGTTGAGTTCCAGTTCATTAACATTCTTCATGGGGAAAGAACTTCACAACTTATTAGTCTATAAGGAAATAACATATAACATTAGCAATCAATATTCATCCATTAATATCTTGTATACATTATAATAACTAGTAACAACTTTCATTACTCAATCCTATTTTTACTAATGCTAGAGGCTCACAGATGAGTATGGCTTACATACACTACTTAGCACTAAAGACTTAATCCATCTAGCACTCTCAAATTTTCTAGAGCTTTGATGTTAATGGTCTCCTCCCTCTCCTTTAAAGGTCACCTCCTTTATATAGTTGCTGGCCACTCTTCTTGCTGACTAGATAGGCACATGCCAAAGGATGGGCAGTTGTGACTTGTTAGCTTCACTACACCATATATGACAACTAGGGTGCATGCCAAGGGCTAGGCTATCATTCAGGGCTACATGCCTACTTGATCTTCTACTTAGATCATCATGCTCTTTGAGCCTTGAACCATTACATATAGGATTGGGCAGGTATGCTCAAGACCCATGCTGTTATGCAATCATTGGCTAACTAGTGCAGGGACTCCAAGAGTTTATCTAGTCAGTACCAAGATGTAAAAAAGGGGTCCTTCACTTCCTTCATGGGTATTTATGTTCTAGGGTTGGTCTATTTGGTGCAAGATTAAGTATTCTTGAATAGGGATCCAAACATCACCCCATACAAAATTGATAGTCCACCTTGGACTAGTCTTAAATCACCTCAAGTGTGCAAAATTTGGGCACACCCTATTGTAGATCCTCTTTAAAATTTTCAAAGCCATGGATGGTGCCCTTCAAATCTTTAATGACACCATTTAATTCTATGGATGTTGCTTTTAGATCAAGTACATCCATGCTTTCCAATTCCTTTCTAAAGGCTTCTAACCTTTCCTTTACCCTCCTCACTCCCAGGAGTTCACCCTACTCATTGGCCTTTGTTTGGAAGGCCCAAAATATTGCCTCTAGGTCTTACTCTTGTGTTTTAAGCTAGGCACTGAGGGAGTTGACTTGTGCCATTACCTGCATGCACTCAATCCTTGAAACTATGAAGGAATGTTGGAACAAAGCATCCTTCTCCTCCTTTATTTGCTTGAGGTGCATGCTAATGATCTCTACCTAATCCATGAAGTTGTAAAAAATGGTGTCTACTTCTTTGATGAATTATTTAAGCTTGGTGAAGAGGTCTTCAACCTCTTCCATCTTCTTTGTTAGCTCACCCCTTATAGCCTCACAAGGGTCTTCCTTCTCCTCCAATATTGGCTTTAGCTTGGGGATCATCTGCTCAATGAGCATGTAGGCATAGTTGACCTCCTTCATGCTAGATTTATTGATGTTGTCTCAGAGGAAGGGATCCACTTCCTCGACATGCTCAATTAGTTGTTAGAGCTTGAGTTTGGTTTCCTCAAGTTCCTTCTCTATTTCTTTAGCAATTTTCCTCTAGTTGTTGGCATGAACGTCATTGATGATATTCTTACACACCATAGAGGTTTCCATATTGATCAAAGCATTGGGCGAGAACATTGGGTTCATGTCTTGGGGGTTCATCAAGTGGTATTCATAGCCTTATTTTGGCTTCTTGGCATGCTAGATGGCCTTTATAGGGACCTCAAACTCTATCTCATTCATGTATCAATCCATGGCCTGTGAGACTTGGTGGTACATAAGGTTTGTGGTGGTTCTTAGAGGCATTTAATTCATCATGTAGAATTCATCATACTCCTTAAACCCTATCTACACTCTCTCATAGTTCTTAGGCTCAACCTTTGCTTCTTCCTTAAGCTCTTCTTCTTATCTAGTGCTAGTGCCAGTCCTCGATTCTTCAACTCTCTCTTTTTCTTCTTCCTCTCTTTCCTTTCTAGCATTAGACTCACTATCTCATTCTTCTTGTGGGGGTTCTTTGAAAAATTTTCCCCCTCATCCTCTTCTTGGTGTGACACCTCTTCCTCCACTTATTTTTATAAGGTTCCAACATTGCCTTCATGTTCCTCAAACATCCCCTCAGAGCTGGGGTGCACCTTCTGTGCAACTTTTTTTATTGTTTGGGTGTCATCATTGAGTGCTACGTCGACTTTTTCTTCCTTAGGCTCTAAGCTAGTAGAACCTTTCTTTTTTTCTCATTCTTCTAGCATGCATGCCCTTTTTTTAGGCCACTTTTGCTTCCCATTCCTTCTTCTAAGCATATTTTGCATTTTCCTTCTCCATCCTTTCCTCTTTCTTGGCCTTTCCTTTTTTGACCTTTCTTCATGTTGCTTGCATGACACACTTTTATTATTTCTTTTCAAATTCTTCAGCCTTGAGCTGGTCAATATCAACCTAGATTAGGCCCAAACTTCTTGTGCCTCTAGTGTAAGGTGAGTGATATGTTGATTTGGCCTTGGTCTAGGCCCATTCCTCTCCATTTTTTTAGCAGCTCTCCCTCTTCATTGCCTAAACTAGAGGGAGTTTCTTCTTTAGGTGCTTTGCCTACTTCACTCATCTCTTCCTCTTGCACCCTACATGTTGCTTCTCTTTTCTGTTCCTCTACCACTACCATTTGGATGAACTCAACAGCCACCCCTACCTTGGCCATCTCCTCTTTTTGCTTGGTCTAAGCCCATTCCTCTACATTTTTTTAGTAGCTTTTTCTCTTCATTGCCTAAACTAGAGGGAGTTACTTCTTTAGGTGCTTTGCCTGCTTCACTCATCTCTTCCTCTTGCACCCTACATGTTACTTCTCTTTTCTGCTCCTCTACCTCTACCATTCAGATGACCTTAATAACCACACCTACCTTGGCCATCTCCTCTTTTTTCTCCCTTAACTCTCATGCCTTTTGGGTCTCAGCCTCATAGGATCTAAGTCTCCTCATCCTGTGCCTTGGTCTTTCAGGCTGTGCTTTTGGTGGAGGTGAAGGCGATTGTTCACTAGGGGATGATTCTACATCCTCAGGCATAATGTAGGTGCCTCATCCACACTTTTCCTCTTTTGATGTGTCTTTTTATGATGTAGGGGAAGGGGTTTTTTCTTTATTTTTCTCCTTTGGGCTTGTGGGGGCTCAAGAGGTGAAGCACACGTGCTTATGGTATGATCTTGTCATCAAGGCTTCCCCTTATAAAGGTATCTTTAGCTTCAACCTCTGCTCGATCTCCTTAAGCATCTCCCCCCTCATTTTTTTAGGGATCTTATTTTTTTCTTAAGGCACGAGGGTTCCTTCCTCCCCACCTAGGACTAAGAGGTCTCTTCATTTTTGGGTGCTAGACCCCATGTTATCATCCTGTCTTCTATACTTCATCACATAATATAGTCTATGGATGAAGTCAAGGATTATTACCTCCTACATAGGATCAATGTTTATCTTCTCTAAGGCATCCTCTTCATCCTCTATTGTGCCTCCATCTACATGAGGGAATATGTGCCTCATTCACTGGTTCTCTATGTCCATCTCTTTGATTGGAATGTCAATGCTCTATGTATTGGGATTCTATTGAGTGCATCTTAGAAGAACTCAACTAAAAAGGTGAAGGTAAGCTTCAACCATCTTAACTTATTCTTATCCTTGAGTATTAGGTAGATGACGTAGTAGTGCTACATGATGGTGAAGATCACCATTCTGAACATGCTCACTAGGAGCCCTTGTGGGATGCACCACTCTAACCTAAAAGCCTCTATGTATTGCTCACACCACTTTAGTACATGAGTCTTGTAATTGGCATTGAAGGATGTGTGATAGGTGATGTCCTTGTATTTCTATGTTGGGTTTTTGTGGTGTTTTGAAAACACCCATAAGTTATCTTCTCCACCATCAAGGTTCTCAATCTCTTTCATGACTATCAAGATGAGGATGGAGCCCCATCCAAATGTCCCCTTCATGATATGGCACTCCAGTGCATTCTTGGTCATTTCTATGGTGACGAATTTTTCCATGTTGAACTTTACCCCCTACACCATGTGATAGGCTAAGCAGAGGTATGCCTTAGACACATCAATCCATCTTCCTCCTATGCATAGCTTTGAGTTAAAAAGTTGCACCGTCACCCTTGTGCCCAGGTCCTCACACCCAATGAAAGGGAAAGTGTATCCCACTTGAAGTAACTAAGGAGCTTTATGACATGATTCACCTCTTCATCATTTCCCATCCACTGATAGATATCTATTCTAGAGTTTGGTAGTCCAATTATTCTATTGATCAGGTGCATAGATATCTTCATGCATCACCCTATAAAGTACATGTGGTCTTTATGCACACACAAGAGGAGGAACTAAATAAGTTCTAGATTTCCAAAACAAGGCAACTTATAGATTTGAGTTATGCTTGAAGCCTTCAATCTATCTCTTATAGAGATGTCAAAGATTGCATCTCCCTCTAGGGCCTTGCACCCAATGTCCACCATCTAGTCTTGCATCAAGTCTTGAAAGTGACTTGATGTATAGTGGTTGTATTCCAACAACTGACATACATGCATGAATGAGCACTAGGGTTTGCCCACTGATACTTCAAGTGAGAACTACATGTGCTGGTAGGATATCTTGGTTAGTCTCTCAGCTTCCATCATTGCAACATTGATCACTTCCACTACATATGCCCTTATCTTGGTAGTAGCTACTTCCTCTACTATTTGAACCCACTTGGGTTCGAGTCACACCTATTTTTATCTCAATATCTTTTGATTCTTTATCATTTTGAATTTGCTATAATTGAAGCATGGGAGGTGTGGCTTGCCGAAACCCCTAATTTTTGTTTAATGCAAGTTGTTTGTCTGAGTTTCTCTGGTCATTAATGGTGACTTGATGTCTATTTTAGTTCACCTTCTCTATTTTGGTTTTGATACACCACTTCACTCTTGATGCGCTTTCTATTCTAGTTTTTTGCTCCAATTTCTCACTTGAATTTTGTCTCTTGGGGTTGTTTGGGTTTGGTTCTTAGTGAATTTCACATGAGTTTGTAACCCTATTTATTCACCATTTAAACCACCATTATTAATGCCATCGTCTGGACTTGATTGATGGATTTTTTGAGAGGTCGTGAGATCTTCAAAAATTCCATGTCTTACCTGCATTAAATGTGTATCTTTACTCTGCCATCACATTAAATACTTATAATGGCTTTTTGGTGATGTGACATCCTTTTTCAAATGGTCACTTCCCACTTTTCCTAGGTGGACATCAGTTGTATTTGATGATCTCTTTTCATGCATCTCTTTGGCATGACCTTCTCCTCTCTTATGGCAACCTAGGTGCAGCACCTCACCTGCACATAATTTGTCCTCCTCGATTCAACTTCTTCTAGATGCACTACTCTTTTAGTGCACTCCTTTATCTTGGCCAATTTTTCATGCGTCATCTTGCCTTAGCTTGTACTACCCCATACAAATTATTTGCACTAGCCCTTTAGCACTTGGTATATTCATATGCTTTACACACTTTATAGGAAGTGTATCTTCTCATCTATCTTGCACTCAACTGATTTGAGCATCTTGTCTTCTTATATTGTGTCCAACCTAGTTGAACATCTTCTCATTTGGTTTTGTACCCAACCTAGTTGAGCATCTTCTCTTGCACTAGCCCTTCCATAGTTCATCATTTTTAAGGGCTCTTCTTACCATCTCACCATGCACCTATTGCACATGTGTTTCTTTTTTTGATACTACTTGACTTGTAAGCTTCACATGCCCATAACATAGGTGTCTAGCCTCATACACTTATGGCACAAGTAATTAAATCACCTGATTAGATTTATACATGGAGTGGTAAAACCTAGGGATCTTTGTAGTCATCTCACACCACCTATTGCCTAACTATAAAACAAGAGCCAAACAAATTAAAAAATCACATGGTTTGTCTTGTGCCAAAATTTATTTTGGTTAACTAAATTTAAACCAACTATTGACCAAAGATTAAGAGTATCCTTGGTATGAACATCACCCTATTATCAGTATGGCTTCAATTGGTTTCCATTGAAATGCCCTTGAAGCATTTCACCAAAAAATGTGCAAAGTTTGCATATGCTAATTTTTAAAATTTGATGGATGACATAGGGACCCATCCATCGAATCTATAGCTTACCTAGGTGTTGAAAGTATTTGGAGTCATATAGAAAGACTAAGGATCTTTTGGTTAGCACCTTACACTTGATATGCTTGTCATACCACCTCTTTTGGCACACCTTCTCAACTTGCTAACCCCACTTGGCCTAGGCATGCATCTCATCCAAGAATTCTAATTATTATAACCTTATGCTTAAAGATTATTAATCATTAATATGACAAATTCATGTAATGAAAAAGGAAGGTACTAAAAACTCCATAGGTAGAACTGATTCCACACCAAACACTAGTTGAAATGGTGTAGCCTTGTTCAGGGCCTTGTATATCATGTGGTAGGCCCATAGTACTCAGAGAGATGATCATCCCAATATTTGTTACCTATGTCACATATCTTTGTGAGACACATTCCAAGGATCTTATTGAAGGATTCAACTGTGTCGTTGGCCTGGGGATGATATAGGGTGGTCTTGTAGTGTGCCACCATGTATTCCGTCAAAAAGATGTGCACCATCTCATTGATAAAATGAGTGCCCCTATTGTTAGTCAGACTTAACAGGCACCCATATCGACTGATGATGTTATCCTAAATGAATCAAATAGCTATTATAGCTATGTAGTTTATGGTTAGTGATACCTCAATCCACTTCATGAAATAATCAGTTGCTAGGAGGATATATCTGGCTCTTATGCATTATGTTACAGGGGTGATTGGTCCTATAAAGTCAATGGCCCATTTATCAAATGGCACCTAGGCTAGAATAGGGATGAGACGAATCTCATCTTGATGGTTCAAATTTATAATGCACTGGCATACATCACATGCCTACATGTATTCCTTGGCATCATTGAACAAGCTTGGCCACCATAACCCTGATTGTAGAATCTTGCACATCATTACATCTCTAGAACATTATAATTTGTCTATCCCTTCATGCACTCCCTAAAGGATGGAGTCTTGCTCATGCTCTAAAACACACTAGCATAAGACTTCATCCCTACTCATCTTGTAGATCTCCCATTCAATGAGTTGGAAGGGGAAGGCATAGACAATAAGTTGCTTCTCCTGCTTGGAGGACAATGTTCATGGTGCTATCCCTAAGGTTAGGAAAGTGGTAATCTCCACCAAGTCTTTAAGAAAATGATGAACCCAATAGAGATGTACATCTATCATATCATCCTCGATTGACACTACTACATCACCAAATTTGATGCAGGATAAGTGGTATAGCCCCAAATTCTACTTTCCAAGTTTAACCATGACTAAAAATTGAAATTCCTAGAAGAGGACAACCCATCTACAAATGTGTCCATGCAAAAGAGGTTTGTTCACAAGGTATTTTAGTAACTCATGATTAGTGAATAAATTGAATGGTGTTGTTAGCAAATACTATCTAAACTTTAGTAGGGCATAAACCATTGTTAGTGCTTCATGTTTGATGGTGGTATAGTTTTGCTTGACTTACATCAGCTTTTTGCTTACAAAGGAAATGGGGTGGTCCATTTTGCCTTCATTTGGTTGTGCAAAAATAACACCAATGGATAATCCTAATGCATCAATGTAGATGTGAAAAATATTCATCTAGTTAGGAAACTAAAGTATTAGTGCAATTGCCAACTTTAGTTTCAAAGATTCCAAAACCTCCTCTTGCACCTTGCCCCAGTAGAATGGGCCATCCTTACACAAGAGCTCCTCTAGAGGCATGATAATTTTTGCATATCCCCTTATGAACTTCCTATAGTATCTATAATGGCCTAGGAAGGCATGAACATCCTTTTGTGTGGAAAGGGTCTGGAGTTGGATGATTATTGCAATCTTTGCTAGATTAATGGGCAATCTATCCTTGCAGATGATGTGCCTGAGCAATGTGCCGAATGGGGTTGCAAAGATGCACTTCTTTAGATTTAATGATAACTAGAGTTTTTTTCACCTTTCAAACATAAGGTGCAGGTTGTCATAGTGGTCCCTTACAAGACCATACATGTTCTAGTCATGTAGATATACTTAGAGGAACTTGCGGATGAAGTCCTTGAAAGAGGTGATCACCACTCTGCTTGAGCCCAAAGGGCATCATGTTGTAAGAAAAATTACCCCATTCAATCATGAAGGTTGTTTTGGGCTTGTCCTCCTTTATCTACACCTAATGGTAACCTAAGAACCCATCAGTTAAAGTGTAGATTTTGCAACCTATGAACCCATCTAAGACTTTATCAATAAATGGTGTTCAGAAAGGGTCATTGACATAGGTGACGCTCAACATCTTATAATCAATGTAGATTCATATGTGCTCATACTCCTTGATGATGATGACTATCAGACTCACCCACTTTGATTATTACACTGGGTAAATGACACCAACGACCAACATTCTATTGATCTCTGCTTTCACCTTGGCACAGAGATTGGGGTTCATCCAATAAGGGCACTTCTTGGCTGGTCTTACACCATCCACCAGTTTGATGCTCATCTTTCATAATGAAGGGTGGGTGTCCTTCATTTCTTTGTAGCTACATGGGAAGAGATCTTGAAATTCCCTCAAGAGGTTAATGATGTGTGTGAGCTCTACCTTAGAAAAGTATGCACCTATAGTGGCCATCTTGGGATCACCTTCAATGTTGATGTCTACCTAGGTGGTATTGAGGGGTACACAGTAGGGTTCATTTCTCTCCTAGTGGGAGTCTTCGACCTACCTCATTTCCTCTATCATATCAACTTGAAGGTGCTCAGGTCTCCATCATCTAGAGAGTTGTCATTAATGAGGTGCATGAGCTTTTACTTACCTGCCAGGGCCCTCTAATTGTGCTCCTTCTAGGTCTCATCGTCTTCTTCATTGGAGTCACTATGGAGCACCATTTATTTAAATAAAGTTGAAAGTGTCATTATTTTTTCTCTGAGCATCTCTTTTAATCACTCCTCTAAGATAGTTGTCTCCTCAAACATAGCTCAACTGATGACTTGTAGTAGCTCTAGTAATTTAAGGTTCTATGAAGAGAAGGAGAAAGTGTGCACATACTTCTCCTTTAGTACATCCCAATTTCATGTTTCTCAATGTGTCTTGTTCATGATTTACCATACTCATGCCCATGTCTTTAGAGTTTTATAGAAGGCATATACCCACAAGCCTCATGTCACATTTTCTCCGTAGATCACCCAAGTCTCTTCACAAATCTAGATGTGTGTAATTGGGTTAGAGTTTCCATCATAGGGGATATGTCTAGATCCTCATTGCTCTTACCACATTTGGTGCACATGGCTACCTTCACATCCTACCAAGTGGGAAATCTAGGTTTTTGTGTGACCCACCAGTGCATAGTAGTAATTTTTAGTGTATACACCAAGGCACCCAATCGATCAATTTCCTTTGGGATGCAAGCCTCAATATCTTATACATACCCCTCAATAGGATATCTTCCTTCATACTTAAGGAGCGCTACAAGCTTCCCCTTACTGAGCTAGAGCACTCTCTTTCCATCTTCTTCTGGGGTCATGCAATTCTTACCAAGTTTGTGCCAAATAATTTAGATCCATCTTTGTGCACTAGGAAACATCTGTGCCTAGTGACCTCATAAGACCCAATATTTGCAAGCTATGTTTGTTGTATCTAAGGTTGATTGGCCATCTTCCCAAGTGAGCACCCATTATTCACTAGGATTGAGAGCCTCAATGCCTTGCACCATGATGCTATAAATGTGGTTGACCTCATCCTCAAGGTTAACACTTTCAACTTAAGGTGGCTCTTAGTCATTTGAAAGAGGTATCACCACCCTCTCCTTACCATTTTTGAAGGTCATATAGTGCTTATTGAAGGGCATATCAACATTGTTTGCATACCACCATGGCCTTCCTAAGAGGCTAGGTAGTTGTCCTCCTTTGCTAGCTCTATGACCTCAAAGTCATCTTGGAACTTGATGCCCATGATGTCCACTATGGTGTTGGATCACTCAGGTCTTATTCACCATGAATAAAATGTATGGTAATGGTCTCAAGGGTGGCATTCCCATTTTCTCCCAGGCGTTCTTGGTCAGGATATTAACTTCTATGCCTATGTCGACCAGTACTTCACAAACTAACCACCTATTGATGGTGGCATCTATTAGCAATTCCTAGTCATATTTGATGTTTTGAGTATGCCTCACTTCCCACATCTGCTCCATATGTGGCACTACAATCTCTATTACTTGGGGGCTATATTCTCATGCCGATACTTTCTCTACATACCTTAAAAGTAAGTCCTTTAGTATGGGCATTACCCCTTCTATCTATAGGAGGCACAAAATCTTGATCAAATCCTAGACTTTAGCCTCTTGTTGGTCTTAATTTTTGTGCATCACGGTGGCCTATGCATCCAAGTCTCTGGCTAACTAGAGTTCACCCTGTATGTCTTGTATCATGATAATCACTTATTGTAAGACATCCTTTTAGAATGAAAGATCAAGATATGGTGATAATTTTAGATTTGGCCACATCATACATTTGCTGTGACTTGCATCATGATATTCTAGGCACAGGTCTTAGTTTGGCATGGTGGGTGGCTAAGTGGTGAGCCCACTCTACATCACAGTCTACACCTTTGGAGTCCCCTTGGGAATATTTTATAGCTTGGGGGCCCATATCCCTTCTTTGGATGCATGCTACACCATATCAGCTCCTCTATCCATGTTAGGCTGATCTTACATCAACTTCTTGTAGATATTTGGGTAGTCTTCGATTACGTGTGCACCTCTGTAGTACCCACATATTGGGTGTGTGGAGAAATCACACTGATAATACTTAGTCAACCCACACTTATAACAAGATCATTGTGGGAATATCCCTCCACCACATCCACCTCCTTAGCCACACACTCCTATTTTGTTGCCATAACCCATGTTGTTCTGGCCATAGCCCTCATTCCCTTGGCCTTCTTAGCCACCACCTAAAGTTATGGATTGCCTTGTACCTCTCTCCATGTTTTGGCACATCTCATTGATGAATATATAGTCTATCATTGCATGTGTGTAGGCATCACACATCTTGTAATAAACTATTATATTTACTTGACCAACACACTACAACAAAGGATAGTTTTAAGAGTCATGTACTCATGACAAACCTCACAGTTGGGGAATATTGCACAACTATTATTATGCAAGCATTTATTCTTATTGTTCCCCTCTATCTCATAATCAGTGCACCATAACTCACTATGAGAGTCATGTGCCTAGTCAACATTAAGCTTTTATAGTTGAAAAGCCATTGATGTAATCTGCACCTCCATGAAGGGACTAATCCTAATGTCGGTGTTACCTACTGCCTTGACCCAAAGCATGGCTTCAAGTGATTTTTAGGGTTCCATAAAGGTATTCATAGATATTTCCCTTCTGAATGGCACCAATAGGCCTCCAATAAGCCATTGCACATGTTGGGAGGGATGGATTTCATAAAGAAGCTTGGAGAGGAGAGTTTTAAACTTGTGCATCATATAAGTGCATGCTCTCAGATAACCCTTGACTAATCTCCTTGAGTGCCATGATGCTCTATTGTTCAAACTCAATAATGTCAAACTCCTTTAGGAATGTTCCCTTCAACATGTCATAGTCAACCATAACCTAGTTCAGATCAAACTTTTGATACTAGGTATGGGCACAATCTAGTAGGGTTGTCACAAACTATGTTGCCTTATGCTTGAGCTAAGTGATGCTTTGAGCATGCCACTACAAATCACATTTTAGCACATGTTTTATGGCATTTTAAACTCTATGATACTTAGGTAGATGCATGGCCATATCATAGTATATCTATTGAGGTGGTGCCATGGGATTTTGTGGTGCTTGACCTCCTTGTGTCTATGTAGGGGGCATTCCTCTAATGCCCCCACTGGTAGGGTGGAATATTGAACTTAATGGAGTAGGGTGCACCATAGAGCATAATAGTGTGGCTCTAATCACTGGCGGCACTATACCACTTCCTGTAGGCTATTGCTTGATTAATATGGTTGACATTCCTTGCATGGGAATATTGACACTTGTGTTCATGACACTTAGACTAGCACCTAATTGATCTATCATACCATTACTCAGATCCTCATATGGGATCACTTGTTTAATCATAAACCCTTAACCCAAAATCTTGGTCCAATCATAGTCAATTAAGGCAACAAGTTCAATTACCTTTCTTATATTCTTAAAGGGGGAATCTAGTGCATGAGCTTATGCTTTAGGTTCAAAGGGGGTAGGTGCCTTTAGCGCATCCTCAAGTGCCTCATCTTATATGAACTTGTTACATCCCACACTTGTCTATAGAGTTTAACCATTTATTTCTTCTTCTGTCTCAGTGTGCTATGGTGTTTCAAAGATCCTTCCCAATGCCCTTCCTACTCACTATAGGTCCTCTTGGCACTTCTAGGTTCTAGGTCTTCCATCAGCCTTATCTGTGCTTACTGTAGTTTAGCCTCTAGAGCTCTTGAGTGTCAAGTTATTTTTCCTTTTCCAAGGTACCTTTCTTACACTTCCCCCTTCTTCCCCTCATGCTTGCTCATATGTGCAAGGACTTTTAGACTTCCATCCTCATGGTCTCTATCCCATAATCAACCAAGAGCTTCTTTGGCTTGATGTAGAGTCCTCTGATAAATGCACCCCTTGGTTCATGAATAAACTCATGCTCTTCTTATTCTAGACATGAAAAGGTTGACACTATCAACTCTAACATGTAGCTATTCAAAGCACCATCCCACCACTTGTGTATGATGTGCATCCAAACTTCATCCAAGATTTTTAGCCTCTCGATGGGCTCTATGGTCCACTCAAGGTGTTGTCCATAACTTTTTCATCTAGTATCAACATATGAAACTAGTCATTCATATACGCACTCAGGTAGCTTGTAGAATAATACTTCATACAATGGGTCATATAGATAAGTTTGCACCCATTTATAAAGATTCTCTCTTTCGCATGTGGGATGCTTCTGCATAAAGTAATCTTTAACTTGCTCTAGCTAGTGCTCAACATTCTCGAGCAATAGTCAAAGAATCACTTTGTTACAACATCTTAGTAATGAAATTCAACACGTCTTGGAAATGAAACCAAAATGTTGTAGTGAATTATTTCATTTAAGTAGGCATAGTGATGGGTCATGCACATAACTCCAGTTATCAGACATTTCTAGGGTTAAAGGAGTTAGGTGTAAGGGGAACAAGGTATAACATACAAAATTTAAACATACTAGTGTGATGACATATATTTCACATAATGCATGAACCTTATGTGCTCACCCAAAGCATGACAATGAAAGGACCAGGTTCGTGTTAGGCTAGTTACGTCATGGTACAATTGAGGGATATGTAGGGTGTAGTGTTTCAAGAGATTCACTAGGTCTTTGACATAGAGGCTCAAAGGGATAAGTCCATCAATGCATGCTCAAACAAAGGGGGTCGAGACCTTATCGATTCATACAGGTAAGGGAGTCCACATGGGGATGTCTATTCATCCTAAGGTCATCATTCAATGTTGGTTATAGTACAAGGGCCTTTCATGGTGGGTAAGAGGGCTAAGTGGTGTGAGGGCACCACTTACTACCAGTTCATTAAGAATTTTCATGGGGAGAGAACATAATAGTCTATAATGTAATAACATATAACACTAGCAATAAATATTCATCCATTAATATCTTGTATACATTACAATAACCAGTAGCAGCCTTCGCTATTCAATCCTATTTTTATTAATGCTAGAGGCTCAAAGCTGAGCATGGCTTACATATGTTACTTAGGACTCAAGACTTAATCCCTTTATCGCTCTCGAATTCACTAGAGCTTTGGTGTTAATGGTTTCTTCCCTCTCTTTTTAGAGGTCACCTCCTTTATATAGGCATTGGCTACTCTTCTTACTGATTGCATAGGCACATGCCAAAGGATGGATAGTTACGAGCTTGTCAGCTCCACTATGCCATATAGGACAACTAAGGTGTATGTTAGGGGATAGGCTATCAGTTGGAGCTACATACATACCTACTCCATTACTTAGATCTCTATGCTCCTCAAGCCTCAAATTGTCATGTGTAGGACTAAGCAGGTATGCCTCGAGACTCGTAATGCTATACAACTATCAACCATCTGGCACAGGTGCTCTAAGAGTTTATCTAGTCAGTAGCAAGGTATGCAAAAGGGGTCCTTCACTTCCTTCATGGGTCTTCATGTACTAAGGTTTGTTTAGTTGGCATGGGATCAAGTCTTCTTGAAAAGGGATCCCAACATCAATAGAGTTTCCTTCCCTATAAGTATGTTGAATGATAACATGTTGCAAAGAGTCCATAATACCTATAACTTCCTCTATTACTTGTTTGATGGACTAACTGATGACATTTGTCCTTGATAAATAGTTCACAATATTTAAGGAGTCTCCCTCAATTATTAGTTTTTGAACTCTCAATTGTTTTACCAATTTGATCCCCCACAACACTGCAAGATCTTCAAGCCAATGGTTAGACTTAACACCCATGTCTCTAGAATAGGCTACAACCAAATTGCCTTGATGATCTCTTATTTTTTTGCCTCCTCCAACTGGTCCCAGATTCCTTTTTGAAGCTCCAATAAAATTGAGCTTCATCTAGCCCAAAGAAGGGGGTTTCCATTTAGTTCTTTTTCTAATTTCTTCTTTAGGATCTGGCTTGCCCAACTCAGATGTATCAATTTGCTAGTTATGAGCTGGAATTTATTCAAATTGAAGCAAACTTTTTCATTTCTTAATAGGAATGGAATTTTAATTCTCCTTAATGTGATAAAAAATTCTTTTAGAAATAACTTTGTTGTTGTACCTCTTCCCCTTGAATATTCTATTATTGCACTCTCCCTAAATACCCCAAATGATATGTGGCAAAGCAAGTTTCCCGAATTTCTTGAGTAGGGCATTTTGGAATGGACACCCCCAAGACTGCCACACATCTATAAGAGAACCTGCTTGCACCCATGAGATATTAATTTTGTCAAAAAATAGCTCTAAATCTTCTAAGAAAAGGAACAACTAACAAGTAAATGAAAATCTGATTCATTGTCCCCTTCACAAAGGATACATCTATTGATTAAGATACAACCTCTTTTTCTTAAATGATCAAATGTAAGTATTTTATTTTGAATTGCAGCCCATAGAAAGAAATTAATTTTTGAAATTAGCCATTTGTTCCATAAAAACTCCCAACTGCCATTAAGCCTAGGTTCTTGCGCTAGCAAGTCATAACCCAATTTAACTTTGTAATGCCCATTATAAGAGTCCTTACAAACCATTTGATCTTCTATATTGATGCCTGGTATATGCATGTTTCTCAAAAGATTTTTTAGGGTAGAAAGCCTTAGCATGTCTTTCAGGATTAAGTTATCCAAACTCAACCTCTTCCAGCATTTAACTCCTTCTAGCTCCTGCCAATAATCAATCACTTTGCACCCATATTTATTCTTAATGCTTTCTTGCATTTACGGTCCTATGTCACTCTAAGAAAGAGGATTCTATGAAACCTAGGTATCTATCCAAAAATTGAGCCTGTGACCATTGCCAATCTGCCTTTTAGAACTTGATATTAGCAACTCCTTGCTTGAGATCAAGAAGTTCCAAACATGTGAACCCCGAATAAATTAGTCATCTATAAGAACACAGATCAGTGCCCTACCTTCTAAATACTTAAAAGAAAGGATTTTACCCCAAACCGTGTTCAACTTAATGAATCTCCACACAAACTTCGAAATGAGAGCTTTATTCATTAATTGCAAATTCCTTAAACCAAGTTTGCCATATCTATTCCCCTTTTTTAATGTTGGATCTTGTATGACGAATCTTGATAAAAATATTTTTTATTTTATTAAATCTATCCTCTTCAAATAAGAAATTCAAAGTGCCATCTACTATTTGTTAGCATATCTGATTCAATTATTGTTATAAATCAGACACACCATAATGTAGTTCTTTTGTATTTCTACTATCTTCAAAATATAAAATAAACATATTCTCTTTTTCCACTCTTTTTTAAAAATTATTTACATCCCTAATTCACATTTAAAATGATATAATTTAATCATTAACGAAACTATCAAAGTGCCACCTACTATTTGTTAGCATCTCTGATTCAATTATTGTTATAAATCAGACACACCATAATGTAATTCTTTTGTATTTCTACTATCTTCAAAATATAAAATAAATATATTCTCTTTTTCCACTCTTTTTTAAAAATTATTTACATCCCTAATTCACATAAAAATTGATATAATTTAATCGTTAACAAAACCATCAAACATTTTAACCTTCCATTTAATTTCTACTCACAAATAAACTTTTTAATGTAAAACACTCTTTCCTTTAATTAAAACTACATTAAGAACAATCTACTCCATTATTAAAATTAATCACGAATATTTTATGAAAAAAAAAACATACACATATTTAATAATACTATTTTGAATTAGATGTGGAATAAAGTATCTCAACTTTGAAATGACTTCACAATTGCTTCCCAATGATTGGAGTGTTAAGTGAAATTGAAGCTTGTAAAATATAATTTATTTACAAGCAAAAAGTTGTTTCTCAATTTATGCCTTTTAGAATGACTGTCCCACTTATTTGTATTTTACTCCATATGCAAACTATTGTTAGGCCGTATGTCCACAACTTTTTATACTTTTAGTAAAGCTTTAGGAGGGCACCATAATTTTTTTATTAGTTATTGTTTATCCCGGAATTGATGGTATAACTCGTTGATATTAACCTACAATTTTTCTTTTATTTTTATTTTTTAAGGGTAAGGATCAAGGATTTTGAAAGGCCCTGTAATCTTGTATAATGAAGAGGAATATATAACATTGATGTTTACGTGAAAATCTTTTACTAATTTAAAAAAAAATAACAATAAAATAAGTAAATAATTAATAAATAATAAATTTTCGGATCATTTTTAAAGTAAACATTTATTAGATTTAAGAATATATCTTCTATCATTGGCATTTAGTTTAGTTAAAAATAAATTTTTATTATTTGTTTGTCAATAATTTTAGAAAAGTTAGTAAAATTGAAATATCGCAGAACTATCAATAAATAGTTTACATCCCATTTTTTGACTAACGTCCTCCACCTCTATCTACTTTTTGAGACTAAAAGGTCATATTAATTGGTTCAATTGCCTTTTTGAAACTTCCCTTTTTATTATTACGTAGAACTATTCAATCTTGTACCATGATCATTTTGTACACTATTAATAATTGTTTTGTATTTTCTTTCCATTTAAATGAGCGCATTTACAATTTTTTGATCTTTCAAAATTTTAACTATTGGAAGTTGGTTCATGCACATCAATATTGCCAAATTTTTATTCGAAATCATTTATAAGCATATGAGTGTTGTACTTAATTGAATAATGAATTACACAATTAACATTAACCACATTTTTTATAAATATGAGACATTATATTGTTCCAAGTTTCTTAACAATTTCAATTTTCTACTAATTAAGATTTGATTGTTAAAGTGCTAGTTAGTAGAAACTAGCTACCCGATCCTTAACACATGCCCTCGATTTTTTTCTTGACACTCCACATCAAAAAGATTTAGTTTATTGAAAGAACATAAGAGTTGCATCATTTAAATTGAGGACATGGAAGTGATGGACAAGTGCAAGGGAATACAATGAGAAAGTCAAAGTTTAGTTTGCAGACATTTTATTAGTAGCAAAATTTCTCTACTTAGCACCTACTTGGAGTGAACTTTCTATTCCTAACAACCTTCTTCGGTCAAATCCAAATTTTTATATGACATTGGTGGTAATATTGAATACACATTTTTAAGTTTAAATTTTGGACAATAATATTTTATATTGTTCAATACAATTTTTATTTTTATTTTTATTTATCTTTATATATATATTATACATGTATATACCATTTATCAATTAAATATTATTATAATAATTTATAATGCTTAATTAAATACAATTCACTTATTTGCATAACACACATGCTCACTTAAATTAGTATACTATAAATGTTTTAATAGAAATAAAAAATACATTCTTATATCTTATATTGAAAATAAAATGTGCACTAGGGCTAAGACTTTTAAGTTATATAATCATTACGTCAATTATGTCTTAGATAGCTATGCAAACTTCACTTGACATGACGACCAAAACAAACTTCAATTTTCTATCAATATTCAAATGAATAGAGTTGTGAAGTAAAACATAATATTATTTTGTTTAAAAATAGTATGAGCTCACAACATTGAAATAGATAAAATTAAAAAAACAAGGCATAATATAATTATAAATTTATTTATATTGAATAATAAGATCTGATAAGTTAGATTAAATTTGTGATATTATTATATAACATTTAATAATAATTAAATTAATTAATAATTAATTTTATTTTTTATAAATATTATTAATTTTAATGTAATAATATTTTAAAATTTAAGATTTTAATCTCATACACATTTCAATGTAAATATCATTTAATATGATTTTAAAAGTAGATATTAAAAATAAAAAAAGGTATAATTTTTTTCTTTATATTTTATTCTAAAGTATGATTTATATATTTTATAATGTTAAGAAAAAATAAATAAATAATTGAATTCTCTTATTTTTTTGGGGTAAATTGAGGGATTTTATTAGGATCCTCACCTTTGGAGAAAATTAAGGTTGTTAAAATGTGCTAAAAGATAGAATAAGAAGGGAGTGTGCAGAAGAAAAGAGAACAAGAGGAAGAAGGAGAAGAATGTTGTAATAGAGGAATAAGCTCAAATCATTTTTTGATATGAGAATCATTTAATTAAGAAAAAATTGCTTCTCCAAAACTTTCTTTTTCTCGATCTCTTTCCAACTATGATAAGAAGAATCCACTATGAGCACCTTAAGAAGGTGAAAATGCAAGGGAGTAGATAATTATGGAAGAACAACAAAAATAATAGTTGACTATGTTGGCATGGGCCCTTTAATTTTCACATAGGAAGAGGGGAGGATATCAAATAAACTTCACTCAAGGTGGAGCACAAAATAGTAGATTGTGGAAGAAGAGAAAACTAATTATTTTGCTTTTGGAGGTGGGAAGAGGATGACAAAATTTAAGGCTCAAAAGAAATCTTTAAAAGATGTATTTGGTGAAAAGGAGAGGGTGTTGTTGAAAGGTTACTTGATGAATAAATTTTTCTCTAGGAAGGGATTAAATTGTGCTAAGAAATAAAAGAATATGATATAACTTATTCCTTCCCTAAGGGGGAAGGTTCAACCACATCCTTGATTGAAGAATTGTTTGGCACCACTAAGTGATGGTTATCTCTACTTCATGCCACTAAGTAGGAGTAGAATTTTAAACCTTTTAGTACACCCCCTAAACTAAATGTTTTTTTTAAAATCTTCTTTGGGAAATTAGTGGAAAGATTCTTATATGAGAAGCATGTCCAACATCTAAACGCAACACGATCATACCTTATCTTTTGCTT
Source organism: Torreya grandis (assembly GCA_037957365.1). Classification (NCBI taxonomy): domain Eukaryota; kingdom Viridiplantae; phylum Streptophyta; class Pinopsida; order Cupressales; family Taxaceae; genus Torreya; species Torreya grandis. The sequence goes on from JARHVA010000458.1 coordinate 4,987,704, forward strand.
CCACACTTTGTCTTCAAGTTTTACCCAAATCTTATCAGTTGGACCTTTTACAAAGTCTACTTCAACACAAATTTTGGTGAAGGTAGTGAAATGCCTCTAAATTACTTCATAAGAACAAAAATGAAAGAGGCCAATTGCATTCCCAATAGAAGAGAAGGTAATCGGAGACCACAAATTATGGGGGAGGTTTTAAAATCTCACCTAGACAGGGACCAAGGGATAAAAAGATACATATAAAGGCTTTCCAAAAACCTGAGCTCCCCTCTAAAACTAAGGACCAAACTAGATTATTAGGTATCTATCGTAAAAAAATAAATTCTACAATAAAAAACCCTTTTTAGAAGGGTAAATGAAGATATCTTCTGTAAGCAAAGGTTTCCAAGTGGAGGAAACCGACTTATGGAGACCTGCTAGTTTTTTATAGAGATTATTGAACCTACATATAAGTCCATGATTTTGAAAATAAACTTTTTTGTGAGAAAATTCATCCCAAAGGTCGATGATAGAGATAAAATCAAAGAGATCCACATAAAAAAAATGGAAAGATGATGGTTTATAGTAAGAACACAATGCTCAAGGGATCCATTGAAAGACAATGATGGGATTTGAAATTTAGTCAGAAGGATTGAGATCTGATTACCATTTAGATGTGTAAATGGAGAGGGAAGAGAGTGCTCAATAATAAAATAGGAAGATGAAGGAGAGCATGGCATAGAGGATGTGACACAAGAATTATCTAGGGTGCGAGAATCTACATGACACTAAGTTGTTCAAGGATAAAAAGGGAGTATAGGAGCATAAAGAGAGGTGGTAGAGGAGTGGTGATGTTAAAATATGTAGCCCATCCCTTCCCTATTGCCTTCTCTTAAGTGGATTTTATATTTGACATATTTGTATCTTATTATGCCTGAGATTCTTATTATTACTATAATCAAAATTTATAGTGTTGATATGTTTGGTTGGTTTACCTCATCAACTTCAATGATTTATCATTGAGCTTACCAACGAGTGGAACTAATGGATGTCCAAGTAAGATTATGCAAGGCATACATTTTGTTTTATGTTGGAAGAGGCATGAATGTTTAAGGTGGTGAAGCTTAGAAACTTTAACAACTAAATTCAATTGTTCTCCTACATTATTTTATCTTCAAGCCTAATCACTAAGGTCCAATTACATTTTTAAAATTGTAATGTAAACACACAATGAAATTTTTTTTATTCCATATTTCGAAGCATGCATACATTGATGTAATGATATGATCTTGATATGATTCAAATATTCAATATGTGCAGAAATACCCTTAAGGTAGGGCAACACCATATAATACTCCTTTGGGAAGGAATAACTCCACAATGTCTCTTCGAGGGGACAACCTCCAATATCCTCTTACAATAGAAGACTCAATGCTTACTTGATATCTTTACCATGATAATCATCTTCTTTATATAGACATCTATCTAACCAATGGATGGGTAACCTCCTAATCCCAATGTAGGCTGACCATTACCCAATGTACTAATTCCACAGGTTACTCCATTATCCTAATATATTGTACCCATATAACTAACTAAGGGGATGTGTGCCACATGTTGACATCTCCATCAACCCATATAAATTAATATATCATATCCCTAGGTACATAACATTACTTCCCTCCTTGACATGTTTCATCCCTGAAACATAGGAAGAAACCAAATAATGAGCGTGCTTTAAATCATTGCACACTTGTCTCCAATCTTGATCATCTAGCCATCCATATGTGATCTTGGCAAGTGATAGATCTCCAAGCTTGTTTCTAAATTACATTGTGCTCCTCTGATTTCTTTCATGATCATAATTATATTGTTTTGGTGTCCAAGCATAATTATTCCTCTTTTTATTCCATGTACCATATTTCGCTGCACTACTCTAATTCCAACCATGACCATAGTAGGTACTCTTCCATGCATAATCATAGTGATTTCCCCATTCATTCCATGTGCCATAGTATTTTTTATTTGGATTCCATGCATATCCATAATGATTGGATTTTTTTTTTATGTATAGATAAAATGATTGTTGTTATGATACTTCCTCACTTGGTTCCATGATTGTTTCCTCTCATGATGATGTGGGTGTCTATATGCCTCAACTTTTTCCAATATTTTGAGCTTATCCACCTTTGCTTCTAATTCTTTCACCTATTCATTCTTTTTCTCTTTAGTAGATGAAGTGTTCATTTCTAGTTGTAGTGTGTCTTTATCTATATCATCTGAATCTTCATCATGCTCTTCATCACCTATTTCAATCTCATCCTCATGATCTACTTGGATTGTTATTGGTGCCTTTTTCACTATGATATCTTGTAAAGTGATCTTCTTTTTCCTATACCAAAACTTCATGAATTTTTTTTTGAACATTAATATTCATTGTTCTCAAAGTCACTAACCATGGATATCCAAGAACTATATCCACATCATACATATCCAAAGCATAAAAAATTGAATGCAAAACATATTTTTCCATAATGAGCTTCAAATATTCAAACATTGAAATATTATCACCATCTACTTAAACCTCCTTGATATTATTTTCTTGAACATGTAAATGCTTGGCCACATTCATGTTAATGAAGTTATACTTGTTGGTAGGGTTTATGGACACAACCACCTTCTTCTTTTAAATGCATCCATGAAATTGAAAAATTGACTCAGATTTCTTTGGAGACAAATTATTTGAACCCTTCTCTTATTATTATTATTATTATTATTATTATTATTATTAATATTAATATTATTATTAATTTCTTCCTCTTCTACATCCTCTTTTTCTTTTATATCCCATCGATCTAGGAAGATTTGTTCCATTGCTTCCCATGAAGAATACTTTTGCGCAAAGTTCAATTGATCAAACCACCAATGTTGTGCAAGCCCAGACAAAGAAAGAGATAATTCTATTTTCTATAAAATTTTTTTAGTATTATTCTCCTTAAAAATGAGCCACCATTTTCTAGCATCAACATCATCTTCCCCTGAAATTTTTTGCAACTTCATGATCCATAAAAAAAAATTAGGGTTCATGAAACCCTAAAATGTCAATAACTCATCCAAAACTGATCCAAAAAGTCCCAAATTTTTAATTTAGCTTCCTATTATGATATTGGAACCTCATTCAAAATTTTGTGAAAAAATGTCACGAATTTTGACCTTTAGATTGAATATACAAAAAAAAAAAAAACTCACAATAAATCACTCAAAACAACTCCAAAAATTCTAAAATTTTGATTGTGCTTATATTATATCTTCTTACATCTCCAATAAAAATTTAAAATAAAAATTTCTTATATTTAGGAAGATATATAAAAATTAGTGTAAACCCTAAAATAGCAATAACTCCCTCAAAACTAATTAAAAAATATCAATTTTTTTACTGTGTCTTATTTAAAATTATATCCATATCTAGTAAAAAAATTGTGAAAAAATTCAAACCAATAAAAATATATTGATGATTAAAAGAAACTAGGGTTTTGCTCCACACAAATTGCCAAAATCGAAGCTCTGATACCACTTGATATGATCTTGTTATAATTCAAATATTTAATATATATAGAAATACCCTTAAGTTAGGGCAAAACCATATAATACTCCTTTGGAAAGGAATAACTCCACAATGTTTCTTCGAGGGGACAACCTACAATATCCTCTTACAATAGAAAACTCAATGCTTACTTGATATCTTTACCATGATAATCATCTTATTTATATAGACATCTATCTAACCAATGGATGGGTAACCTCATAATCCCAATGTAGGCTGACCATTACCCAATGTACTAATTCCATAAATTATCTATTATCTTAATATATTGTACCCATATAACTAACTAAGGGGATGTGCGCCACATGTCATCATCTCCATCAACCCATATACATTAATAAATCATATCCCTAGGTACTTAGCATGCACACCCTATAGCTTCAACCACTAATTCAAAAACTCTCTAAAATGTATTTTCATGTATTCTTTGAAACTAACTTTATTATGCTCGTCCATATGTTTAACATGTTCGTGTTTTAATGAAAAGTGGTTTTACATTAGCATGAACTACACCTTGTTGTAGTAAAATTTTGTTATCCAAATTTCACTACCCACTCAGGTCAATTTCCATTGATAAAATTGTTTTACGTTATGTAATGCTCTATTTGACTCTATTACCCAATGGAGAAGAGAAGGCTATATGCAATTCTGTGTGGAGTAAATTTTAAGGATGATGTTTGTGGGTCTGAGTTGAAAATTAGATTACTTAATATTACTAAATTATATTTATTATTTTAGAATAATTAATTTTATTTAAAGTCATAAAATAACTTCAAGGAACATCAAGTGGGTTTGATGGCTATTTCATTGAATGCCAAAATCAAGCTATATATTTGGAGTCATTGGTTAAATTAGATATTTTTAGAATTAATTTTATTTACTTTAGGCCAGACTCTATGTAGTCACCCTCATCTCCTGTTGGTTTAGTTCTATTAAATCTAAAGTCACAACTACATTTGTTTTAAATGCTGAGATAATAAAATGTAAATATAATAAATATCTAGTTAGAAGCTTTAAGTTGAGTTAGTGCAAAGGATATTTTTTCAGCTTCTTTTACAGGTGAAAATTCTATACAAAAGAGATAATTATATATAATCAAAATGGGGTTCTTTCTTTTAGTTCTTGGGGAAGGGCTAGCTGTAACTTTGTATGTTGTATGTACATTTCTATATTTATTAATGAAGTATAACTAAATTGGTGAGATCATTATTTAGTTTTGTGGGTTTTAATTTTATTTATTTATGAAACTTGTATTATTGTTCATAAATAAATCCATTAAAATAATGCACTTTTCATGGTTGTGTGCAACTCACGGTGTTTCCAAACTTTGTGTTGAAACCCCTGTGGATGTGATTTGTACCAAGTGCACCCAATCTAATTTTTCAGGAGACTTTGTACTTCCATATAATTATTTTTTCCCAATTACATTTGCTTCTCTTATTTCTATTTTCAAGTGAGAGGAAGAATTTACTATTCATTTTATCTAAATATGAGTTATTCAAGCGATATTTTATGTATATTCCATTGTAGGTTTCTCACCTTCACCTCCATCCTTCTCCATTGTTATTCCTTTTTCAAATTTTTCCATTTCCCTTTTTGTTTCCTTTTTATAATTTCTAGTTAAAAGTACTCAAAAATCCAAAAAACCTCATATCCTACAAGGGAGCTTCCCCTCTAAAATGGAGAGGAAAATCACTTCTCTGCTGGTGATTTATCTAATGTTGTAAAAATTATGCCATGGCCTATTGGGATTTTTAATAATAAAAAAAATAGTGACATTTTTTTCAATATGTTTTAAGGACTCTACTAGGGATCGAATGGTGCATTTGATTTATTAAAATGTCAAAGAAATATTCCCTTGTAAATATATATTGGCAACTCTATTGAAATGAAACTATTATCACATAGGATTGCACCTGTCTTGATTTTGTAGCTTATTGTGCAAGTGCCTAATGATACAATAGAAAAATATCCAAAGAAATTTGACATCCTTTCACTAAATCTGATGTAAATTGATAAAATACCAATTTTGTGAAAATCTCACTCTTTAGTGTTTTTTGATCCTAAACTAGGGTTATGACAAGGGAAAAGGTTGAAGAATTAAATGAATTGAGGTTAATATCCAAAGAAATTTGACTTCCTTTCACTAAATTTGATGTAAATTGATAAAATACCAATTTTGTGAAAATCTCACTCTTTAGTGTTTTTTGATCCTAAACTAGGGTTATGACGAGGAAAAAGGTTGAAGAGTTGAAATTTTAAAAAAATTAAAAATATGGTGATTGCATCAAATATTTTATACTAGATTTTAATGCTTGCTTTATGAACACAATAAATCAGAAATTATGTTGAGTTTGTTTCATCACAAACTTATACAAATGAGAAATCATAGGTAGTATTTTAGCTATTTTTCATAAAAGGAAAAAATATCTTTATTCCAACCAATATTTTCAAGAGGGTAAAATGCGATAGATGAATTTCTTGAGATTGAAATAAAGAGACAAAGATTCCACAAATAATCAAACAACTTACACACACAGAGGATAATAAAGGTAAAATTTTGACTTTATTTTTCTCCAAAGGTTACAACTTGTAGTAAATATATTCAAAATTTATAAAATATAAATAGCAGCAAAAAGATATATTGGGCCATGGGGTCTACCAATTTTTATAAAAAAATCTCTCATATATGAGATGTAGTTAACAAAAATTGAACATCCAATAAAGAAAATCATGCAAACCTGAAACCCCTCATGCAAAAAGAGGTGAGTTGATCTATTTATGGCATCTTGGACTTATGGAATGGCTATAAAATGGCATGCATGAGCTACGCATGATATTTGGCATAGTATGGCATGGTATGGCATGGCTGAAATTGCTAGATCTCTATGCAATGTTTCTTCATCTCGTAGTGGTTGCAAATAGATTCATGCAAAAAGTGATGCCCAAAATAGAACTGGTCTTTCAAAATAAAATATAACTTTGAAAATAATTCCAATTCACTTTTCCATGCAAAAAACTCTAACTTGCAAAATTCAAGTGAGACTTTTACAAATTTTCAAGTCTTTATCAATTTTGCCAAAATGAATTGTGTAATTTGCACTTCATGATTTTGCACTTTTCAACAATTCATATTTATCAAAATGGAAAGTGCAATTTTCACTTGTACTTTTTGTAACTTTCACATTATAAAAAATATAAAGTATAAAATATGTTTTTCTCTTTCTTAAAAAGAGTTATAAAAAAGATAGCTTTAATTTTTAAATGAAACTACAACTTGACAATGTAATATTTGAAAACATTAAACAAATAGGAAAGATTAATCAATGTCCAAAACTTCTTCAGCTTTCTTATCATTTTCAGCTTGTAATTGCTAAGTATATGCATCAAAGGACTTGATAATATCTTGTATTCATTCCAGATCTAACTCGTAAGAGTAGATATTGGAGGTTACATAATCTGCTTGAATATCAAATAGTTCTCTCCTTCATATTTATTTATCTATTCCTTATAGATTTTTCTTCTGTCTTTATTGATTCCATAATATTCCATCATTTCTATAATAACCTTATTGCCTTTGGATTTGAACTTCATTTCTTGAAGTTATTACTTATGAGAAACCAACTATGAAAATTGGTAGAATTACAGGTGTTTGGAGTAGTTCAAATCTTTAGTGGAACTAGGAGATGCTGGAAGCACTTGAAAGTTCTTGTAGAATTGGGAGGTACTAGAAGCACCTAAAAGTTTTTATAGAACTGAGAGGTGCTAGAAGCACCTAAAAGTTACCATAGAACTAAGAGGTGCTAGAAGCACCTAAAAGTTCTTAGAGAAGTGGAAGGAGTGGAGATAATGGAAGCATATGTGTCTGTTAGGGGAGTGAAGGATGGAATAAATATAGGGATTGTGAACTTAGGAACTGGTGGAAGGGTGGAAGTTAAAGTATTGAATGAGTTAATTAAGTGTGTAGGGCCACTCAGGGTTGGGGATATAAAGATAGTGGGTTGAGATGAAGGGGAATACCATGTAAATGAATCAAGTGATGTGGATGAAAAAATTATAGTTATGGATTGGTATTTTCTTATATGTGGCTTCATAGTCAGATGGCATGAGTAGCTGGAGCTCTGAGATCACAATTTTAGTAAATAAATAATGATAATGAAATCCCTAAACTTAGTTAAATAGAAAAAAACCTTTCAATTAATGCAAGTCAAATGTGGTTGGTGGTAGAGGTTGGACCTGCTTAGAGTAGGTCCACTATCCACATGAATGGATGACTAGTTTGGTGGAAGGTGGAACCCACGGGTCACTTTGCATGTTTACAATGTGTAAAGTGCACTTGGGGTTTTGCATCCCACGGTTAGATGGTTTGGTAGATGGTGGAGACCATTGTGCACTTTGCACATTTCACAATGTGTAATGTGCATTAAGGGTTTTAGGTTCTATGGAAAGGGGGGTTATAGGTTTTAGCAGGACCTGGAGTCCATCATGCACTTTGGACATTTTGAAAATATGTAAAGTGCATGTTGAGTTTCAGATTTCATCAGCTGGGTACATGGTAGGATTTGAATCTCTCCATGCATTTTGCAAATTTGAAAATGTGCAAAGTGCATGGTAAGTTATAGGTTTCACCAGTCTTAGGCCTTGGGTGTTTACGAGATCCAGAACCCGTGAATCAATTTGCACAAGTGAAAATTGCATATAGAGTTTTGGATTTCATAAGGCAAAAAGGGAAGATGGTTTTTTTGGAGGCTTCAAGGTTTTTCCTAAAAAATAAAGGGGTATCCCTTAGTATATCAGATGTATTGGTACTTTTGGGACAAAAAATATCAACAAAAACCTAGAAATAATAGGATTCAGACCATCTTTTGATATATTGAGCTTTTTATATTACTACCCAAAGTTTGATTTGAGGTTACAAACATTGATAACATGAAGAGAAAATACCTAAAATAATAATATGCACACTTTTAAAGTATTTGGTGGTAAAAAGTAAAAGAAAATAAGAAAAAGTTCATGAATTATCCCAAACCAATAAATAATATGATTCGATAGATACTAAAATATAATATTAAGTACTTGATAAGGACAAGATTGACACACATTTACTGTGCATGACTTGAGAAAAAAAACATAGTCATAATCTACCATTCTTTCACACTTACATGTGATCTTATGAGTTAACCCTTCTATTATGAAATTACACACCTAATGAACCTCATAGTTTGATTTAGACCTAATAAATATCATACATAGACATATTCAAAACTTAGTTCTATCCACCTTTACATAGGTCAATTATACCAATTTAAATCAATATCACTAGCCGTATAGACTCGATCTAGTCAAAATTGACACTCTCCCAGTAACGACTACTTTTTAAAATCAAACATTTCCTTAGGGTCAATCCATATACCTAGTGTGTTGGTGGTATGATATGTTACCCAATTGGACTCATATTAAGGTCTCATTTAAAAATTACTTGGAACTTATCTATTACACATTTATACACTATTATATATTTAGAAAATCTATCCTATTCTTATAAAATTAAGAATCTATCATTAGGTGTAGTCATAATCCAAGTTTTAAGCACACTAAATCCAACTCAAAGAAATCATTTTCAAGTATCAAATCCAAATCGTTAATTGCATACATATAGCATGAAAGAGCAAAATTGCACAATCACACTAGGTGGGAGAACTATGTGTGGCTTGATTTCTCTCCTCGAATTATTATATATGTAGGTAGTGGTCAATCATTAAACATGGGTGATTGTTGTCAAATCAACCCATTACAATTTATTATTTTTTGTAGGTTTCTATCCCTCAGAAACACACTTAAGATTTCAAAGTTAAAGAGGTTAATTTATAGAGTTGCACACATAATCAGTGTTTGGGATTACACACACATAACATATAGATCAAAATCGACTAAAATAAATTAGTATCGATTGATGATACTAACCTAGATTGATGGATCTGACCCTGTACAGACATAAGTATAGTTCCTAAACCAAACAAATCACAAACATGCTTTAGTCTAATTTTGACTTCTAGAATACAATCACAGTCAAAAAATCATTTAGAAAAGCTAAGTACTCATCCCTTTTTTATACTTACTATATTGAACATATGCCACTTGTCAAATCATTACAATCAGTTTCAATATTTTACATTAAGGTTTATTCTTGAATGTCATGTCTCAATATTTGAATTACATTTCAAGTTTATATGATGTCAAGGTTGCAAACCAAATTAGGTTAAAACATATTGGTGAACTTGTACAAATATCAAACCATAACAAACCCTAGGTTTTCCTTAGGTTTTCATCTTTTTAGGGTTTCATATTTCAACCTTAGTATTGTATTTCTAGACCTAATTTTTTATCATTCTCTAAAAATACACATTAATCATGGCCATAATGAATGAACATTTATGATTATTATAATTCATGAAGTCACTCTTTTCATATTGCTCTATATGGATAGTGTATCTTATTTAGATGAATTATTTAAGCAAATGCGTTAAAAAGATCAAATCTAAGAACTCTAATAAGGCTAAAATTACTAATGAACAATCTTAAGCCTTCTTCAAACCTGTTGTTTCAAAATCCAATCAAAGTTGCCTTTCATTACCACTAGAAACCAAATAACATGCATGACTCTTTTTGTTCTCCTCCCCCTAGACATCAAGGTTTTACTAGCTACCATCTCACTCCTGTTATTTTCCCATAGTTTATTTTAGATTCATGGTCCATGTTATCAACACTATATGAGGTAGGTTACCCCATCATGTATGGTAGAATTAAATTAGTCAACATGTTCCTCCACAACCTACTCCATCTTTTGTGAATCAATATAATCAACCCAAAGGATATGACATCATCGAATAAATAAAGAAAACCCATTCTAAAAATTATATCTTAGATTTACTCAAGAGATTAATGGTCTACAAAGACATCTTATATGATTTTTTACAAGAGACAACTCTCCATAGTATACAAAACCTACATCAATTGCCTCTAATATGAATAAATTTAATGATAACAACAAATTCATCATTTTCAACAAAGAAAACTTACCTACACAACACATAATATAGAAACAGGGGCAATTATTCATTCAAGTTTAAACATAAAATAGCTTGGTCAAACATGTGTTGGTAGATAATGGTTCTAGATTAAACATTTGTAACATTACCTTTTTAAAATTATTAGGGATCAACATGGATACCATTCAAAACTTTGATCAAAGCATACAAATATTTAGTAACACTATGCATAAAATAATTGGAACCATATCATTGGATGTGAGACTAGGTCCAAAGATTATACCTACTACTTTCCATGTTATGACTAATTAGTTACATTACAACTTTATTTTGTGTGACCATGGATAAATTCTATGAAATTAATATCATTGACATTACACATATGTATCAAATATATGAATAAAGGTTATTATTATTTACAACTAATAGATGATGATCCTTCTTGATATTACAAGATGACCCAATCTATTAGTGAGGAACAATCACAATCACATTTGTAAGACCATAATATATGGATAAATGACATCCATGTATATCCATTCTATATGGCTAATACACTCATGTTTTGGGTTGGCCCTCAAAGAATATATGGGGTATTTGGTCATCCCTTTTTGTATTCTTAGATAGGGACCTATATAGATAGTTCAATAGCCAACCCCCATTATATATATATATAATGTTTTTTGTCATCTTATGTAGATCCATTTTTCATACTCTACAATAATCTTAAACTCTAGTACTTTCAAGTACAAACTATGACATTGAACCTTTATAATCTTATTTGCATGCCAACTCTCAACCTTGGTTCATGTCATTCTCTTTCAAGACCTATTTATTGGATTATTTGATTGAACTTACTCTATCCTTTTAATCAATTTTAAACCTCTCCTAATTTCTATTCATCCCTTTCTATTCACTTTATATCTCCCTACAACCTCCTCTTATACTAGCTTTCACTAGACTCACTTTTCTAGGCCAAAACCTCTCATTGGGGTGATATAAGTTCTATGGAACTATATTAATTATGGATATATCCTATTCAGATTCACATACTCATCTCAAGCCCATTCAACCATTCTTACAATCTCAACTGCCAACTTGACACAATCAACCCTCAACCTCACTTCAAGGCTTGTAGCCTTTTTTTTTGCTTATTCTGCTTATACGGATAGGTACTAAAGATTTATGAAAAAATATCACTATTTACAATCACCCTCTATCATATTTAGTATTTATTCAAAATTTTAAGACCTAACTCTTTATCCTTCAACCTTATATAACACTCTCTTGCTTCTAATTAGCCCTGTTTAGGCCTTCCTAGCACTGCCAACAACACAGTCTCCTATATACAGTCCGTATGGTACCATATTTAATTGAAACCTTTGAAATGTTATTCATAATTTAAAATATAATAAACCACCAATTTTTACCACTTTTCACTAGTTATAACAAAATTTATTCCACTTTTTCTAATTTACCCTAACCTAGGGTTTGTAGGGTTCTGAGCAGGCTTGAGAGACTTCAAAATTGTTCCAAATGATTATTACTTGATTTCAAGATATTATAAGACCTAAATATGGTATTTGTAACATATCCACACCTCTTAAAATATTTATATCACCCTACAAAACCTCTTCCACCTTCAAAACAAGTTTTCTACAGTGTTTTCTTGACACAATGTTGCATGTGTTTCCTAAAACAGGGGTTTACTAAGAACTCACACTTAACAAAAATATTTGAAAGGCTCCTCCAAGGTTTAAATTCATTATTTATTACTTTTATATTATCTTTACTCTATGATAACCTCCATCATGATCGAACCCTTAATACAATTCATACATGGATACTTGACAGTATTTTAAAAGCAAAACACACACAATCTACATTCTTGCATATTGAAAATATTGAAAGCAACCTAGATGTTCATATGAATTAAAAAACCATAAAATTTAATTTAAATATTTACAAGTCACCTTGTTACATATTAAAAAATAGTTCCAATGATCAAACACAAAAAAATTCTATATCAAAACTGTAGTCACCATGTTTTACTCCCTATACCACAAGACTCTTGTTATTCAAGGTCTTAAGGACCATTCACACATCATTTGCATTCATTAAATAATAAAATACATATAATTAAATTAATAAATTCAAATTCTATAAATTTATTTGATTTTATGTATATATTCATCAACTACTCTATCTTTAGGATATAATACAAAGGTTTCACCCAGTTTAGGTCTCCCCCATACCTTTGTATTTTCAAACCTCACAAAATTGATTTATAACTTCCTACTTAATAAATTTATACCTTGAACCACACATACTCTAAAACTTATACTCACACGCTTTGACTCTTAAAACAAGACAACAACCATTTCTTGGCTCTAAGAAACTTCCACATTCCTTTCATCCACATAGGGTGGTGGACACCCTAGCTACCACCTCACACCTTCACTTAACATATTAACTCATAACCACCTTAATGACATTTAATAAGACCTTAAAGGTCTATTAAAACATTAATCATCATTACATATCATTACTACTCACTCAAACTTTACTAGACCACCTAAACCATTTTGAAAATCCCTTTTGGCAGGAAAACTGATTTTGCATTCTAATTCAAATTTCACTCATAAACATGAATTATCATCCATATCACACCTCTCCTATGATTATTAAACACATCATAACAAGCCTTAATCATTCCTAAGATGCACCTGCATCATACTCATAAGGGGAGAAAAGAAATTGACACCCATATTCTTCTTCATTCAAATGCTCATACAAATGTGTATGCTCCTTGCTTCCACACCTATGCCTTTGCTTTCTAATCCATGATATTCTTTTCTCTTTATCATAATACTTCTCATACTACTTATTTTTAATATATTTAATCTTATCACTTTGTTTTCTTTCATAGTCCTCTTCAATCTTCATGGCATTCAATAGTAATTGCCATTCCTTATCCATTGTATCTACCATCAGCTCTGTTTTTGCTTTTTCACCAGCATACTCTATCCATGTTATACTTTTTTATTATTTGGTGACCATTACAAGGGATATTTATTTCTAATATTATTTCTTACTCATTTTCTTTGTTGTCATCCTCTTTTTTTAGCTTATATTCGTCCCTATTTTCATTCTTCTTCAACTATGTACTTTCCTTTCTATCTTCCATATCATTGACCATATAGTCAATATAATTCTGATTCTTCACTATGAATTCTCCTTCTTTGACTACAAAATTATCCAACTCATCACTTTGCATCTCCACTTTATGGACTATCAAATTAGTCACTTTATCCTTAACTTATTCATCACTTTTATCAAACACTTCATGTGTTTTTTGATTTTTCACTGCCCCAATGAACTCTTCAAACAAACCTGTTGTGTCTTTATAAAAAATATCATCTTTATCTTCAAAATACTCATAAAAAATTACATTCACTTCATTACCTATTGTTCCTTTGCTTTCTTATTTTAGTTTTGTTGCCTTTATGTGTCATGTTGTTTCTTATTTATCTGCTATTGTTTGCTTCTTATCTCTCCACTCCTCTTCATCAAGTAGTTCACCCTCTTCATGGTATCAAAATACCTCATCCTCATCTGTATCTTCAGTTTTACATTCATCATATTATTATTCCTATGGACTATTGTCCAATCAATTTCTTCATCCCAATCATGCTCTTCACTTTCCATTTCTTGAATTGAAATCAACCATGACAAATCAATGTTAGACTAAAAATTTTGAGGCCCAATTTCCTCTCTCTGCTCTCTCTTTAATTACATTCTTATTTTCTTTATATTTTGCTTGATTGGCCACTTAAGTGGATTCTTCCTCATCACCCATCCACTATATAGGATCTCTATTTCTCTCACCTGCTCTAGCATAACCAACAACTTATCCATCTACTACCTCATATCTACCATCTCTTTTTCCATCTCTCTCTTCTTCTTCTCTTTGTGGTAGCTCTTCTCTCTCATGACCTATTTTATCCTTTATCTCTCTTTCCTCATCTCAATAAATATATCTATCAATTTATTGGTCTCATCTAGACCTATACCTCTCTTTGACAAGTCTTCTCTCACTTGTCACATCTTAACCTCTCAATCGGTCTATCTCACTCACTATGACCTCATTTGGGTCATTCACTTCTATTGTCCTTTCACTAGGAATCTTTCTCTCTCCCTAAGCTCACTTATGATCTCTCTCTTGATCTTTCCAATAGCTCTTACTTTTATTCACAAGTCTCACTAGTTCAGGGCTGACTAATGACACTTAACTCTTTTCTCGCACTTCAATACATCTCATTAATAATTCAAAACATCAAATGAAAAAAATGAAACATGTACCTTTTATGCATGATGAACTTATTTCTCCTTGTCACAATGATCTATTGATTTGATATCAAATGATGCAAATTCCTATTGACCATTTTTGGTCTAGCAGGCCAAAATCAGTCCCCCTTCTTCCCTTTCTATTATGAGCTAGTTGAATTTTTTGATTTTGCACAAGTTTGATTTCTATGGACTTTATAGGCAAGTCTTTTGGAAAATGAACCAGTTCAAAGAGTGCAAGGTTTTACAAAGCTTCTTCGGACTCTTGTCTAAAGAAATTTACAAGAGAGCTAAAAGGGTTCAAAACACTTTTCCTTAAGATTGGAAAAGTGGTTTAATGTCGGGGTTCAACGACATGATCTTTCCAAGAGTTAGCAACTTTGAACCATTGAACCAGTTCAATCAATTAGTTCAACGCTTTGGTTCAATGCTTTGGTTCATCACTTTGGTTCAATGCTTTAATTCATCACTTTGGTTTAAAGGTTAAATTTGTCACTTTGGTTCATCACTTTGGTTCAATGGCAAAGTTCATCAACAAAGTTCAATGACGAGGTTCAATTAACTTGGTTTAGTCAGCTTGGTTCAAAGAAATGGTTCAAAGTGATGGTTCAACGTTCAGTTCAATGGGTTGGTTCAAAGGAACGGTTCAATCAAAAGGTTCAAGAGAGTCTCTCAAAGGATAAGTGCCCTTGTAGAGGGTAGTTCCAGACCCAAGTGCCCTTACAGAGGGTAGGGAACACTTGAAAAAAAATAAAAAAAAGTGAACAAGGCTGAAAGGGTAAGTTTTCTTCAAAAATTTGTTTAAGGCAAAGGACAAAAATTCCTTCAGACAAATTTTTTGAAGAAATTCAGGAAAAAAATTTGTGGGAGAAAAACTCGAAGAAGAATTTTGAAGGAAAGGAAGAGATCAAGACAATTCTTGCAGACATTTTGTCTATGGGAAAAATGGCTAAAACAAAAGCCTGACCAGAGGAAAAGCTGAAGGAAAGGAAAAGGCTAAGGAAATTCAAAGGGGTAATGGGCCCAAAGATGTCAAAATCAAGCATGGTGAACTAGCCATTGGAGGTTCAAATGCCTAGTGATGGGTGCACAGATGTAAAATTTAAGGTAGTGAAATAGCCATTGATTTTGAAAAAGCTTAAGGATAGGGCGCGAGTAAACTCAATGACCCACCAAGAAGATAGCCCCCGAGGGATGAAGGAGATAGAGAAGACAAAACCAAGAAGAGACAAAGTGCAAGAATAGACAAAATAGTCTAGGTGGCAAAGGGAGGTGTCAACTCAAGGATTTACTCCTGCAGTTGGAATAGTGCCTGCCAAGTGGTCATCAAGAGGCATGAATAGTGAACAACGCACCCTATTTTCTCCACTTTGAATTTATAAGTAGACAAACCATGTGAATATTTGGAAGGAGTAGTCTTGTTTTTAAAAAAAGAGGCGTGGCCCATGCTTTCACATTAATGTTTGAATGCCAGAGTCAAGACCGGTGATTACACAACATGGTTCTAACAAGCCTCTTCTAGAAGGGTGATATCAGCAATATCAACTTCCTCTTCTTGATGCTCTCAATGCACATGGGACAACTTGTAAAAAGGTGCCAAAGTATTTTCCAAAGGGGTGCCTTTACTTCTTCTCTCTCTCTCTCTCTCTCTCTCTATATATATATATATATATTGTAAACTTCTCATTTTGAGAAGGGATCTCTGAGCCTATAAGGCAAAGCTCTACCCAAAAATCTCTGGGTTTGTAAGGTAGAACTCTACCAAATTTTACCTTGAATCAAGACATAACATTTTTACCTCCACTCTGAGTTTGCACTTTCATATGTGTCTATGCCTTTGTTCTGTGTTAAGTCATTTTCCTTTATGCTTTTGCAGAATGATTTCAACATGTCTAGTGCATTGTGAGTTTTCCTTTTGTAGGTTAGCTAGAAGTGTCCCTAGTAGAGTATAGGTGTATGTGAATAGGTTGCCAAAGTGTGTCTTAGAACATCTGTGGTAGTTCTTCCTCCCTGTATCTCTACGGACTCCTGACTCACTGACACAAAAGAGTTTCCCACATCAGATGAAGTGTATGTTTGCTTGTCCTTGGTGAAAAGTGTAGGTCTGAGCTAAGTAAATCTAATTTTTTTGGTGTATCACCTTTTAGTTTAGGTTTAGGTTCCATTTTTTAGTAATCCTTCTCCCTTTTCACCCCCCCATTGTTAGCAGTAGAAAATCTAGGACCTCAGAGATACATCAAAGGGAGCTAGCCCTTATCTAGAGACTCTCCCCCCAATTTTTCCAGGCCCACAGGCAAGAGGGGAGTTTCCATTATTGCATGTGGAAGGTAGGAGCTCAGCCTCCTATTAAGGGTGCAATCCATTACATCAATAGTTTTTTGGCACGCCTGGTGGGACCAACTAGGACAAGTTTGGTCCAAAGAGTTGAAGAATTTTTGGTGTGTTCTTCAACCAACCAGCCTTTGGAGGATTCTTTTATCAACACCAATGGAGAATCCAAGTTGAATCAACTGGTTAAGCAATCTTGGTGCCATCAAGAGATCTCATTTTTTGTATGTATAACTTTGCTCAGTATAATGGACCCCTTTTTCCTTCATATAACTTTGATCAAGCTCAAAATATTCATGCAATCCCCTCAAAAAGCTCTCCTAATTGCCTTACAACCATAAGGGAGGTAGCATTGGAGTTTGAGAAGTAGGTAATGGAGATTGATAGACTGAATGATGAGTATAGATATCAACAGGAGCTGATGTATAAAGAGGAATGTTTGTTCAGGCAAGCTCAGGCCTTGTAATCCATGGAGGAGGAGGTAGCAAAATGGAAGAATCCATTCATGCAAGATAGTCAACTTTGCATGCCCCATCCTATTCTAAAGAAATCCCCCTCTTGTGCACCAAATCCTTTCTATCAGATGGCACTTGCTCATTCTAGCTCATCCAATGCATCAATCGATCCTGCTCTTAATCCCATGCGCCTAGCTTTATAGCACGCCTCTCTTTAGGAAACTCTTCTTGTACATGAGCAAACCCTCCCAAATCTTCCCCAACCTCCTCAAGTCTTTTAACATGATCTCCAAATTCCAAGTTGGAAGAAGGGAAATCATGAACCAACTTGGGACCTTAAAGAAGACAAAGTTGTTGCTTCTTCCCAAGGGAAAAGTTCCAATCCCAAGGTCATGAGCTGGAAGCAAACAGTAGAATCATGGGGCAAAAAGGAGGAGGAGAAAGGTCCTGCTCAAAAATTTAAAGAGGACAAACCTAATCCTACTCATCATGATGGTGCTTGTGACATCCAAGAAAGGCTCTTTCAAGAAGATCTAACCAGGAGAATTGCAAATTTGGAGCCCAGAGTGAGATTCCTCAACCAAAGTGTGATGGATGCAATAGATTCCATGTCTGAATACATCCCATTTACACACCTCCAAGAGAGATATCAGGCCACATCTAATATATATGAAGTGCTAGCCAAATGGAAAGAGGAGAATCATTAAATTCTAGCTCAAGGACTGCCTCCTCTTCCACATGGTTTTAATCATCAGCCTTCCACTTCATCCCTTCTCAAGGAGGAACCTATCTTACAAGAGGTGAGTGTGGAAGAGAAGATCCAATCTGTAGTTGTCCAAGAGGCTATCATGGATGTCAATGAAGATGAAATCATCATGGAGGCTCCTTTTGAAGACATCATCAACAATGGAGAAGATGCAGGTCATGCATACATGCAGATGTTATAGCAATACGAAGAGGAACGTAATCATGGTGAGCTCTCTCCCCCTTTATTTGGTGAAATTCCTTGTTGCTTTGATGAGGAGGATGACTATGCTGAGGAGCCTAATTTAGAGGAGGATTAGATGGATGTCTTTGAACAACTAGAGACTCTGATCCTTGAGCAAGAAAAGGAGAGGCTTGTGTATCTTGAGGAAAGCCTTGAAGAAGAGAGCCTTGAACAAGAAGGTGATGTTCTGTGGGATGAGCAATTAGTTTGTGATTCCATTTTAGACATCACAATAGTCACCATTCTTCAAGAAAGCCATGAAGGAGTAGAAGATGAGTTTGATAGGATCTTCAATGAAGTAGAAGGGAAAGGGTCAAACCATGATGCACTGCAAAGGAGCTATACATATCAAAGGGCTTATGGTGATGAGCCAACATCCTTTGATTTCTTGGTGAAATGCACTAGCATGAAGGACTAACATTCAACAAGATTCCAAGAATAATAAAAGTACATATACGTTGGGAGCATGTTTGACTTTGATTCACTGGAATGCAAGTCAATTGAGGTGGTAAGAAAGAGGAGCACGTCACCAAGTCTTCATTTCATTTAGCCACTTGTCTGGCACCATAAGTTTCCTTGCCATGAAGGAGACTTAAGAAATTTTCCCTTTGATCCAAGAGGGAGGAAAATATACCTAGTTAGTTGTAAATAGTAGTTTGCTTTCAAATTTTTTTCCCTATTTTCCCTAAGTGTTGTTTGCACAAGTAGCATTTTTAGCCTTGTGTGTGTTTTCCTTTGTGTTTGGGGTAAAATCTTCATGATTGATTCTTGTATCTATTGGGGCTGTTGCTAACATTTTCAAGCTACATCTTGACTCCATGCTTAATGGACTTTAAAGCAACTATTATCTAAGCATAGCAGGCATGTTTCCCCTGGGAATCACCAATTTGTTGACCATTTTTGGTCCAACAGGCCAAAATTGTTCCCCCTTCTTCCCTTGCTATTCTGAGCCAGTTGAATTTTTTGATTTTGCACAAGTCTGATTTCTACGGACTCTATAGGCAAGTCTTTTGGCAGATGAAGAACCAGTTTAAAGAGTGCAAGGTTTTACAAAGCTTCTTTGAACTCTTGTCCAAAGAAATTAACAAGAGAGCTAAAATGGTTCAAGACACTTTTCCTTAAGGTTGGAAAAGTGGTTCAACATTGGGGTTCAATGACATGATCTTTCTAAGAGTTAGCAACTTTGAACCATTGAACCATTGAACTGGTTCAATCGATTCATTCAACGCTTTGGTTCATCACTTTGGTTCAATGCTTTGGTTCATCAATTTGGTTTAAAGGTTTGGTTCATCACTTTGGTTCAAAGGTTAAGTTCATCACTTTGGTTCATTGCTTTGGTTCAACGACAAAGTTCATCAACAAAGTTCAATGATGAGGTTCAATCAACTTGGTTCAGTCGACTTGGTTTAAAGAAATGGTTCAAAGTGATGGTTTAACATTCATTTCAATAGGTTGGTTTAAAGGAATATTTCAATTAGAAGGTTCAAGAGAGTCTCCCAAAGGACAAGTGCCCTTGCAGAGGGCAGTTTCAGACCCAAGTGCCCTTGTAGAGGGTAGGGAACACTTGAAAAAAGATCAAAAAAGTGAAAAAGGCTAAAAGGGTAAGTTTTCTTCAAAAATTTGTTTAAGGCAAAGGATGAGAATCCCTTCAGACAAAAATTCCAAAGAAATTTGGGAAAAAAACCTGCGGGAGAATAACTTGAAGAAGAATTCTAAAGGAAAGGAAGAGATCGAGACAATTCTTGCAGACATTTTATCTATGGGAAAAGTGGCCGACACAAAAGCCCGACCAGAGGAAAAGCACGGTGAACTAGCTGTTGGTGGTTCAAACGCCCAGTGACGAGTACATAGACGTCAAATTTAAGGCAGTGAAATAGCTGTTGATTTTGAAAAAGCTTAAGGACAGGGCACGAGTGAACTTAGTGACCCACCAAGAAGATATCCCTTGAGGGCCAAAGGAGACAGAGAAGATAAAACTAGGAAGAGACAAAGTGCAGAAATGGACAAAACAATTCAGGTGGCAAAGGGAGGTGTCAACTCAAGGATTTACTCCTATAGTTGGAACAATGCCTACCAAGCAGTCATCAAGAGGTGAAAATAGTGAACGGTGTGCCCTATTTTCTCCACTTTGCATTTATAAGTAGAAAAACCATGTGAATATCTAGAAGGAGCAGTCTTGTTGCAGAAAAAGAGGCACAGCCCATGCCTTAACATTAATGTTTGAATGCCAAAGTCAAGACTGGCGATTACACATCATGGTTCTAACAAGCCTTTTCTAGAAGGATGATATCAACAACAATGACTTCCTCTTCCTGATGCTCTCAACGCACATGAGCTAGATTGTAAAAAGGTGCCAAAGTCTGTTTCAAAGGGGTGCATTTACTTCTTCTCTCTATATATATTGTAAAATTCTCATTTTGAGAAGGGATCTCTTAGCCTGTAAGGCAAAGCTCTGCCCAAAAATCTCTGGGTTTGTAAGGTAGAACTCTACCAAATTTTACCTTGAATCAAGACATAGCATTTTTACCTCCATTCTGAGTTTTCACTTTCGTATGTGTCTATGCCTTTGTTCTGTGTTAAGTCATTTTCCTTTATGCTTTTGCAGGATGATTTTAGCATGTCTAGTGCATTGTGAGTTTTCCTTTTGCATGTTAGCTAGAGGTGTCCCTAGCAGAGTATAGGTGTATGTGAATAGGCTGCCAAAGTGTGTCTCAAAACACCTCTGGTAGTTCTTTCTCCCTATGTCTCTATAAACCCCTGACTCACTGACACAGAAGAGTTTTCCACATCAAATGAAGTGTATGTTAGGTTGTCCTTGGTGAAAAGTGTAGGTCTGAGCTAAGTAAATCAAATTTATTTGGTATATCACCTTTAAGTTTAGGTTTAGGTTCTATTTTTTAGTAATCCTTCTCCCTTTTCACTCCCCCATTATTAGCAGTAGAAAATCTAGGACCTCAGATATACATCAAAGGGAGCTAGCCCTTATCTAGAGACTCTCTCCCTAGTTTTGCCAAGCCCACAGGAAAGAGGGGAGTTTCCATTATTGCATGTGGAACGCAAGAGCTTAGCCTCCTATCAAGGGTGTAATCCACTGTGTCAACAATTCCTTTTTCATACTCTATGATAATCTCAAACTTTGATACCTGTAAGTATAAACTATGACATTGAAACTTTACAATATTCTTTGCATACTAACTCTCAACCTTGGTTTCATGTCATTATCTTGCAAGACCTATTTATTGGATTATTTAATTTCACTTAATCTATCTATAGATATTTTTTAAACCTCTCCTACTTTCTATCAATACATTTCTATTCACTTTATATCTCATTGTAACCTCCTCTTATACTAGCCTTCACTAGACTCCTACTTTTCTAGGCCAAAACCTCTCATTGGGGTGATCTAGGTTTTATGTAACTATCTTGATTATGGATATATCCTATTGGGATTCACACACTCATCTCAATCCAATTCAACCTTTCTTACAATCTCAACTGCCAACTTGACACAATCAACCCCCAACCTCACTTCAAGCTAGTAGCTATTTTTTGTGCTTATTCTGATTGTATAAATAAGTACTAAAGAGTTATGACATACTAGATCTATTTCCAATCAGCCTCTATCATATTTAATCTACTAAAATTTCAAGACCTAACTCTTTATCCTTCACCCTTTTCTAGCACTCTCTTGCTTCTAATTAGCCCTATTTAGGCCTTCTTAACACTATCAATAACACAGTCTCCTATATATGGTCTGTATAATGCCGTAATAAAATAAAACCTTTTAAATCTTATTCATAATGTCACAATATAATAAACCACCAATTTTTACCACTTTTCACTAGTTACAACAAAAGTTATTCCACTTTTTCTAATTTACCCTAACCTAGGATTTGTAGGGTTCTAAATAGGTCGGAGAGCCTTAAAAATTGTTCCAAATGATTCTTACTCACTTTCAAGATCTTATAATACCTAAATAGGGTCTGTGTAACATCTTCCCACCTCTTCAAATATTTATATCTCCTTACAAAACTTCTTCCACCTTCAAAACAAGGTTTCTATAGTGTTTTCTTGACACAATGCTGCTTGTGTTTCCCAGAATAGGGGTTTACTAAGTATTCACACTTACCAGACATATTTCAAAGATGCTCAAAGGTTTAAATTCCTTATGAATTTTACATTTTATTTACTCCAGGATAACCTCCATCATGCTTGAACCCTTAATATAAATCATACATAGATACTTGATAGTATTTTAAAGTAGAACCCACATAGTCTGCATTCTTGCATGTTGAAACTATTGAAAGAAACCTAGATGTTCATATGCCTTAACGCACCATACAAGTAAATTAAAATATTTACAACTCACCTTTTTATGTATTAAAAAATAGTTCAAATGATCAAACATAGAAATTTTATATCAAAATTGTAGTCACCAGGTTTTACTTCCTAAACCATATGACTCTTGTTCTTCAAGGTCTTGAGGACCATTCACACATCATTTACGTTCATGAAAAAATAAAATATAGAGAATTAAAGGAATCACTTCAAATTATATAATTTTATTTGATTTTATGTATATATTCATCAACTGCTTTATCTTTAGGACATAATACAGATTCCACCTAGTTCAGTTCTCCCCCATACCTCTGTATTTTCAAACCTTACAAAAATAATTTCTAACTTCCTACTTAATAACTTTATAAATAAAACCACACACACTCTAAACCTTCTAATCACACACTTAGACTCTTAAATTAAGACATGCAACCATTTCTTGGCTCTAAGAAACCTCCACATTCCTTTCACCCACGTAGGGTGGTAGACACCCTAGCTGCCACCTCACACCTTCACTTGACATATTGATTAATAACCATATTAATGAAATTTCATGAGACCTTAAAGGTGTATTAAAAAATTGATAATCATTACATATCATCACCACTCACTCACACTTTACTAGACCACCAAAACATTTTAAAATTTTGAAAATCCCTTTTGGTAGGAAAGCTAATTTTGCATTCTAATTCAAATTTCACTCATAAACATGACTTCTCATCCATATCACACCTCTCCTAGGAATCTAAAAAAAATCCTAGGCCAAATTTGAACATTCTTAATATGCCCCTGCATCATCATCCCTTTCTGGTCCCTACCCCAGAGATGGTTGGTTGGCCTATAGATCTATATGGCAGCCAACATAACCCATTCTAGTAGTTTATATGCACACATATGAGGTGGTAGAATCAAGTACATAAAATAAAAAGGAACTAATCATAATGTACAAAATGATTGTACAACATGAGCCAAAAGTTAATATGAAACAACCAAAACCTATTCCTAGTTTTCCTTTATCATTTTATTTTGGAATATTAAGATGGCATAGTCACAAATTATTATGATAGTGATGATGAAGCTACCAACATGGTAGATATGATATATGATCAAATGAAAAATTTAATCTTAAATCCTTCATAGGAATGATTGTCCCACCTTAATTCACAATTATTGGAGTTTGAGAAAATTGAGATGATTCATATACAATAAAAAGAGATAAACCATAATTTCATATTCAAGAACAATCTTCTAGGAGTAAAGGAAAGGCAAAAATGATAGATCATGTAAACATTCAAAATGATAAAAATAGTTGTAATATTATCTCACACCAGACACATGCACCATTAAAGTCAAACATGTATTGAATAAATAGGCAATCATACATTTCAATCAATAATGTGGAAATGGAAGACAACAAGAATCCAACATAATTAAAAGTAACAAGTCTTTAATATAAACCAAGGTAATCTTTAAAATATTAATTGATCATAATATTATCACATTATTTTCTATTCAACATGAAGCCATGGGATGTCTTGTACATCGAAAAGGAAAATCATATTACGGTTATCACAAAATCATGTTACATAACACAGATCATCACGAGGCACTACAAGAACATATTTAAATATTCAAAAATGAAGGAATTATCAAGGTAATATGAATTCAACAAGAACCACTCACATCAAGCTCTATGAAGACAACATTTGAAACTACATTAATAAAAAAATGGCCTTGACAAGAAACTTTAAACATTATAACATATATAGAGGGTGCTTATTGACAACATATTTAGATTGATGAAGACCAACTCTCAAATATATGTATTTTCACATTATTAAAACATTTTTGGCTCAACATCAAGGACTTATACAATCCAAATAATTTTACATTTATTGAACATGTTACCATACCAATTAATTATGATCTAAAGGTTTTGTATACATATATATGTGCAATACCTTCTACTCACACTCAACACCTACATTAGGATTGGAATGGCTATATCTAATGAAAGCTATAATGAATAGAGAAAATAAATATATTACCTTCCCATACAAATAAAATATAATCAAGATTCAAGAAAATGAAAATAGTACTCACCAAAATCAAGGTATTCAAAGACAATGGCATGAACAAAGTATGAACAATCAAAGATAGTGATATAAAATATAATGTGATTACATAATTTCAAGGTCAAGCCAATATAGACCAAATTTTATTCCAATGAGGATGAATATTTCTATGATTCATGAGCATTATGATAAAATATTTGAAAAATACAAAATAATTAAAGAAAATACAAAAAAATCAAATATTCAAAAAAATCAAAATTAGACTATTTACATATGTTTGTTTATTAAAAATATCATATTCTTTTCATACATGCTTACATTTGACAGTATATGAGTGTGATGCAGGAAACACATATTACACATGGACATATAAATGTTGGAATTTCCTCTACCTAGTAGTTATGTTAATCTTAGGGGCACATGGTTCCACAAGTTTCACTATTATAGTTTACATGTTTCTATGACATTTTGACCATGTTGAAATACCTATATTTCTTACACATGTATTTTTAGTTACTCATACCTTGCATAGTGCTACATGGATATGATATTACACTATAACTTGAAATAAATACACATGGATGGTGTTAGATAGTATTTAATTATTTTATGTTCCATTGATGTTGTTACTCTCTTACATGACAGGCTACTTTGTGTTTGTCTATTATTTGTGTTCCTTTACCCTTGTTTATGACATCATTATGTCCCTTGAGTGTTAAACTTATCCTAGTTTGATGCAACATACTCATGCCCCTTATTTTGAACATATTTATGTCCGTTGTGTATGGACCTTGCCCTTATTTGTTGTGACATATTTTTGTCCCTTATATGCAACTCTTGGCCTTATGTGTGACACTAAGACTTGATCTTATTTCACTCATTGATATTGTTGACATTAAGTGGTTCCATGATAGACATCATGAACTTTTACTACATATTTTTATTTAATGATTTTACTAATGTGTGCTTCATTGATACATATATTTAGATATGACATTATATCCCTTGCATTACATATGTTACAAATATGCTTTGATCGACATATACATTACCATGATACCATATTATCCTCATGTTCAAATGATATTAAATGATGTTATATTTATACATGAAATGATATAGTTAACTCTTATTTTTAGATTAATGACTTACATGATGCATACCTCATCTAAAAATGGGGGCCTTACAATTTGATTATCATAGACACATTAGCCTCCATGATCAAAAAATCAAATCAGAGTATAGATTTTATTAATTTAGAATGGTTCATATATTGGATTGTTCAGTTACATAACATATATTAACACATTGATATAGATTATGAGGGCATATTCCAGGCACATACACTCACTTTAAAGATATTTGAACATAGATTCATATAAACTTGGGTACCTATGCGTGGGCATATACACATAATTTACAAGAACAATATTTATAGGTTTTCACATAAACATACATTTGAGATACATTTTCTCAAATTTAGAGTATAGATGTATATCATTATATATTAGTTGGTATAGATTCAAGGGGCATGATATTGATTCATATATATATATACACACTTTTAGATTCATGAGGCATGATCTTGGTCTATACACATTAACAAAAACATAGTTTATAATTAAATAGAAAATGGTTGTCATTCCACTTCATACTTATTGGATTTGTAGTCTTGGTGGGGGCATGAACATTATTCATTCTCTTTTTATTAGGCATTTAATTATAAATTGAGAAAACTTGAGAGAAACCGTACAATAAAACCTGTGTTCATGATGGGGGCATGAATGTTGTTCATTCCCTTTCAATCATTCATTTTTCTTAAATGGAGTGAACTTTAGAGAAATAATAAAATTGAGTCTTTAAGCCATTTGTAGTGGTTGATTCAATTTTTTTGAGTGAACTTGTCACATGGTTTTTTATTTTACTTACATAATTATTTAGATTAGTACATGTTATCTTCCCAACCCAATATCTTGCATAGTTACATAAATTTGGGGCATATTAAACCAATATCTTCATGTGTTTTAGGAAGGAAGCACAATTTTATCTAATACTTAAACAAAAAAACATTATCTCCAACAAGTTACAAGGGAATCATGGTTTTCACCAACACAAAAGTGTACCCTTACCTTTTCCCTTCAAAATTTCAAAAAAATATTTTTAAATTAAAATTATTAATCTATGAACATTGATTGCATAGGATTACAAGTTTTTATGTTAAGTGACCTACACAATTGGAACTTCATACCAAAGACAAAGTGTGTTTTACACACTCAGCTACAATTTATCCTTTTACTTTATAAAGTCTATTACTAGAATAAAATGGGGTATTTTTAGATACTAAAATTTGGTATTAAATACTTGAAAATTAAAATCTTGACACATATTTACCACATATAACTTGATCACATAAACATAATCCTAATATACCATTATCTCACACTTATATGTTATCTTATGAGTTGACCCTTTTGTTCTATTGTTACACACATATAATAACCTCACTAATTGATTCAAACATATTAAATATCATACATATACATATCCAAACCTTAAATTTAATCCACCTATACACATTTCATTCTATTAGTTTCAGTTAGCATCACTAGTTGATATTGACCCGATCTAGTCAGAACTGACCCTGTCCTAGCAATAGATATTTTTAAAATTAAACCTTTCTTTAGGGTTGACCTATTTTACTAGCTTTTTGGTGGTTTGAATAATTATTCAATTGGATTCATATATAAAAAAATCAAGGTCTCATTCAAAATGGGTTTGACACTTAATTAATACACATTTATACACTATTGCATAATGAGAAAATTTGTCTTACTCTTCCCATATTATGAATTTATCACTAGGTGCAATTTTTTTTGAAGCACACTAAAGCCAATTCAAAGTAATCTTTTTCAAGAATTAAAGACAAATTATTAGTTACATACATATAGTGAAAGAGCAAAATTTCAAAATCACACTAGGTGGGAGATTACATGTGGATTGATATCCCTCCCCAGATTATTAGATACATAGACAAATATCAATCATCAAATGAGGGTGATTGGGTTAACTCAACCCATTACACTTTCCTAAATTTTTTAGGTTTATATCCCTCACAATCACACCTAAGGTTTCAAGGTGAAGAAGGATGATTTACAGAGTTGTGTGCATAATCATGATTTAGGATTTCACATACAGAGCATACAGAGATATGTGAAGGTTATAAATATTCATGTACCAATGGCAATACATAGATGATGTAAAATAACTAATAATAAGCAAAGTATTCACACAAATCAATTATACACAACACAAAAATTAGGTGGAAAAACTTCTAATAGAGGTAAAAAACTCACAATGATTATTCAATGTTGAATCAATTCCTCCATACATAAAATCTTCTCAATCTCACTCAAAAATTCTTCACAGACTAATATTTGCCACATGCAAATACAAAACCTATTATTCATAATTTTTTTTAAGAATAATAAACATCGAGTGTTCGATATGCATTTACAATAGGGGTAAACCTTACTTATAATATTCATGAGGGGAGGTGACCATT
The DNA here is from genome assembly GCA_037957365.1 of Torreya grandis. Taxonomy (NCBI): domain Eukaryota; kingdom Viridiplantae; phylum Streptophyta; class Pinopsida; order Cupressales; family Taxaceae; genus Torreya; species Torreya grandis. The sequence goes on from JARHVA010000458.1 coordinate 5,016,423, forward strand.
GTAACCAATGGTCCCATCTTTTTCCCAATAATTGTTTAATTCAATTTGATAACTATTAAACAAATAGAATTTAATTATTTATTTTCATGAGATTTTCACCTCATGTTAATAAATAATAAATTATTATTATTTATTTAACTATCAAGGTAAGCTAAGGATGAACAAAGCACCATTTAGTCATTAAATGTTCTAACACTCCCCATTAATGCTAAGTGAGAATAAATGTCATAGTCACCTTAAAAAGGAATTATACTATGTAAATAATTGAAGTATTTAAAAAATTTCATCATGACAAACACAATATTTTGAAATAAAAGGAATTATAACCTATAAACTACTCAAAAGTATGTTTAGGTTAGCATGATCATGAGACTATATATCATAACTTCTCATGAATAATCACTAAGCATATTTGGAGACTTTTATAACATAAGGACCTCTATTAAAAATTATGCTTTTAATGTATTGGGGGACAAAAATAAAACTTACACTTGAAGTTTACTTAAATTACATAGATTTTACACAAATTTTACAATGATTTACAATGAGAATAAGTATAAATAAGGAGAATAAAAACATGGCCATTGGCAAGTGACATTGTCGTGTACATTCCCCCTCAATAGAAATTATGAGAGGCCCAACATTTCATGAAATAGATAAAACTTGGCATCACCAAGTGGTTTTGTGAAGATAGCTATCACGTGTTCATCCATATGATAGAAATTTAGATTTATATCACCATGGAGGACTTTCTCTTAGATAAAATACATATGAACTTCAACATGTTTAGTTCATTGGTGCCACACTAAATTTTTCTTCAAATCTATACAAATTTAGCACTTACACAAAACTTAAACATACATTTAGAAGTATATTCATGATAAAAAAATTATGGTTAGCATCACAATAACTAAATAAAGATAAAATATGACATATGTTTATCTATGGTAAATCACATTTTAAATAATCAAGTCATGTTTTAGGTAAACAAGTTCACTATTTTAATTAAAAAGTTAGTGACAACCACAAATTATTAAATGAAAATTATTATTGTACATCTCTAATATTGATAAAATGAGCATCCCAAACTATCATGCGATGCACATACAATGATTTTACTAATAATATGATACTAAGTTGAGCCAAACATTAAATATCTTATTAGTAATAATTCATATTTTAATTTGAGTCTTAATAAAACTTTGTAAGTTTTATATGCTTCAATTTCTCAATGATATAAAATTGTACTTAACAAAATATTGAGGCATGTAACCTATTTTATATTAAATATGGATCATTTTAGCATAATATGCAATCATCCAATCAACCTGATATGAGACTAGAATAAATAATTTTAGATACATATGAATAGTATGTTTAGTAAAGTAAATGATGAAGATTCAATTAATACAAACTCTATTTACACTTTACATTTCATAACATATCTTATTATCAAATGAAGAATATATGTTAGCATGAATTTTCCTCACTAATCAAATGGAATCATCTTTCATAATTGAAAAGCAAAATATATACTCTTATTGAGCATGATCTTATTACCAAATGCAATAACTAAACATGATCATCTTTGTCAAATTAAGCATGATGTTATGCATGTAATGTATTTCATTGCAAATTCATATGAATTGAAAATATAATTTTAGTATATTAAGTGATTATCTAGGGAAAAAAATCTATTATAATATAATTGTAATTAGAAATTATCAAGAATCAAACTAAATAATCTTACTGATAAATATAAATGTAGTTGAGACACTATCAATTTAGTTAGTAACAACAAAACTATTATAATGGTAAATTATATGAAAATAAATGTATTTTAGGGTAAAAAAATTCAAAGATTTAGTAGGGACTCTATTCAAAATATGCACAACAATATTCATGGCTTCAACCCATAAGAACTTAGGAATATTTGAATAATGCAACATTGTTCTAGCCATTTATATGATGGTGTACTTTTTCCTTTCAACAATACAATTTTTATGAGAGAAATATGGAGCTATTAGTTCTCTTTGAATACTATAAATAATACAAAAATAATCAAACTCAATACTAATGTATTCACCATCATTATTAGATCTTAATATTTTAAAATAAAAACTAGAAATATTTTCAATAATAGCTTTAAATTCCTTGAATTTAGACAACATTTTGGATTTTTTTAAATAAAATATGACTAGATCATTCTAGTTTAATCATCTATAAAAATAACATCATACAAGGAACCATTAAGATATACAACTTCAAGATGTCCTATAACATCACTATGAATTAATTTTAAAGGATGCGAGGAATTTACATCATGATTCTTGTGAAATGGTTTAGTATGTTGGTTACCATGTAAGCAACCCTCAAAAGTTTCATGATGAGAAGGTATAGAAAGAAGTATAAAAATAGTATTATGAAAACATGTCTTAATATTCATGCCATAATTGAGATTCATTATTACTATGCGATGAAAGAAAACATATAGAAGGAGAGAAAATGTATAAATTATTCTTTTAAACCCTTTCAACGATCAGAGACCCATATTGGTTTCTAATGGACTAGCTATCTTTAATTAATATTTTAACGAAATTATCATTAATAATTTGTGAACAAGATAACAAGATATTTTAAAGCTTAGGTACATATAAAACATCATTAATATTACCATTTGTAAATTTTGTGTTTCCTTGCTTAGTTGCTTCTAAAAATGAATTATCTTGTAAGTAAACATTTTTAGGATATCTATAGAATCATACAAAATATTTAAATAAACAAGTCATATGACATGATTCAAAATTATCTAAAATCCCTTCATTCTCATTAGAATCAAACAAGGCAACTATAAAACAATAAAATTAGAATTATGTTTATGATTATTATTTTGACTAGGTATTGATTCTTTTGATTAGATATATTCCTTTTGTTATTTTTAGTAGATTGATTATTGAATTTATCTTTATTTTTACAAGTTTCAATTTTATGACCAAATTTATCATATAGATTACAATTCTCATTAAAATTAGGTTTATAATTCTTGTTACCAGATCTCTTATTCCTATTTTTGCCTTTAGCAGGACAGGGTTAGGTTTCTATTTCATATTATTCTCATAACGAAGGTTGAGAGTGAGAAGTTCCTAAGTGGCATTCTCCCTATAATCAAAGTTAGACATGACTTTCTCTTCTTGAATTAGAAGAGCTAACATAATAGTGAGGTCTGGGATATCTTACTCTGTTTGGTAATTAGAATTCAGAATAGAAATAAAATTATGAATTTTTTTATGAATATTAAGTTGAATAATAAAATAAAGTAATTTATTTTTAATTAAATTACAGTTACAACCAACTAATTGATCTTTAATATTCTTAATTTTAGCAAGAAAATTAACAATTTTTTCATCACCTTTCATAAATGTAGTCATCAATTCAAGAATCAATTTAATAATCTTCTAGAGATGCGTGACCTTATGCATAGAATCAAGTAGTTTCCAAGCATTTTTAGGAGGCTCGTACTTACCAATGTGAAGTAGGAATTCATTCTTAACACTTTTTAAGATAATCAACATGGCTTCTTACGATTTTTTTTGAAATACATTTGAGAGTTAGGGATAATATATCATCCTAATGGGATTTTTTTTTCCCAATGATAATATTCCATAAATTTTAGGCCATGAATTTAAATTTATTCGAATTTTCTAAATATTATAGTTATTTCCATTAAGCATTTAAAATTTAACTAAAACAAAATTAGGTGAAGTCATAACTTCCCTTTAAGAATAAAAATGCCTTAAAATTACCCTTTTTAATATGAATTTAAATTTATTTGAGAATAAAAATAGATTAAAAGTGTAAACACATAATAATTATTCAATTTAATGCTAGATAAAATGAGCAAAATTTGAAAGATTATGATAAAATAGGGTGTCGTAAATGTCATAAAAACATACTAATGTAAGAACGATTATTAAAAAAGAACCATTTTTAATGAGTTTAAATATTATTTTTATAAATTAAAGTAAATCAAAAGTTCACATCAAATTAAATATCTAATTAGATGTAAAATAATGCAAAAAATTGAAATAAAATTACACTAAACTAGGTGTCAAAAGAGTCGTACTCAGAACAACCACATAGACACTATTATTAAAAAAAATATAAAAATTATAATAGAAAGTTTCAAAACACAAAATTGACCATATAGATGTGTCTGAAAGGTGCCAAAATGAAGGGATCGACTAGTTACATGACTATGTTTGACAAAACATTCACCAATTTGAATGTCAAAACAAGGTCAACAGGTCAACTAAGATTTTTAAATCATGAGAAGTTGGTACACAACCAAAAATGAATTTAAATGAAACTAAATTTGACCAAATTACAAAATAAAAATTTGAATTTAGGGGTTTTGAACACTAGACCTCCTAAACTACAAGCTTTTAGTAAAATAAGGTCTTTCAGTCCATCTAACAATCTTATTATTATTTAACATACACTATATTATATTTATACCTTTTGAATTTGATTTTTAATAATAAAAAAATACATTAACAAATATTTACTGTGCATGTAAAAAAATAGTAAATAAATATTACTTGTTTTAACTTTTTGGTAAACGGCTATCTCCAAAGTGGGACCCACGGGTGACTAGCATGGAAAATTTTGAATTAAAAAATAAATTAATTTTTAAATAATATATCAAACTAAATAATAAAATAACATACCTATAACTGGTTTATGGCACTCTAGGTGAAGGAGATAAGCTCACACAAAATTGAATAGGCCATTAAAGGCCTCCAAAATTTGCCAATCCTCTTGATTTTTCCTACTGATGATGAAGGAAACCTAAAAATTGAATTTTGGTCGAGAAATTAAAATTTTCAAGCTCCTAGGGTGGATAATGGTGCCCAATTAGAGAAACAAATTCCAGTTACTTGAGGAAGCCTTCTTAGGGTCTATAGATGCTTCTATGAAGTTTATATATACAATATCTAACCTTTTAGATTAAAAAACAACCTAAAAAAAAATTACTCCTTCCACATTTTACTTTACCATAAAATGACATCTTAGTGCTTATGTCTTCTCAACACAATAATTATTGTTGCTTAGAATAGGGTTTATATTGCTTGAATGTTATTTATATGAAGATTCAAGACCTAAGGATGTTGAACCAGGCTTCCAAATATCATCAAAAAAAAATCTACCTTTATGGCATCTTAATGCCATATAGGCTTGAAATAAATTAAATTTACTTGAAGGAATTTAATTACACCTTACTTTCGAATCATATTCATGCATCAAGCTATGAAACCATGTAAAGATTCATGTACCAATAAAAATACATAGAGAATTTAAAATGAATAATAATAAGCAAAGTATGTACACAGGTCAATTATACACAACACAAAAATTAGGTGGGAAAACCTCCAATGGAGGTAAAAACCCCACAATGATTATTTGTTAAAAAAAATCCCTCAATACATATAATATTCGCAATCTCACTCCTCAAAATCTCTTCACATACCAATATTTGCCACATACAAATACAAAAGATATTTTTCACAAAAACTTTTGAGAATAATAAACATTGAGTATTCGATATGCATTTATAATAGGGGTAAAACCTATTTATAATATCCACAAGGGGAGTGCCCATTGTAATAAATGATCCCATATTTTTCTTGATGATCATTTAATTATATTTGATAACTATTAAATAAATATAATTTAATTATTAATTTCTATGAAGTTTTCACCTTGTGTTAATAAACAATAATTTATTATTATTTATTTAACTATGAAGGTAAGCTAAGAGTAAATAAAACACAACTTAGTCATTAAATGCTCTTACAAAGGTGAATATATAACCACAATCCCTCATTTTCTCATAGGTCAATACGGACCTTAACATGTCAATATCGACTAATTCGACCATACATAGACAAAAGTATAGTGCTTAAACCAAACAAATCACATGCCTAATTTAGTATGATTTTCACTTTTAGAATGTAGTCACATTCACATAGTCAAATATAATTAGTCATCCCTTTGTTGTACTTACTATATTTATCATATAATAATTTCAGATGTATGTTTGAATGCCATATATTAATAACTGAATTAAATTTCAAGTTTATATCCTATCAGGGTTGAAAAACCAAATTAGGGTAAAATAAATTATTACAAGTGATGATGTAGTGGCAAATAATTTTTTATTTGTTCCTAGCTTTAAAGAGAATCTACTAATTATTGATGAGCTCAATAAAGTGTAGTTTTAAAAGGAATTATATGGAGGTATGGAAACAAATCAAAAATAAATTTCCCATTTCAAAAACTGCATAAGGTTGAGAAATGAAAAAGAAAAATGTTTTGAATGAGAATTATGGTTTGAGTTCCATCATGGTGAAATTCCCCATAGTGAAATCAACTTTTTTCATTTAGTGCTGTAAATAAGATCTTGACATTTCAGCCCAAGATAAATAAGTCATTACAAAATGTATCATAAATCCACTTTCAACCTCCTTCCAAGAACATGAGGTGAATCATGAGCACAATATTCCCACTGGTGAAGAAGATATTATTGGTGGTGTTGAGCCTGAGCACACAAAAAATTATGAAGAAGAGCCAAAGTAAAAATAAAACAAGTTTATGGTAATTTTTAGTGTCATGAGGTTTTGACTCCAAGCCCATTTTCAAATGCATTTGATGAAGATTTGGCATATAAATTCATAGTAGAAGATTCACAATAATAGACACAAAGCAATAATTTTTTAAGCATGATTCATATTATTTGCATTCCAAATATCTATGCAAAACATACTCCTTTCAATCGTAAAGAAAATTCATGTGTATATATTCTTTTATAGATGCAAGTAATGTTTATATTCCTTATATCCATGGTCAAGTATTTGAATCTAATTTTTACTTCCCTCCCATGCTTCATGTTTTCAATGCGGATGCAAAGAAAATAATGTGGTAGTTTTTACTCTTGAATTTATAAGAGTTGTCTTCATATTACCAAAACTTGTCCTATAAGGGCTTATATTTTTCCTGACTCATGAATGATCATATTTAGCCTTGATGTTATGTTTGGTCCTCTATAGATAGTTTGCTTTCCTTTTTTATTTTGGCTTTGTCTTTCCATTTAATTTTTTTATTGTGTAGCTATGTTCTTTCTTCAATAATTGTAGTAACATTATTGTATTTTACCCTTCCCTATGATGGTCTCTTGTCCTACATGGTATTTTTTGGGTTATTTATTTTCTAAAAAACTTTTGGTTTTTGAGAAATAGATAATTTAGGGGTGAGCTCCATTAAACCTCATAAATTAATTATTCAAGGAGAGTCCCTTAGTATGTTTCCATCATAAGCAAGTAAAGGCAATGATGATGTGAAGGATGACAAAGAGAATGCAAGGTGTAATAATATATAATTTAGTTGTGATAGAAATGGATCATGTTCGTCTAGACTAAAATAAATATCATATGTTGTGTTCTTCATAAAGAGAGAGCGAGTTGATTCAAAACATTTGATGCTTATAAAAGAGAAACAATGATAATGATGCCCTATTATATTTTATTACCATAGTCTCTTTTTTGTTCACATGATGTACATATGTTACATTCCTCTGTAATATTATTTATTTGTATATCTAGAATTGATCTCCAACCAAAAATCAATCTAAATAAAGAAAGAAATATATTTCATATGAGTTAAGAAACTAGTTTAGAGTTTTTGGATCAAAATAGGGTCTACACTAGTAGATAAATGTTGTAGCCATAAAATTTTAATGGATGAGGTATATGTATGTATGTATGTATATTTATATATATATATATATATATATATATATATATATATATATATATGTATGTATGTATGTATGTATGTATATATATATATATATATGTATGTATGTATATATATATATATGTATGTATATATATATATATATATATATATATGTATGTATGTATGTATATATATATGTATGTATGTATGTATATATATGTATGTATGTATGTATATATATGTATATATATATATATATATATATATATATATATATATATAATATACTTAGTTTAGCATGTTATACTAGATACTTTCTTATTGTTAGTAGTGGAAAATTAAGGATATGCCATTACTATTAAATTCTAACCTTATTAGTGATTTATGGCCTTGAACTCTAACTTTGTATTGGCACAATAGACTTTAATATTAGATTCATTGATATATTAGTATGCTTCAACACTAATCACTTTCCCATATTAGGAGTACTCTTGATGTTAAAAGCTAAGTTGAACAAGAAAACAATGATGAAAGGTGTCATTCAAAGGGAAAGAAACATAAATAATAATTGTATTTCAATGTGTTTTATTTACTTAAATGTAATTGGTATGTATCAAGTCAAATGACATAGGATTTTCCAACATACTCGTCACCTATGCCAAAATAGGAGCCTTTTGAACTATGTATGCACATTTATCAAAGCATAATTTAACATGATAATATTAAATGAAACTATTTATTGGATGTCATATATATGACTATCATGGTATATGTTTATGAAAAAATGTAGAAGCATAGAGATGGAAAATATTAAAGTATTTGAATAAATAACTCAATGAAATATAGTCTCATGGTATCTAATGATGATAAGATATGCACAAAATTTGTTTGTTGAAGAGGATGTGAAAAATTATAAAAGAAAATGAATTTGGAATGTGTAAATATAATACCATAGCCTCTACAAAAATTATAGTGACCCATGCAAAAAAATAAGGTTTGATTGAATAGATCTTGGATTTTTTAAATAAAATGTAACTGGAAAGTGTAATTACAATGACACAACTTGGAGTTTGTATTTTTAACATCTATCTTTGATAAGAGTCATCCTCCCCCAACTCCACCTTCTCCCTTTCTCACTTCTCCACCTATTTTTAATTTCATGTTAAATCATTGCTTAGATTTGGGCTTTCCCTACATGTGGAATTGTTGTCCTTGATAAGCCTATTCCCTTTTGAATAAAGCTCATATGATTTGAAGATCTTATGGACTCCCATCAATCTCACTATGATTTATTTAGTTTACACTAAGTCTAAAAAGTAGGAGGAAATGTTTCCTCTATTTCATGATGGAAACCTTGTATGGTCTTAGATCCACATTTACTTGCAATCAATATCTCTTTGGGTTGATAATTTGTTAGAATGTTGGATCCTTATCAGTAGATCTAGGTTTTTGGCATCCTACATCATTTTGGGTGAAAACTGATATTTTATGTAGACTTTGGGTTTTATGCTGGCGAATGGAGTCTCATATAAGTACCATGGAGGCTATAATAATTTTTAGATCCATTTATGACAAAATTATAAAAGGCTAATAATTTTGGTTGGCATCTAGATTTTATGATGCCCTTATAATTGGCCTTCCCTTAGAGGTTTAACATGTTCCTTTGTAGGCCCAAGACAACTAGAATGTTAGATTATTGGTGTTTTATTATAGGTACGAGGTCACATGGGGTATATTTTATGTGTTTCAAAGTTATATCACATGCCGTAGGGTTGAAATGTGTGAACCCTACTATCTTGGAGACAAATTCCATGATAAAAATTCTAGTCCAAGCTATCTGAACTAGGATCTAAAAGTGCCTTTGAGGGTCACCCTAAGACATGACTAAGACCACTCCTTTTGAATTGAGAAGAGATCCATCCTAGATCCTACCTTTTATATCAATATGAAATAGATCTCCCAATATGGAAGGAGGATATCTACTCACATAACCCTTGAAACCAAGGTGGTTCAGCCTCTAGCAGACCTAAAAGGATTAAGGATGTTGGGGGGATCTAGAATTTCCAATAAATACTATTTACAGAATATTTTTAAAGGGTTACAAGATATGTTTTACATAGATGGTTATTATAAGAAAAATCTAGATCATGAACATGATAAAAGGTTATACGAGGAGCAAGATACTGACCCCATTAACACTCAATCCTATGGTTAATAGATAAGGGAGTTTGGCTCAACCATGTAAAATAAATTCAATAATTAGATGTCTATTTCAATATTGGATATTAGAGGGCCAAGAGAAAATAATGATGTCAAAAATTAGACACAGATGGATAATTCCTTTGTCAAATTTCCTTTGTTTTCTTTGAGTCCTTTAAAGGTAGCTTGACTTCAATTTAATTTTTCCCCAAGTTTATCCCAAGATTGTACCAAGGTGGTTATAGTGGGTACACCTATTTTAAGTCAGTAACTATTGCTAAAGCTTTGCTTATGTTTTATTTAAGGGACCCTTAGGGAAGGCCTTAGTTTTTATTGGTGATATCTTGTCTAATCTAACTTTTTTAGGTTTGTTTCTTATCTACTACTTTACAACTAATTCACTAATGTCTTATTAGATTAGTTTCAAGGGTTAATTTGTTATTGATGGTTCATTGATGTTTCAATTTTTTTTATTGGGTTGTCTCCTTGGTCACTCCTTTATAGACCATTTGTTGATGTTTCAAAGTTACATTAGAAAGAGGTATTTCTTGGTTCTCTTTTATTTCATTGCTTTGCTCCATTATAGAAGTTATGGGCCTTACTATCAAAACCCTATTTGATCTATTATTAATGTTGTGGGACGTGGTTTCAAAACCCTCTATTTTTCTAGTTCATAGCTCTAGTTTCAAAAATGTTATTTACCCATAACTAATAAAAAATAATGCCAAAAATTATTTTTACATCATCCCAACCCATGCCAAAATGGGCACATATACTAGGATCATGGAAGAATTTTTAAAAATGGCTTATAAAATTTGGTCTAATGAAATTCAATGAATGAAACTATAGATGATATTTATGGATTATATATCACCTCAATCTTGTACAATTGACAAACTTATACCTTGACTATTCCTCTCAATTATGGACCTTTTTTTGCTTTTAGAAGTATCACATTTGTTCTATTTTGTGCCCCTTGGCCTATATCTTGGTCTGACCAGTCTTATGTTGATGATCCAAACCTTATATCTTGACCATAATGATTAAAACCTACTTATCTTCCATCTCTACAAGTTCTGAGTCTATAACTACTTTCTTATTCCCTAGGCACTAACATCTTAGATAGAGACCTACGTCGACATAGGTGTATCACTCTAACACAAGTGTCTAATTCCATAAATTCATATAATTTGCAAATGAAACATATCTGAATGGTCAACCTAAGTGATTTAATGCAATTTATTTCTCTAAAGGATTGAAATAAATACAAAATCAACCCTCATTCATTCCTCACCTAGAAACTTCTTACCTACTCACCTATCATTCAGAAAAAGAGCATTTATTTGAAAAAACTTCCTTATTTATTAATATTCCATAATAGTCATAGGGACTGCACATCTAAAAGTATGAATTAATGAAGGAGCAACCCAAGAGCTATATTTTCTAAGTTAAAAGCTAGGTCACTATTGTACTTTATTTCCACATATTACATGATTCACACACAAGTAAACATGTAAGGGAGAACTACATCAGTATGAGGCCCTATTCAAAGTATTGAAAATGTAGGCAACATTAATTGATAGAGGGGTCTTTGGGGTTAGATTGGCACCATGTTCCCACCAACCCATTTTCTCCTAAGGTCACTATGAAGATGAAGAACTAGGGTTTTACAATTTCATGAAGAGTGATAGTCCATGAACTAGACCTAAATGTATTAGAGTGAAGGCAAAGATAAACTTAGAATCATCCAAGTGGTCTCATTTTTTTCCAAAAGGTATTCTATAAATCACACCTACATTAGGTTCATATAGTAGCATCGAAATAATTATCCATGGCTGATGCTAGTGTTTGTGGCTCCAAAGGTACTCAATCTAAAATTTGGTGACTATTATGGAATCTTCTTCTATTCCTCTTCCTACCTCTTCCATATCTAGAACTATGTTAGCATCAGAACAAGCTAAGTGCATTATTTATTTATCATTTCCATATCTAGCATAGTCAAACTTACTATTTTTAGCCTATCTTAGTTTAATGAATTCAACATATGTTATATTTGAGTTTAGCATATAAGTGGCTTGCTATAGAGATAATTTATCACTCTTGTGCTTTAGGCTACATCTATCCTTTATAAACCTAAATAACCTTAATCTATATTTTTAAGGTTAAACATTTGGTGAACTTGATTTGTATTAATGTAAAAATTTATGATTCTTAGGGTTTTTAGTCAGCTAAGGTTTCATATTGCTATACTCTTTCATTTCCTTCTTATATTATTTTTCATACAACCTAAGCGTAGCCCTAGATTTGGAGGTGTGCCTATTAAACACATTAAGCTTCCCCTCTCACCATCTAAGATGTCTAAATCTAATGAGGGATCTAATCCTTTGGATCATGATGATACCAATGTTGAGAATGAAATACAAACTGATGAGGTTATCATAGAATACTATTTTGATAATGAAAATCATGAGTCTAATGAAAGCAATGCACATGACCAAACAAATCATGAGAAAGTGTAAGCAATGGCATTATTTCATGAGTGTATTCATCAAAACCTTGAATATCTTGATGAAATCCTAAAAAAAAATTAGAAACTTTGAATGCAAAAAGCATAGATGACCAAATAGGTCCATTTATTGATCATACTATTTGAACTATGGGTCATCCACGTATACCAACAATCCTCTCCCTGAATATATTATAACCTAATACATCTAGTGGGGGCACATGATATGTATTTCAACATTTATTTCCTAAAACTACTATTTTTACATCTACCATGAGGCTAATAAATATTTCAACTCAAATACCAATTTATATGCCTATTCAAACCATGATTACATCCCCTTTGGTGACTACTCAACTATCTAATCTAGATCCTAATAGGTCTTTAGTTCAAACACTCCATCAAGTTATAAATAACTTGGAGGAAAAGGTCAAAAACATTGAGCAAAATTCTTTAAATTATCCTCATTCTATTTATTCCTAAGATGTGCTACAAACCCTATTGTACTTGATATATCTTTGTACTCTTTGCCAACTAATTTTGTTGCACCTAATTTCAGATTTTATGATGGCAAGGGTGATCCTAAATAAAATATTTGATCCTTCTCTATGGCATGCCTTGAATATGCCTCTAATGATAAAATTTTGATTAAATTATTCCCAAGAAGCCTCAAGGACTATGCTTTGAGGTGGTTCTTTAATTTACCTCTGTAGTTTGTGAAATCATTCAAAGCTCTTGCAAATAAGTTTTTAGCACAATTTTCAATTAATATTTATAAAAAGGTTTCCTATGTTCAAATTGCCAAAATCAAATAAGGAACAAATGAATTTGTAAATGAATATGTCTTGAGGTATAAGATAATGTTGGCTAAATTGACCAATCCTATGGTAGATAAGCAGTTACAAGACATATTCAAGCAAAGTTTGCTTTCCCTTTTACATGAGTCCATTGTTTTCAACAAGTTGAAATCTTTTGATGACTTATAACATATTGTAAATGACTATGAAATAAAGCTTATTTAATGAAATAATCTCAAGTATGTATCAAACACACTATTTGCATCTACATCTAATACTAAGTTTACAATTAATCCAAGTTACAAGGTAAAACATCCTGAGCATAAAAATGAAATAACCACCATGGTTAACATAGTTTCATAGTAGCCTAATCAACTTGTCTTATCTAATGCATCAAGGAGATAATTTACATGATTACATGAGTTTCCAACTTCATTACTCCCATGGCGAGTAGAGTTTCATCTTATATCTCTCCCTCATCTTATAGAGGTTGATATGAATAGATGTCTACCCAAAGGATATGATGTGAATGCTTATTGTGATTATCACTAAGAAGTAGGACATTCTACAAACAAATTATTTACCTTGAAACATAAGATCTAAGACCCTATTGATGACCAAAATATTACATTTGATGATCTTCCCAAGGAATCAGGTTCACAACCTAATGATCACCAGAAATAAAAAATATTTAATAATATTTTACAAGACCATTCTAAGAATGAACAAGAAGTGCAAATGACATATAATGTATATCCTCCTCCATCAAATTATCGTAACTCATTAGATGGTATTATTGGTAATTATACACAACATATACATCATATGGTTCATAGACCCTCTATTACTTGCTATGACACTGAAATTAAGGATGATGACTCTGATCTTCATTCTTTATTCATTCAAGCATTCCTTGATTAATAACCTATACACAATGCTATAATTAAAAATGGTGTGAGTAAAAATGTTTGCACCATGATATTTCTTACACATATGGGTTATACTCATCATGATTTTCATCTATCTATCAGATCATTTAGAACATTCGATGGGACCTCCCAAAAGGTTCTTAGTGAGATTGACGTACCTTTACAAGCTGGTCCTACATATATGGTTACTAACTTTTTGTTTATACCTTTCACAAACATATTTTATATGTTATTAGGAAGACCTTGTATCCATTCACTTTGATTAATACCTTATAGAGTGCATGGGTATGCTAAATACATTCAACCAATTGAGTAATTATAGATTCCATAATTCCATATGAACATCCTCTTGAAGAAAACAAATTTATACCTAGGTAGCTAACTATCAAACCTACTAAGTTTAATCCATTGCAAGAGGGTAAAGATCATGCAATCCCCTTTAATAGGTGTCCAATAGTTGAAATACCATTACATCAGGGACATATAGTGAATTCATAATACTCATCTATTACATACCATATTTATATATCTAGAGCACTTACACATATTCCTATTATTGTTATTCCAAATAAATCATAGAGCACTCAATGATGGGTTCCATGAACCCCTACTCCTATACTTATATTATTTATCCAAGATCATAAAGTATTATTCTAAATATGTAGAGCATCACAAACACTATAGTAATAGATTTTGTACCTATGCATGCTCCCTGGAAATACCACCAATTTATTGCACTAGATTATGGGTGGGGATATACCTATGACCATCCTTTGGATGAGATCATAGGATGATCTTTCCTCTCCATATATTCTAGAATATTAAAAAAATAAAAAACATTCAAAAATACAAAAAATGTTTCTATCACCTAATATTCTATTATCTCCTTGGCATCTACGCGTTAGTTCCATGTTGATGGATGACATATCAGTTACTTCTTCATACACATGCATGTCATGATTTTATGAAAATGTGAGACAACCATAAATAGATGACTAATCTATTCCTATTTTAGATGTTGGGACTTCCTTCTACTCATGTCATATCGATATTTGGGGGCATCGATCTCTATGATCACTATATTTATAAGTTATATCATTCTATGATCATTTTGTATTATCATGTTTTGAACTCATATATGTACTTACACATGCCTTTATCCATGATTATGTCTTTCATAAGGTAATTGATATGCTATGCACTTGATATTTTTTTATAACACATTTGATCCATAGACTACTATGACATGTTTATGTTGGTTTCTTATGATCTTATTTATGAACTTCCTTGACTAACTTTCCTTGTTATTGTCTTGATTGTTCAAGCATTTGAATATGCTCCTTTGTGTGAATCCCTTGTGCCTATGTGTTATTTATTTGACATTTGAACATGTCATTGTTTATTGCATGGTTATTTGAATATGTCATCCTTACTTTTGTGGACATTGGACTAAGTTAGGTCCCTTCAATTATGTGACATTTGAACATGCCCCTTGTTTACAGTATCCTAGGACCAGTTTATGTTTAATTACTTGTGAGTGCTCTTATGTGTGTGTTAAATTTTCTTGTTAAATTTGTACAATTAATATCTAGACATTGTCATGATATTTTTCATGCATATTAGGATTTCATGTGATCACATTGATCTACATGTTTCAATACTACATTTAGCTAGATATTATTCTATATGCTACATGGTTCCATTCGTAGATTATATAGTTGTCTTATACTTTTGAGGTGATGTAACTACTAGTTTATATTATTCCCTCACCTCAAAGGGGGGCATATTAGTGGGATCATGTCATAGAAGCATGTTCTTCACATTAGGCATAGTTTTAGATTCAGTGGGTACATGATTTAGAAGCATTTTATCGACACTTATTTAGTATTTGGCACTTAATCAATTCTCAGATTTAGTGGGAGCATGCCATATAGGCATGGATTCCACACATTCAAATTTTTTAGATTTAGTGGGGGCATGTTTTAGAGAATGTTCTCCATAATTATTCACATTTGGAATAATTTTTAGATTCAATGGGGGAATTTCATATAGGCATGGATTCTACACATTCATAGTTTCAAATTTAGTTGGGGTATGTTTTAAAAACATGTTCTCCACACTTATTCAATATTCAAGACACCCATATTCACTGGAGGCATGTTTTAGAAATATATCCTCCACATTGACACTTATTTTAGTTTTTTGATTTATCCATATATAGTGGGGGTATGCTTTGTAAGAATTTTATCCACACTTACATAGTTTTTGAATTGGCCAAAGCACACAGTTATATAAATTAGATTCATAGTTGTGGCATAATTCTATACATTGCTACCATTATTACACACACTTTTAACATGAGACATATCTAAGGTACATATGATATGCAATGTGCACCCAATATTATAAAATTCAAATTAGTTTCAAATTTCAAAAAACTCTTAGGGACTGTTATCACTCACCAAGATGGGATTTTATGGACTATATTGAGCCAATCTACTACAATAGTTGTTTCACTTTTGGTATGGTTAAGATGATTAAATCACTCAATCTTGCTAATTTTTTAGGTTGAACTTAATTTTATCATCTAACATAAAAAATTTGATAGTATGAGTTAACTTGATTCACTCACACTCACTAGTTTATAAGTATGATTGGGTTGCAAGATTGAGCTAATCTCAATTGTCAGGTGGCAGCTCACATTTTATCCAAGGTTTGAGGCACATGTCTTCTAATCTCTCTCTATCTCTTTATATATATATATATATATATATATATATATATATATTCTTAGTTTTAGATATTTACAATGATACATATTTCAAATCAACTTGCCAATAGGTAAGGCAGTTACATCAATAAACAAGTGTGCTCATAAACCTTGTTCTTTTAATTTGAATCATTTCAAATGATTTCAATTTTAGATTATATGCACTAATTATGTATTGACATGCTCTTGGTTTTAGGTTAGTCACCATCAAAGCACTCACATTGGACTCAAGCAAAGGTAAGGTGTGTTATACACACCTAGGTATTCATTCATTTCCTTTAAAATATCCATTTCATTACTAGATTAAATAGGGGGAAATGTAGACAATATTTATGGATTATATATCACCTCAATATTTTACACTTGGAAAACTTAGACCTTGGCTATCCTCTTCTTTATTTATGTTTTTCCACTTTTGAAAGTCTCACATCTACTTTATCTTATGCCATTTACCCTATCTCTTGCTTTGAATAGTCTTATGTTGATGACCCAAACCTTCTATCTTGCCTAGAATGCTTAAAATTTTATTATCTTCCACCTTTGCAAGTTCTAAGTCTTTACCTATTTTAATGTTCCATGTTTATCTATCATCTTAGATAGACACTTGCATCGATGTTGATGTCCTACTTGGACACAAGTATCTAGTGTTCTACATTCATATAATTTATAAATGAAACATATCTTAATGGTTAGCCTAAGTGATTTAATGTGAGTTATTTCTCCAAAGGGATTGATATAAATACTAGATCAACCCTCATCCATTACTCACATATAAACTTCTTACCTACTCACTTAGCATTTAAACAAAAGAGCATTCAATTAAGCAAATCTTCCCTATTTATTACTATTTCCATACTAGTCATAGGAATTACACATATACATGTTTGAGGTACTAAATAAGTAGTTTAAGAGCTATATTTTCTAGGTTAAAAGTTAGGTCACTATTGTACTTACTTTCCACATATTGCATGACTCACACACAAGCCAACACATGGGGGAGAACTACATTAGTCTGATGCCCTCTTCAAATAATTGGCTATATAGGTAATTATAATTTATAGAGGGGTCTTTGGGTCCAAATCAACACTATGTGCCTCTTAACCCATTTTCCTCAAAGGTCACTATCAAGATGAAGAACTAGGGTTTTAAAAATTCATGAGGCATGACAGTCCATGACCTAGATCTGAATGTACTAGAGTGAAGGAAAATACAAACCTAAAATCATATAGGTGGTTGCATCCTTTTCCAATAGGTCTTCCATATAAGACACCTGTGTTAGGTTTAGATAATAACATTGATACAACTATACAAGGATGATGCTAGTGTTCGTAGCTCTATAAGTACTCAATATAGAATTTGGAAAATATTCTAGAATCCTCTTCCAATCAGCTTCCTACTTATTTCAGATCCAAAACTATGTTAGTATCAAAACAAACTAAGTACATTATTTCTTTGTCATTTCCATATCTATAATAGTTGTTCTTACTATTTTTGGCCTATCTAAATTTAACAAATTCAACATAAGTTATATATATACATTTAGAATCTAATTGTATTATTATAAATATGGTTTACCACCCTTATAATTTAGGCTATCTCTATCCCCTTCAACCCTAGATAACCCCAATTTAAATTTTTAGGGTTAAACAACAACATGTATGCAAAAAATTGGAAGCATGTTAGAAGAATGCAAATTATTTGGAAAAAATACTTCACTAAAATGTGATCTCACAAAATGTAATGACTATAGGATAGGAAATGATCAAATTAGATATCTCCAAATCAAAATTATTTGTAAGTGTACCTGATTCACAAAGAATTTCCCTTATCAAAAAAGTTAGAGAAATATCCTATGCTTGTATGGATAGTCTTTTTGGTTAAACTAGACAATTAGATGAAGTAAATAACTTTATTAATCAAATTTAAATTTAACTTGGTGCTTTGGATTGGTGGGTTAGGCTTGGTACCTATAAAATCCATCAAAATGTAGAGCCATAACACCTCCATTTTTATTAGTTCAAATGCATATTATCAAATATCAATCCATTGAGGTAAGCATGTTATGCTATGTCAAGATGATGATAAATTTGTTTTGATTTTGAAACCATAAGGATTTAATTACCCTCAACAAATGAGAGTTAATTTTTGAAAGGAATTTTGGAATTTTGAATGTTTCACCCTTATACTATAACATGTATAGGGATATGTGTGTTTGACTTGTTGATAACATAAAAATTTTCCTTGTCATATCACAATTCTCTATGTTTTCTCATTTTTAGTAGTGTCAGCCTATGACAAACCATATCCTAAATAGGGTATATATAGGAGGTAGTTGTTAGTATTTTAGGACCATATTATAATTTTTTTTCTTATTGCATGGTTATGGAGGTTTCCCCCTCAAATTTTTGTAGAATTATGTTCCCAATATTATGCTCTATTATCAACTTTTAATGTGGATATATTTTATTTTTATCTTATTATTATGATTTATTGTTGTTGATATGCTCTTGATATTTATATTTACATCCATTTTTAAACTTAGCTTGATCTATCTATGTAATTTCATAATAAGTGGTAATATAGCTTCAATTTGGGCAAGGTTTTACAACATATCTTTTTATATCTAGTGTAGTGGTTATTCTATGGGGTAAAAGACAAAAAACATAATTTTTGATTCAAAAGTAATTTATTTTTTACATCAGCCTAATATTTATTTAGTTTTTTTTAATACACACTTGTGAAAAATAGAATCATTGGATTCATCTTGGTAAGATGATCAAAATGTTATAAACATCTGCTACACTTTTTGTTTCAAGATTTGTTTTCCCTTTAGTAATGAAAACCACTAGATTCATCGCATAGAGATTATCACAATAGTATAAACCTCTGGTATGCTTTTTTGACCCCTAAATCCCAAACATAAATCAATAACCTTGCATGCTATATTTCATGCATGATGAGTCCACACACTAGAGGCTACAAAAAAGGGTAACCTAATCTACAAAGAATGCCTATTAAGGAAGAAAAAGAGTTCAAAATATCTATTATAAGGGTTTTTAGGATGGTTACCCAACTCTAAGTAGAAGTGAAAATCATAGATAAAAAAATATTTGTATGAGGTCAAAGATGACATGGACACAATGAAATGAAATAACAACATGATCAATGTGAAATTAGAAACTATCCAATGGCCTTAGATAATATGAAAATATTTCCACCATTGATCTATTATCCACTTTTCCACTGGAGTTATCCTCTCCAAAACAATCCAAGTTCAATTACAGTTTCGTAGAGAATGATAATACAATTTGGCTTACACAAGTTTGATGACAAGGATCTGATCAGGTAAACCATTCAATTGGATAATTTATTTGATTTACATTAAATCCCTTGTGTAAATAATCTGCTAATGGCATCTTTATGTTTGGAACTAGAGTAGTTCATTTAGTGTATGGTTATGGATTCAAAATAAAAATAAGGGCTTTAATGTTACCTAATCAATGTTTATTAATAAATTACATATACTTTACTTCAATAATGTAACAAAAAACAACTTCATCTAGTTAAAAAAAATATGACAAATATGGATGGTCAAGGATTATATTCAAAAATCCCATAACCTATCCTTACACATGGAGAACATCATAGAGGAAATATTAAATGACTTATTCTTGGGTGGGTTTAAGAATAAAATTCAACTCAATGTTTGCATCTCTAATCATAGTTTAGTATTAGAGTCCAAGGCCTTCACACACATGTAAGAGGAAAGAGATATGGTCAAAAAATAGAAATTCACTACCGGCAAAGATCACATTACTCTAAGACAATTATTATCTCAGCCTACCAAATTCAATCCTTAACAAATTAAAGAAAAACAAGAAAAAGAGGTATGTTTCAAGTGTGACAAAAAATATAGTAAAGGACATAAATTTATTGAGCATATATTATTCCACATTGAATATTCCAAAGAAGAAGTAGTAGATGAATTAGAGGAGAAATTAGAAGACACCCAACCAAATATATTGTGCCATGCACTTTCAGGCATTATCACCCCATAAACCCTCAAGGTAATGGGTTTCTTAAAGAAACAAAAGGTGGCAATGTTTATTGGCTTGAGAATTACACATAAATTTTTCAATAGAGGTTGGAGGAATTCTTGAAATGTCTTATTTGTCAAACTCCATAATTTTAGATTATGATTAAAATTTTTGGCAAGGTAAGTTGTGCATGGAAATTCCATAGTATTAAAATTTCCATGGGAGATTACAGGCTAGACTCTCCTATGTTTTATATTCCCATGGGTGATGCAAACATAATTTAAGGAGTGCAGTGAATTTTCATGAGTTTTTCATGTGTTTTTATTTAGATGGTAATACTTTTGAGCTACATATATTACATACAAAGCATCCAAAACTAATTAGTTATCATCGAATGTATAAGATTATAAAAAATGGAACAACTGAATTTGTAACGTGTTGGTTGTAAAAAGTGTCTAATAATTCAACATGTGTACTGTAATCAATAATATAATGGGGGTGTCCCTCTTCTATTAGCAGGTGAAGCTAAATTTGTTCAAAATAAAATAAAAACACAAAACTAACATAGTTAAAAATATACACACTAAATTATTTGGGGGTTCACATGTATGGAAAATAAAATATAATAAGGTGAGTAGATTATAGAGAATAGAAAAAATTTAACTGGGAGAGAAAAAGAAGGAATGTGAATAGGTAAACAAAAACTAATTTCACCTAGATATCAAATTCATGAACTCAAACTAAATTTACTACCAAATAAGATATTTTATTAAGAAGAGAGTAAATAAATCAATGGCATGAATAAACAAACATGGGAACATTCATCCACAACTAATAACAAGTACATGGTTCTGCAACAACTTAGTTTTTATTAATTTATAGTAAAGTAAAAAGTTATTTATTATTTTCTTCATTCCAAAAATTATTTCCTTTCTAAAAGATAGCAAAAATGACCCCACTTTAAAGAGGCATGAAAGCCTCATATTTATAGGAAATTCAAATCCTAAGACTTAGGAAATAAATTCAAAGAATAGAAATGGTATCACATTTTAAGGTGCACATGGACTTGTTTTTAATCCACATGCAAATCTCCAAAAACCTTCAAATAGAAGCACAACCTTTATCCTACGAAAAAGATCACCCTAAAATGCACCTCAAAGCTACAAATTGAGGCGTTTTCTTTGGCACTTGCTCTTCTTCTTCCTCATTGTCATTTGTGAATACTTCCTTCTGCATTGATTGCTGAAATTTCTCTACATATTTTTCAAACCTTTACAATATCCTCTCAACCTTGTCATGATCTAGGCCTTCAAAATGTTGTTATGTAATTTTGGCCTCCACTTACAAGTTTATCATCTATTAAGGAATTATTTTGAAAGCCTTCAAATATTTATCTAATATATCAAAAGAATTTTTATAATTCATGAAATTATGGATTGATTTGAAAGTGAACAAAGAAGATGGATCAAATTACTACCTATTGGTGAAATTTTTGATAATGATTACAAATCAATATTTCACTACAATTTATGAGACTGAAGTCTCTCCTATATTATGGGGGGAGGTTCCCTTTATTGAAATCAATAATAACAAACACAACTATGTACAACATTTACAAGTTAAATAACTACCGCTAAGACTAAGCAATGTTTGAGTGCCACAAGATCAATGTAAAAATGAGACACTAACCCTCACCAAGATGCAATGAAACCATAATGATAATATTACATTATGAAATACATATTACATGCAACCTCAATGTTGTAATATTTCTCATTTGTGTTACTTATGTGTATTTCTCATATAAGATCCTTGTATATATAGGTGATTACAACCAAGATGCAAAACATCCTAAGCAATGTGGGATAAAACCATAAGTAGAATAGTAAGGAATAGTGGCACATGAGTCATCAAGCACTCATGTGGCAACACATTAACCACTAGTGGTTAAAGATAACTTAAGTTAACTTAAAAATAGAGTAAATAAACATTTACACTAACAACCCCTTAAGTGTAACTTAGGGAGCAATGAAAAACAAAATAGTGTAAGACTCCTTAGAAGATAGGTCCTAACAACTATGCCATTTGGGTAACTATATAAAATGTCAAGAGAATATAGTGAAAAATCCAAGTGTCTTGATGGTCACCAATCCATCTTGATGGAATACATAAATGCCAATCATTGTAACTACTACGTAAAATAAGAATTGGTGATTAGAATAAGAATCAACTGGAAGAAACATTGATCTCCAAAAGACTGGGTAAAAGAAGAAACCCAAGGAGGCATTGCCAAACATCCCCCCATCAATGTTGAAAAAGTAATGATGATAATAATTGATGACTATCAAAGCAATGGTAAATGAGTGAACATCACAAGACTTCATGGTGGTCTGATCCACACTCAAACAAAGCTATGCAGGATGGATGTGAACACTAGGTGAAAATACTTGTAATATCTGCATGAGTGGTCTAAATCCACTACTCAATCAACATTTGAACTACCATGGTAATTTTAGAACCATGAAAATGGATACCCATGGGTAATTATCAATCCTAAAAGATGATGGGGATACCAGATATCACTCATAATGTGGAGATAGTCATACTATCAATATTGGTGTTGAAAATATAGAAGAGTACACCAAAAAGGGCCAACAAATGATGAGACATACTATAATATTCATATGGGTTTTGATAAACAAAGTGCCTGATAAGAGACCTATGTACAATAGAGGAAACCAATCTAATTATTATGTTAAAAACATGAAATCACACACGTACACAAAAGGTGATTATTTTAAGAAAGAAATGGAATCTCTCCTAGAAAATGCAAGGAGGTGCAAAAGATGGGGCCTCAAATATCTCAATGGCATGAGCATAGGTGAAAGTGTAAACTAACCAACATCGGTTCATGAAGGCAAAGAAACTCTCAAACCAAAAAAGGTCATGAATGAGTGACCCAAAATCCACTACTTGAACACATGTTCAAAAATGCAGTAGGAGTCTTATCAGATGACAACCATGTAAAAAGAGATAAAAAGTATTTTTTCTCGATATGGTCCTAGAAATAAGGCCATTTTAGGTACCCTTTGCAAGATGAGTAAATACAATGTATTTTCAAAACTAAAGGATAAGGAGAGATAAAAAAAAGCATAAAGTTTATTATAGGTGGCATGACCACTAGCCATTCAGACCCATCCACTGATCTTCAAACATGATATCTAAAACAGTGGTGAATGTGCCTAAGCCACATGAAGAACACAACCACTAAAATGTGAAAAATTAATATGACAAAGCACACACATGTATGAAGGTAGACAAATCTATAAATCCCCCATGGCACTTTATAAATCAGTGTAAGGACAAATACATTTGAACAACCCACCCAATATGATTACAATTTGTAAAATAGGCCATTAAGCTAAAAAATACAATATGATATAAAAAAAGAATAAATAGATGTTGCATCTATGAATAGCATGGAAAATCATTTACTTTCAAAAAATGCAGCATGCAAATCAAAGTTATCGGTCAAAATTTATGGCCTCTTACAGGTCTAAAATACATGAACTGGTCAACTAAACTAGAAATAAACTAAAAATTATGGAAATATGGGTGATTAAAATGTAAAAAGTAGAATTAAAACTACATATATATTTAAAAAATATCCAAGTTGAAAAACAATCACCTTTCTAGGTTTTGTGAATCAAAATTTATGAACCTCAGAAGAAAAGATTTCCAAAGATGGCTCATAGTGGTGAAGGACAAGCCCTTAAGGACTAAAAATGCCAAACAAGTGGTCATATGACATGAATAGAGGATTAAAACTATTGTGTAAGACCAAAAGAGAACTAATATTTAACTTCATGACCTATAGGTCATCAATGCTTTAATCTAAGCACTCTAACCTTAAGTGCAAGCATGAAGCTTGTTAATACAACTGAACAAACTAATATTTATTATTAGAAAATGTGTTGATTTAAAGACTAAGATGAGTGGAAACATTTCTAGTAGCATAATGGTGGTGGTGTTGTTAGAAGTGGTGGATCTGGGTGGCGCTCCACCCAAAAAATTGACCCTACACCAAATGAAGACTTTCAAATTGCCCTTTACCTTCAAAATTTCACCATGGGTGTCTCAGTGCTCTGTTTTCTAAAAATAGATAATTTAAGGAAAGATATTAATGAGACAAATCTGGTGATATAATATTTGATCCATGATTCTAAAAAAATGTCAAAAAATTGCCATTTTATTTGTTGTTCCTCACTTGTCCTGCAAAATAGAAACCTAAAAAAAAATTTAGAAAATCATTAAAAGCTCCAAAAATTCAGATTTTTTTTTTGAAATTCATATTTTTATGAGTAAAATTCATAAAAAATATATGATTGGTTTCATAAATTCTATATTTCCTATAAATTAAAAATCCAAAAAATGACCCTAAAAGATACTTAAGAATATCAATATTAAGCCATACATAACTTTGATACTTAAGAATGACCCTAAAACCAGAGCTTCTCAATCTATAGCGTTACTTCTCCATCAAAAAAATAATGTGTAGACTGTTGACTTATTTGGTAAAGCTTTTCTGGCTTTCTTTTCAACTCTCCTGCAGGCTTCTCCTCATCAACATGAAAAGATCATGATCTTCACCAAGAGATCCTCCACCTTGATCCATAGAGAGATACCTACCAAAATAAAACACCTCTTTTTTTTCTTCTTTAATATCCAACTCTCTCTAGCTATCACAATAGCTTCACCTTGCACACAATCAAACAAAAATTAAAAAATACTCACACACATGGAGTTTTCACCATGGCTCTAATACCAGATGTTAGGAATCAAAGATTCATAACTAAAGCTCTAATACTAGATGTTAGGAATAAATTACTAATACTACATGTTAGATCAATGAACTATATCCTACAGTGTAAGGAAGTAAATGTGGAATATAAGCTACACAAAATAAAGACAAGCAAGAGAACACATTACATAGATATTATGTGGAAACCTTACAATGTGTGAGGAAAAACCATGGGAAAAATATCATCTTTCATACTTCATTAATTCACATCATCAATCTCTTTTCTATACCAAGTCCTCCTTTTCAACCTAAAGCATTCAGGTTGTGAACCAAGCTAAACTAGCCTATAAGATCCAACCTATAAGCATGCAAGCCCAAGGCTTGTATGGATCCACTAAATGGATGAATTAGAAATATAACTTCATGATTATTAATAAAATTTACAACATGAGAGAGAGAGGAGAGAGAATGAATAATATCATAATCAAATTTTCCACATTCCATGTGGGGTGAACACTGATCATCAAAAGTTGTCTGTCTTCATGTGTAAGGGTAAAAAAAGTGGTCCATCCACTTTAGACAAGATCCAAGCCACTTTCATGTGGCTCCAAACATTGTCTCCCACTCCATAATTAAGGACAAAAAATATTATTAAACTTGTTGTTTTCATTCTCCATGTGACCATATTAGTCCAAAAGATGCTTGCAATCATCTTTAGACTATCTCTACACATGAAAATCATGGGGTCCCCTAAAATTTGAATCATACCAATCCTTTGTCATTTGAATTATGTGACATCACCCATGTGACTACCAAGGACAAACCCATGTGCTTTGGTGGAGTGATATGACCTACTCTCATCACATCAACCTGCTCACTCATGGGATACCTTCCATGGGCCCCTACCACACCACTAATCAGCCACATCACTCACAAGCCACATCAATCACCATCCACATCACCACTAGGCCACATCATCATGAATAGTGACTTCACATCCTAACATGATGGATTAGATAATTAACATAATTTGCAAGCTATTTGATCTATCCTCTAAGTTGCTATTGAGTCAACTCATCTTGTTCAGACCTCTTAATGATCCTCTTAGTAGTTTCTCAAAGATTATGAATATCACCTTCTCTTGTTGCTTCTTTGAGTGATTATTTTTAGATTATAATCTACTAATGTCATTTCTCCAATATCCTTCTCAACATTTGCTTCAAGAAACTCTATAAACTATACCCTTGAGGAATCTGATACTAGTTTTGAGGTGGTTTTTGCTTTCTTTAGTGTAGGAGTTTTTAAGAGATTAGATAACACATCAAAATCCAATAATTCATCTTCAACCACCCTTTTTATTTTTTGAGGCATATGTTGCATCCATTGGAATGAAATATCTTTGAAGGTAACTACTTGAATAGTTAATGGAGAAGGGGTAGGTTGATTTAGAAGAGGAGGAAGAACTTTTAGGGACCTATATGGAGAATGTGGGTTCTCTTTTTTAACCTTTTTCTTCTATTCCATTTCAAAAGATTAGACTATGTATTATTGTGTGGTATTTGGGATAAGCAAGTTGGGATCACCAAGGTTTCAGTTGAAGATTGTGGTCTCATTGATTTCTTGGCTTGTTTAATTTTTCCCTAGTACCATATTTTCTTCACATTACTTTTCCAATTTCTTCTTGGGATTAGGATCCTCATCTCCACCATCACTCAAATTAGAGGAGCTTGAGGATTCAATAACCACATTAGAACTAATTTTCTTGGGAGTTAATGGGGGATCTTGCTTCGAGGGAGATAAAACTTTCCCTCTCTTTGAGCCACCTTTGGTTACTCCCAACTAATTTTTTATCTAACCATTTCTTTGTGTGAGTCCATACTCTTTGCATCTTCCATTACAAGTCAGTTGGTTCTCTGATTAACCAATTAATAGTTGGAAAATGAGTATTCATTATTGTGTTGGCATATTGTGGATTAAGAATATATGACTTATCATCTAACATCCCCTCAAGAACCCTCTCATTTGTGAATGCCTTTATTTAGTCTAGGGTCCTTGACTCTAATCTCTTTGGATTACCTCAAATTTGTCTACACAATCATCCCATTAGTATTCAATATGAGGTTTATATTGATATGCAAACCCTATACCCATATTTTGTTTCATATACCCTTTGGTATCCATAGATTCTCTATTGGCATAGCTTTAGAGAGTGAACTTGGAGATTGATTGTTTTATGTCATGAGCATTTACAGTAGACTTAAAAATGAAATAACCCAATGTAATGGGGAAAGAAACATCGAGCACATGTTTTTATCTATATCATTTATGAATGACTAATAATTACATGTCAAACTTAAGGAGGATGATATTATCATTATCCAACCTTGGAAGTCTTAAGGGATGCTCTTAGTAACATCAAACTTTGATGTATGTAAATTTTTGGAACTGAATATAGTAGCTACCATATTGTTTAACCAATCTCGATACTTTGGTAGAGATCATCATTCCCAATATTCTTTTATCAACTAAAATAATCTCATTTTGAATGCATCATTAACCCTAGTATAGTGTTTATTGTTGTGTTGTAGGGTGAGTTGGGGAAAACACTCAAATACTTATGTCAATTGAGTGATAGTTCCACATTAACATAGCCTTACGTATACCATCTAGGAGGCCAATGAGTATACCAAATAGGATGTCATGAAGAACTACCCTGATTTTTGCACATTCAACAACTGATCATGTAGGGAATCATTAATCAATATAACCCAATCCACAAATTGATTTTTGAAATAAATGATTTGCATTGGGAGGAACATCTAATGGTGAAATTTTTTTGTGTCTTCATTACCTCCTATCCAATTCATTAGGGTAATTATATCTAAAATTTTCTCTTTGAAATCTATTTTGTATAAGGTCTTGGTAATCTTAGAGAGTTTATCCCTTTTGTGTTTTAGCTAGTAATTATTGATAGTGGTCAAACACTTGGTAGGGTCTTTGTTCCAACATGTCTCTCCTTCACTTATGCTAATACTGACTAACTCTTCATGGAGGGGGATTCTCAATGTCATGCTTATCACCATTCCATTTATCTTTACAACGAGTTGTCCAAATTTTGACCTGATTTCCCTAGTCTGTGAATTGTAGTATTTATCACAAGAGAATACTAAATATAAACATTGCACCAAAGTGGGAAAGGTAGATGCCTATGGAAGTTCACTTTATATTAGGTGTTTGATCAACATTATTAGACTTTTAAATTTCAATATTTTATGGAAGTTAAGTAGGTCTACGTGACCAATATGAGAATTAAAAATCTTTGGCATATCACAATCTAACACCAAAAAAGATTCATATCCCATGTATTTTAATTTCATCTTGCTAGATCTAGATTGGATAATAACTACCTAATAGGCAAGTACAAGGATATCTAATAGGTAAAGAGGCAAAAAACACTATATTGGTTGAAATAAATGTAGGGTGGTCGACATATAATAATTCTAAATTTTAAGAAAATGGATTTTTTTAACAAGATCAATATGATGGAAGCTACTAGTGAGACAAGTCTTGCAATGTTTATGGAAAAAATTGATAGAGTTTCATTACTATGGGGTAGAGGGACATAACAACAATGATGGAAAAGATACAAGAAATAAGTATATAAACTCTTTTTTCTTCCTCTTTGAATGCCTTGATCCCTATGCAAGTGTGCTGGGTAAGGACTGATGGTCTAGTTGAGGGTTCATTAAGGACACATAGACATGAACATAAACTTCATTACATCTCATGTATCTACATGGTTGAGGGCTTGAAGGTCTGGCTAGTGTTCCCCTAAGGATACACAAACATAGACACAGTAAATGTCACATTTCATGTATCAATGAGGATGAGTGCCCAAAGGTTCCTTGAGGACATGTAAACATAGATGTGACATTAATCATGTTTCATGTCTTCATGTGGATGAGGGACTGATAGTCTGAATGTGGCCATTAAAATTTTACAAACATGATATTTCTTGAAAATATCTAAGAATTTTTCTAGTTGTTTGATCTTTTTCACTAAAATTTTAGCAAACAACACTACCAAATAAACCACTTGAATGCTTCTTGCATATCTTTAATATGGACCACTTTTACTTCCTCTCTGAGGAGTGAATATGGAAGCCTTTCAATTACTTCCTAGATGTCACATGGGGGATTAGTTGCTAAGGTTCATGACTCTTTGAATTTGTGAAAGGATTATTATACTATCTTGATTATAAATTTTGTCAATCCCTAGAATTCCACTTGATCTACTTGGTCTTCTTCAATCTAGACTCCTTTACTAATTAAAATATCCTCATTTGCTCTAGTAGGGGATTCAAACCTTGGAAACCAACATTTTAACTTGTTAACCTCTTTCTTGTAAACATCCTTATTTTTATAAGAATATTTTATCTCCTCATTAATTGAAGTATAGACCTCAATAGTTGAGTCTATTAACTTATTTACCTGCTTAAGAAGCTTCTCTAACCACTCTTTAGTGGATTTTACCATGTTTCCTATTTTCTCAGCTATTTTGAGAGTCCTATCATCTGTATTATAATCCTAGAGTTGAGGCTAAGCTAAGTTGACCAATTTATGGATCACCAGTGTAAGCTACTCTACTTTTTCCTTCAATTGATCCTTTATCAATTTATCTTGATTAAATTTCTTGATCAAATAACTAATAGGTGTTAGAACATATTATTTCAGCCCTTCATGAGTAGCCTTTCCCAGGTAGACATGTGAAAATTGGTAATATGTAGCTATGAATACATCTTTATAATTTTATAGAGGATGGACAATAACCTCGTAATACCTTTCTCCTTACTCATTTATGATAATACGAAAGACCTTTTAGGGTTTATTTGAAGCTCAGGGAGCTGGTGTGATGAGAGTACCAAAGTTAATTTTTAGTAATGGAACCATATTTTTCCTCTTTCTTACTACTTCACTAAACCATTGGGGTCATCTTGTATTAGTGGCCTCTTATGATGATGATGGTTCTACTTGCATCAAATGAGAGATGACTATGTAATGGATGAAAAGTAACTTGAGCCATATTTGTCTCAATAGATTTAGCTTTATGCAATGTGTCATAAGAGTACCTACCAATAGTCATCAGGAATTTGAACCCTAACTAACTTATGCTTTTTAACTAAAAACTTGTGAGTCTCCATTAATATTTTTACTAGTTCCATGAGGGCCCATTTATCATCAACAAACTTTGAAAGCATGTATAGAGCTATCTCACATCCATAAACCTTAATGTAGGAAAAGGTTGGAAACTCTATGTACCATCCACCCCATATCAATATCTTTGAATTAATAACAATAGATAAATATAGATTAAAGGGTTCCTTTTCAAACATTTGGATGATAAATTAGAGAAATGCACAATTGAATCTAAAAAAATGTTTGATGCTTTCCTTTATTGCCAATTATGGATAATATTCATAGATACAATAGGTAGACATTTAGACAATGGTAGTCAATACATTATTGAACCTCCTTCAATTAATTGCATAGACTAGGTATAATGTCATGTAGAATTTATGAGTGATAACCACCTCACATAGTTGTTATTGAATTAAGTCACTGACCAACTCAGCCAAATTGATATATTACTGATTAACATTCATGATTTGGATGTATTGGAACATCCATTCTTGGTAATCCTTAAATGTGGATTTACTACGACTCTATTAAGGAGAGTGATAATATCACTGATTTCTAACTTAAAGTCTTGGCAAACAATCACCTTAGGGACTCTGGCTAAGGAAGGTGTAGGTTTAACAAGCCAATGATTATTTAGAGAACTATGTAAAAACTATAAATTTACAACATTATATTAAAAATAAATGTGTCTTATTCCCTTCCCCATCCTTTTTACAATAGTTAATGCCATTTTACCATTTACCATCTTACATTGTGTAATTAATATTATTAATTACTTTCTATCTAAGTAATTAACCATCCATAAATCTAGTAAAATCTCCCTAATTTTATTAGAGGTAAGTTGTTTTAACTCCTTACCAACTTCTCCATAATTGAGCCTCATTACAAACAATGCTAAACTAAGTTTAATCCCATGATTTGGAGCTATTGTAAAAAATAGGTTAAACTTGCATAGGATCGATAACAATCCCCATGATCATTATCAATCTTATTGGGATCAATGTCGATTTATACTTAGTCCATCCTTAGGTTGGGTGATCATAAATTTGCACACCAAAACATTGAATAATTTACCTTGGAATATTTTAAAATAATTCCACCCCTTTTTTAGCCCATCCTCACTCTGTCAAAGGTTAAGCACATCCCTGTTAATGAGATTGTTAGGGTGTGGAGCTAAAAGCTTCACCTTACTGCAAACATGGAGGTTTTTGAGCATGATAGTCACCAGCGTCGACAGGATCACTGACATCGGTCAGAGGACAGTGCAGAAGGAAACTAACCTCGGTACCAGTCAGCCAACGTCGGTCACCTCCAGGTAGACAAGGATTGACGTTGGTCACTTGTGGCAGTTCCAGAATTGCTGTTGACGAACAGTCAGTTAAGTGAATGGGTTGTTTACATGATGAAGACTAGTTCGAGTCTTGAGCCACAAGTCTAATCATTGTATGCATGAGATCTATTTAATAGACTCATGGGCTGTATTGTTAAGTGGAGAACTTAAGTGTAGTACTCAAGTGTAGAACTTAGAGAGTTCTTCCCATGGTAGAATCAAGTAGGATTCTTCATGTATGTAAGATCAGGGTTGGTCTGCAGGGTGTTGGAAGATCATGGTGGAGATCTACATGTGATAAGTAAGATCAAGTTGGTCTGCAGGGGTGTGTGTATGCGAGGGTCAAAAGGAGATCTGTGGGGGAGCAAAATCCAAGGTGACAACAATACATCAAGGAGCAAGATCATGGTGAGATCTACTTGGAGTACCGGTTTGTACTCAATTATACAGGCATATAATGAGGTGAACAACAGCTTATGTTAGCTATGTGTTGTGACCTATTGAGAGAAGATTACTCTTGAGGGAAGATTACTGTAAGCCCACGAAGTGGAAGAAAGAGTGTGATCTCTTTGTTGTAATTTCCTTCTATAATGAGTTGAATACAATTGTGTATTGCCTCTCACATTCTGTGTGTTTTCTCATTGATAGTTACTTATACTTCTATGTAATTCTGCATGTTCAATTGCTTATACATTGGTAATCATATGTGCTCTTAAATTTGACAAGTTGTTTCAGAGCTTTGGAGAACTTCAGTTCCTGTCATCTGAGTAACCTACCACATCTGAACCTACAAACCCATGTAGTGAAGTCCTGACCCTGCATAACACGAATCCCTACTGCTGGTCCCTCTCAGATCCCTGAGAACCCACCTCCCCGAATTGGCTCCTAACTCTCTGATAGCTCCCACTGCTTGGGAAAACTCAGGTCTATACTAGACCTCATGTGATTTTGGACACTGAACTATCTATCCCTTGGTGTGATCTGGTTCTGCATCCTGCGTATTGAACCTCGCTACACCTGATTCACATCAGCTCTCACTGGAGACAAAATCAACTTGTGATCTTCCATGTCTCTCATGCCAAAGAATTTTTCTGCTCCAAATTCCTCATGACATGCCACTGAACTAACCTTACCCTTAGCTCAGCAAAACCCTGTATGTCTAAACCTGTTAGCTAGCATACCATCCACATACAGTAACAAGATAATGTCATGACCATCATCCCCCTGGTAAGACAAACACAATGGTTACACTGACATTGACTAAAGCCCTACTTTGTCATCCACCTGTCAAACCTTGTACCACTGTCCTACAGCTTCCTCAAGACCATACGACCTAGCCTTCCATCTCACGTGTTCATTCTCTCTATTCTTTAACCAAGGTATCCATTCCTCTCAGTGCTTTCATCTAGTTGGAAACCCTACCAAATCTCCTGCTTGGTTTTGCATCATATTCATGCCATGCTCCCACTGTTTCCTGGATCCTTCCTGCTCTGCAGTGAGCAATGAGTATAAAGAAGAGGAACAACAAATTTGAGGCTTACTTACCCCTTCAGTCCTCCATATGGGCATTTGAGACTCTTTGGCAGCTGGCTGTCTGCCCAAAATCTAGTACTATGACTGACCTCAGTCACCACACAGTCTGCATCCGATCGATGTCAGTTCCATGTGCCTGTCTAGACTATCGATCCCACCGACGTTAGTGTCTACTTATTGCCGACATCGGTCCTCTTGACTGACGTCGGTCTTACTATCGCCGATGTCGATCCTCCTGATTGACATCGGTCTTACCCTACCTGACATCACCGGCTCTGGTCTGAACATGACCGACATCGGTGCCTATCTGTTCGATGTCAATTCTCCTTGACCAATGCCAGTACCTGTGTTCACTTGTGAGTGATGAATTTTTACCTGCAAGCTTTCTTTGAATCAAATCCCTGTCTAAACTACTCTGCTTAGAGGTATCCAACCTTCTCCACTGATCTTTATTTGCCATCTCCTCCAGAAACACCAAGGCTTTCCAGTTCTTAAGCCTGTCAAACACATCTGACTTCCTCTTAAGAACATGCATCTCCTTCTTGCTCTTGTGACCAAGCCTACAAAGCCACATCTCTGCAATAGAAGAAAAATCAGTAATATAAGCAAGTAGATAAAGAGTACCTGCTTTCTTACCACCAGCTAATTCAAGTGCATCCGCTGTGAGAGTTCTTATGCATCTCTCATCACCCAACTTTTTTGAAGAAATTAGCCATATCTTCAACACTGGGACCTACATGACCTCCTTCAACACCCATGTGTTGGCTGCCTACAATTTTAGCTTCACTTCCCCTTTGCCAATTCTTTGGCAAGGCTCACCAGCACCTCTCTTTGGGGCTACATGGAAAGAGGCAACAGAATCTATAAACCAAGATTCTACTTTATCCAAGAAACATACTAGAGCATCCTGTGCAACATCACCTGCAACCTTTGCTTCTTCAGTTCCTTCATGTTGATCTTCCAAAAACCAACAATATTCTTTTCCCTGCTCTTTCTTTCCATAAGACTGTAATTGATCATTCGTGCTTTTCAATTCCTCCATTCTTAGCTTACTTTCTTCTGCTATTGCTATACTCCCACTCAATCAAAAACCCCTGAGAGTGACCTGTAACCAAACATAAAACCTGCTCCCTGCAACCTTAGCTCTGATACCAATTGACAGGACCAAAGTTCTCCAAAGCTCTGACACAACTTGTCAAATTTAAGAGCACATATGATTACCAATGTATAAGCAATTGAACATGTGGAATTACACAGAAGTACAAGTAACTATCAATGAGAAAACACACAGAATGTGAGAGGCAATACACAATTGTATTAAAACTCTTCCAGAAGGAAATACAACAAAGAAGATTGCCACAGTTCTTCTTCCTTACACACCTCTAGGGCTCCCACACCTCTAGGGCATATATAGTAAATCTTCCCTCAAAGCTCTCTCTCTTACGGTCCCAACACACAACTCAAACATAGAGTTGGTGTTCACCTCCAACCAGTCAGTATCCACTACTGCCAGTACACTAGTGCTCCACGCACTCCACAAGTGCTCCATGCACTCCAAGTAGATCTCCCCTAAACTTGCAACAAGTTACAACTCAATAGACCTTACTTATGGAAGGGACTACCTTGCCTTCTTCTTTGCTCTCTTTCTAAGTACACACTGTACTCCAAGTAGATCTTGCCTAATCTTGCTCCCTATTGTGTTGCTATCACCTTGACTCTGCTGCCACCATAGATCAACCTGGTTCTGCACACCTACAAACCTAGACCATGCACACACATACACCTACAGATCAATGATCTTACTTACCATGTAGATCTCCTAATGTAGCCATGCACACCTGCTGACCAAGATCTTACACAACTGAAGAACCCTTCTGATTCTCCAAAACTAGTACCCACACTTGGCACTGCTATGGAACTAGGAGGAACACCCTTGCTCACTTCACACATAGAAGGAGCTAACTTTTGTCTACTCAAACTAGCACACTTTACAATACAACCCATGAGTCTCTTAAATAGATCTTATGCAAACAATAATTAGACATCTAATTACAATAATTAGATCCACAGCTTCTAGTCTAAAATTGGCTCTTGACATGCAAACACTCAGTTCGTTAATTAATTGTCTGTGAAACTAGCAGTTCTAAACTGCATAGGCGACCGACGTCGGTCCCTGTCTACCTGGAGGTGACCGACGCCGGCTGATCCCTGACCAATGTCGGTTGTTCTTCCTGTCTAATCTTGTCGACGTCGGTTGGCTTGACCGATGCCGGTGTCTTTGACACTTAGCAACCTCTCTGCAACCTCCTCCATGTTTGCATCAGTGAAGCTTTTAGCTCCACAACCTAACATAGATATTTCTCTGTAACACAAGAATAATTTTTAGAGGTATGTTGTCTATTTAAGTGCATTATGATTACTATGTTATCTATTTATATTATATTTACTACTCTTAATCTATTTAGATAATCAATAATTATTCCATAAGCCTTTTATAATCTCTTAAATCCCTCTTTTAGGCCATATCCTAAATTTTTTGTGTCTATTATTAGGATCAATGATGATTCCTTACATAATCAACATTGATTACATAATCAATATTGATTCTGAGATAATCAATGTTGATCTCTATGTTTTTATTTATGTCTACAACCTAAGACTAGTTTAGTAGTCCTAAGTGATTCCATTTGCTATTTCCAAGTCTTAAAATCATGCATTGATGTTTGTAGATGACCCTACCTAGAGTTATACATGATATGGTTTTAATCCATGACTTACCTATATTCCCTCATCCATTATTCATTGATCAGAGTGACATGTCCTTTGAGTCAAGAATTTATGCGATCATCTTTACCCTAACTACAAAAGCAATCATTTAGCAACTAGAGGTAATTCAAGAACAATAAGACTTAGTTATATCATATTAGAATGAACACTTTCATAATATCTATGCAATTGATTGATTTGTTTCATTTAAGTATCATAGCTTATCAAGTGCTTTATTGTAATTTATCTCATTATATTATTTGATTGATTACATAAAATAATGGAGTGATATCCTTACAAATAAGTGTACCACTTTTTGGAATTGATCTTATATCAGGCAGTCCACTCATCTATCTTATTAACTCAATCTTGTCTGAGTTATCTCTTATGTTCAGGTAGCCCTTCCTATCCAAAAGGAGTTCCTACTTTGATGGATCAATAGTGTGCAAACCCCATCACATGTATCTTTTCTAAAACCTTATATCATTTCTATTTTTAGTAATTTTATTTATTAATAAGAATGAATGGAAGAATACTAAAACATTTTAGCACACCCGATGGACCCCTAAAGTCTTATTGTTCACATTTTTTTGATTGTTTGTTTTCATTCAAAAAAATAAAAATCTAATTTTTTTTGATTTCCTTTTTAAGGTTTAAAAATAATTACATCCATCCTTTGCTTACCTAGATAATTCACATAAATTAATCTAGTTGGGTTAATATATCATGATAGTCACACTTTATGACACATGACCAAACCACATAATCTTAAAACAATCATTTAAACATTTTCTTACTTAAGGTGGACCCACTTGGATTTCATCACCAAGGGGAAAACTAACTTAGTCTACCATCCA
This sequence comes from Torreya grandis, assembly GCA_037957365.1. NCBI lineage: Eukaryota > Viridiplantae > Streptophyta > Pinopsida > Cupressales > Taxaceae > Torreya > Torreya grandis. Next base: position 5,053,940 of record JARHVA010000458.1, read on the forward strand.
AGTATACAAATTTAGGCAAGAAGTATAAAGGCTAAGCACTTGACACCTTTATTACTATGGTGTGTGAAGTGAGGGGGTAGGACCCAATACCAAGCCACGTACTTCCTTCTAACACAAAATCAGGCCTCAATGTACCTTTGTGTATATAAAGGTTCCCATCCTTAAACAAAACCCGAAACCATCTTTAGACTACCATTTCTTAGTACCCTCATTAACTCTTTTCCCTATCACATTCTAAATTTAGTTTCTTAAAAAGTAAAAACTTTTAAGTACATTTAGTAGTGTGTGTGTTTTCTTTCACTAAAATGAGATAATCTAAATAATATTATGTGCCTTTTCATTTCATTTCATTTCTTTATTTATTTTTGGTGCTACATGGTTTTAATATGATACTAGTCATTAAAACAATCCAAATATCCTACCTCATCCTCATCCATGGAGAACACCCTAAGTCCTCCCACCTCTCCTAAATCTATGGGGGAAGGCTTCCCTAGTTTTACACATAAGGAGACCCAAAATTCACAAGTATATTGGATAGTAATAAAATTTCCCTTAATCATTGCATTAGTACTTGAGCCATATGTATTCTAGTTTCCCCTTGACACCAATCTTCTAGAATTATTTTGGCATACCCTTAGAGGGACCTAAATGGCTTATTGTAGTTATGGTTTCCTCTTTCAACAATTCTCCCCCAATAGGTTTTGATACAAATGTATCACAACCCTTGAATAAAACACCTCCATTAGTATTTAGTAACCCTTCTTTGACAATTACCCAAGCCCAAAATGTTACTACACCTAAACTTACGCTTACTCCACCTCCCACTACTTCACCTGAGAACTTAGTAATTTCAATCCCTATAACTCTCCCACCCATCAAAACTAGCATAGATTATAATCCTCAAATCCAACCTTTACAATAAACTTCCCTAGGTTAGCCTCTTTAGTAGTACTTCTCATTGACTACTCAATACATAGCTCCCTCTCAAACCCTTGGACCCACTTACCTTCATTCATCCACACAAAAAAATATACCCTTGTAAGGCCTATAGTATGTGGTAGCATCCCAACCTATCATAACCACTTCCATTGGTTATCCATTTTCACAACCATTTTCTACTCCATTCCCCACTTATCAACACCCAAAATAAAATGTATTAGGGGGTATTGCTTAATATAATACCCAGCCTAACCTTATGAACATCTTTATGAATAGGATGGTAAATCTAGAAACCTCTACCTCAGGGCAAAACAATATGCTCACATATGAGCAAATTTGTAATGAGCCTGTTAATCTTACCATCCCCATTTTACCATATCCCTTGTAATGGGAACTTACAAAATTTATGAAATTTCAAAACAAGGAAGATCCTTAGTAACACATTAGAGTATTTAGACACCCTTTTTATCTCATAGCTTATGATGATGCTCTCCTCCTATGAACATTTCCCATGTCATTAGTTTAACTAACCTTAGATTGGTATAAATCTATCCCTCAACACTCCTTGTTCCATTTTGGTGTAACTAGCCCAACTATTATTAGAACACTTTTCCATTAGCATCGCAAGGAAAGTGACCATAACTGACCTCTATGCCATTAGACAATTTGATGATGATTCCATTACCAATTTTGTGGATAGAAAGTAAATTATTATAAACCAACTTACTTTCTCCCTTCCTCAATAGGAATTAATCAATTTATTTTCAAGATAATGTGCTAAGCATATCTCGTCAACATAATGAGTGCAATAATTTAAGAATTTTGATGAAGCATTTTCCATGGCCTGTAAACTAGAAATCTAAGCTTTACAGGAAGGAAAGGTAAATTTATGTACTAAGAAATTAAAACCCAATCCCTCTAAGGGACTAACAATATAAAAACTAAAGGCACATAAAATGATGTTGTCTTAAAATTGGTACCTCCACAGACAAAGAGCCAATCTAAATATTCTACCTCCCAAACTTAACCACAAAAACCTTTAAACCTAGTTTCCTCCTCATCAATACACACCCTTAGGGGAGTTGTATGATTACATTTTAGACAATATGTTAAAATATTATATTATCAAAATTCCTCTAGTGATGTCCCTTGATGATTCTTGCCCCAAGCCTAGTTGGTACACAGAAAATGACTTCTATAATTATCATCATGTACCTAGTCACAATGTCAATAGGTGTTGGTAATTCAAAGGTCCATTTCAAAACCTTATAAACCAAGGGGAATTACAATTAGATAATCCTAATTCTCATCCTAATCAATCCATTAATATATTTAGATAACTATTCCCCAACCATCCTTCTATGTCTCATTTTGTATAAGCAAACTCAATAAGCACCTCAGATCATGAGACCCATGTAATAATCACAATCCATGATCAACTTCTACCTAAATAAGTTGGTAATGCTTTCAAGTCACCTTATAAAACAACAAGGATCCAATATCTCCTTATAGGAGATGTTTCCCAACCATTTGAACCAACTAGATCTATTCCTAATACTCACTCTAGTTTTCCTAAACTCATTATTTGGGATTCTCTTTAGGAAATGTTACTTAAGCCTATTCAAGGCAATCAACCAAAAATAAAGGATGAGAAATCTATCAAGGAGGATACTTGTTTGGATATCCTAGAAGATACACATGTTACTCCTTTAGTTACTATAACACCTTTATGTAGCATACACATTCCTTATAGCTTACTTCCTCCTTAGATGTTTGCTACATTACATTAACCAACTCCAAAACTAGCTTCCCTTATAGCTCAGGCTGACCCAATATTGTCAAAAGAGAAACTAAGGGAAATGTTTCAGGAAGTGGAAAAAAAAACCTTGGCATGCCACGAGGTAAATATTGAAAACATCCATCAACAAGAATTGAACTCCCTAAAGAGGATATCCCTACTACTTATGATCAAGATCAAAAAGGGAGAATGGTTCTACCACAAATTTGAACTAGAGCATCCATATTGGGACCTCATCCTTCTGTAAGACCAAAAGACACCATTATGGAATCCTCTTCTAAGAAGTATACACCAGTATAAAAGGATCTCCCCATAGTAATAATGCGAATACATAATCATTTAAATACTTATTACCCTCAAATTCATGGTGTAAGGCCTTATTCCAATCATAAAGTACCTTCTTTGGGAAACATTCGAACAATAAATGTGAGGAATCAAGACATGAAAGCAAGTTTAGATCCTATGAAAATGCCTCAGAAGGTCAAAAAACCTAACCAAGATCCATTATGGGGGTCTTACTTTAATATTCTTGATCAAATCCTTCAAACTTCCCTTATCATATTACCACCTACAAAGCATGTTAACCCCCATACTAAAAAACTAGCATGGTATTAGGAAAGGAAGAAATGTGCTTACCATCAAATAGTGGGACATGATATTGAAAGTTGTAATGTGCTAAAAGATATAGTACATAAATTATTAGAAGAGGATGATATTTACTAGAATATTTTGGTCATGATTATCCTCATAGTCAAATTACTAGACTCATGACCACCCTAAAAGCTAATACATTATTGAGAGGGTTAGAATGAGATTCAAAAGAAGATAGAACCTACGATGAAAATTAGTATCAATCCCTCCTAAACCCTCTAGAATCTAATGATTTCAACATAGAAAATCCACCAATGTTTTAAATAGATGTAATACACATAGCTAGTTGATCCCATACCCATGGTCATAAAACCCAAAATCCCAACAAAGCCAAGGTGAATATTAAAAAAGCTCCTCCTTCTAACATATAAATTCCTAAAATGCTTGTCCCAAAACCTAAAGTGTATATTATATGGAAAGCATAGAATAATAATTCCTCAAAATTGATATAGATATCAGTTCTAAAACAAATCCACCAACTCCCTATCAAGATGTCTTTATACAAACTTATCCAAAATTCTCTACAACATAACAAAGTTATGATAGAGGCCTTGAAGGCCACCTAGATATAATTAGATGAACCTCAACCTCTATTATATTTCATTGGATTCTTATAGAAGTCATCATCTATCACATTTAATGATTCTAAAATATCCCCATTACAAGCCAATGACATGAACCATCATTATTTATCTTTGCCCGAGTTAATCAAGCATGAATCAAAAGGGTTATGATTGGCAATGGAGCTAGTATAAATATTATTTCCTCACATGATTATAAGAAACTCCAGTTATTTGAAACTATTGTGTCCCAATCTCTAGCTGTCCTATAAGTGTTTAATGATACCATGGCCCCCACATTAGGAACAATTGTCTTTCCCATCTAAGTTGGTCTATTTACCCTACCAGAGTTATTTTACATGATAGAGGGGGAATTCAATATAACATACTAATAGGACATCCTTGGATACACACTATGCATTACATTCCCTCTACTCTACATTGATGTCTTAAATTTGAGCATGAAGGTAAGATCCATGTTGTCCCAGTAGATCCACATCCATTCAAGAAGTGTAACTTGAATTATCAGCCTAATGATGTCTTGATGCCCCTAAATTAATTGAGTCCATTATTTTTGAGGGAAACATCTAATATCTTTACTATACCTTTATCTCGTATCCATGATGTAAACTTCTTTAACTCAACATTTTAATAACTCTATATAGGGGAGTATTAGTTGTTAAATCTTAGCATCTTATCAACCTCTTAGGAATATGGATGTCTTGACCAACAATGTACTTACCAACCCAACCTAGGATATATTATCCCTTTTGGACCTCCTCATATTCAAATACACTTAACCTATGGAAGAATCGACCAATCCCATTTTTACAAAGAAAGTCAAATGTGCACCAAACCATTTACGTCTAACTTCTCCTTTCTTGACAAACCAAACTTTGTGGAAACCTATCTGAAATAATGTGCTTGGAAAGGCTCTAGCCTAGGTCATTATGAATAAGGACCTCATGAGGTCACAATAATGACCTTAGAAAATTACATAAGAAACATGGCCTCAATTTCAAGAAAACTTTTGAAGCTGACGATGATCACACTTTGATGTCCCACATCCTTATAGATGTTGATGATGAAACTCCCTCATCACCTCTTAGTTTCCCTATGAAAATAGATGACACCATTTCCATCCCACCTAAATTTTTTAATTAACACCATTTATTGGGAACCCCTAACCTATTGAAGAAATGATGAGAAAACCGTAAACCTTATTTTAGTTTTTCTTGACCTAATAGATGAAGATTCTTCCTCAATCTATGTAATGGATTATCAGGATGATGAATCCATTTTAATGTATTTAGGGGTATAAAATTTGTATATAAATAATATCATACCATCTGAGTCTCCTAGTCTTTTAAATGAGGTCACAACTGATATTAACATAAGGACAGTTGAGATCCCATGAAATATCAAAGTTACCCAATCCTTAGATTATTAGATGCACTAAGATTTCATAGCATTCCTTGTTGATCATAACCAAACTTTTACATGGTCTTATAATGATATGCCAAGAATAGATATGGCTATAGTCATCTGAACATCATTACCATTCCTAAAACTGAACCACTAAAGCAAAAAATTCATAAGATGCATCCTCATGTTATGAACCCGTCCTACCCCTTCTCTTTATTTTTTTATTGTAATAATTGGTATGGACACATATGTTTTGTAATTCATCTCGTGAGCATTTTGTTTTATCCCACATTCATGAGAAGTAGTAGTTGCTTAGATTAGATTTAGTATATAAGCTAGTGTTGAGGCCAATGAAAGCATACATGAATTCATTGTATTGAGCTTACTCAAAGGAGGTTTCCTCATTGAAGTGGCCTACGATCAATATAATCATTTTAGTGCTTCTGTTAATTTTATCAGTCTATTATTTTGTCCATTTTTATCAATTTGTGACAAGGGAATCCTCTCATCTAGTATCAAAGTGCTTTCTAGGGCTAATTTTTTTAATTCAAAAAGTCTTAACTCTATTCTACTGCATAATTGCTTTCAATAATTTTTCAAAAAATATTAACTCTATTTTGTGACATAATTCATTGAAATAATTTTTTGTATCACAATATTCTATTTTGGATCAAGGTAAAACCTAACTGCATAACTGTGGGAAGTGCTTAGGTGAAAGCCCTAAAACTCATTGTGAGTACCAAAGGAACCCCAAAGTAGCTATCCCATTGAGAGGACTTGCTAGTGAAATAGGCAATGGCCCCTTCCCAATTGAGTATTTCCCATCTATGAGGAAAACCAAGAGCTATCATTGAGAGATAAATACGTGGTCATAATTTTTTTGGAGAGCAGTATTCACTTAGATGGCATTGGTGGCCAGAGTGATATATTTAAACCTTTAGGTAGACCATTAAAAATTGAGGCCCATTTTTATAAATTTTATAATATTACCATGGAGTATCATAAAACTTGCCATATCAGATCTTCAGACTTGCTATACCAATTTTAGCATATTACCAACAAAGTATCATAAAACTATCATATCATATCTTCAATAGAGTATCAATAGCCTTGTCATTTAGTTTTAGCATGTTACCAAAAAAATATCAAAAAACTAACATATTAGATCTACAAACTTATTTCAGTATATTCCCAATAGATGTGTCTTATAGAACATAATAACTAGAAATAGAAAAAAAAAGGAAAATGTTTTTCATTTTTTTCCATAAATTCTTCTATTTTTATCTGTTTTCCTTGAAAAATTTCCATAGTGTTCATCTCTCTTTTCTATTCCTTTGACCCTCTTTGATAAATTTTCTAGTTTTTCCATTTTCACTCCTGAAATTATCCTCACCTTTGTCAATCATACTCCCACTACAAATTTTTTATAGTAAAACTATCTTTACCCATTCTAATTTTGCCTAAATTAAAAAGGTCCCTTACTACACATGTCTTAACTCTAGTTTTACCACCCATTCCCAAAAAAAAATATCTTATTCTGGTCATGGTAGTAAATTGAACAGGAGCCAAAAACATAGAGGATGAAATTGCTACCCTCAAGACCCACATCAAAGATCTTGATGAAAAAATTCTTGATGTTAGTCATTAAAATACCACCATGAATAACATATGACATCTAGAGTCCTCTTTAGATACATTTTTTATTCTTCCATCAATTTTTGTGGGCTAAATCTTAATTTTACTTGATTTCATGGTGCAGATATGACTGGATGGATCTATCAGGTAGAACAATATTTTAGTCTACATAATAATTTTGATATCGACAAGGTCATGCTTGCATCCTTTCACTTAGAACATGAATCCCTTCAATGGTATCATTGTTATACCAAATCTCATGACAAGCCCATATGGATTAATTTTTGCACCCTCATTTTACAATAGTTTGGCCTTAGTACTTTTTGTGACTTCACTAGAGCACTCACTAGACTTTTCTTATAATAATAATCATGAGATAATATCAAACATAATTTGAAAAACTAGCGAATCACATAGAGGGATTTTTTGATGAATTATTTAGGAGTTATTTTATTAGTGAACTGTAGGATGCAATTTGATTAGAGGTCAAAATGTTCTGGCCCAACGCAATGATGGAATCCCTAAGGTTGGCTAAGTTAGTAGAGGAAAAGATCATAACTCAATAGTGATTCAAACCCAATTTTGATCCATTCAAAAATACAAATCCACAATGATCTCAAATAATGCCAACCCCTAGAATCACTCCTATTAAGCATTTGGGTAAAGCAGAGATTTGAGCCCTTAGAGAAAAAGGACTCTATTATAATTATGATGACAAATTCACTCAGGGAACTTGATGTGTAGAAAAAAATATCTACCTATTGGATGTGGATTATCTTCTTGAAATTTAAGTTTTTGAAGATGCGCAAGAGCTAGCAAATGATCTAGAAGAAGAATCACTGATTGTGGAACCTGCTTCTCAGGAAGACCAACTAGAGATCTCTCTACATGCCTTAGTAGGATTCACCACCCTATAAAGCATGTAGGTTAGAGGTTACTTCAAGAAGCTCCCTCTCACCATACTCATTGATTCAAATATCACTCATAACTTCATTGACCCTTAGATCACCAAACAAGCTAATTATTTTATCCATCCTTGCTCCAAATTTGAAGTCAAGATTGCTATTGGGGGAGCATTATCTTGTAAAGGGAGGCATCATAATGTGTGTATCTCTATTGGAGATTATAACTTAAACTTTGACATGTTCACCTTGCCTTTAGGTGTGATCTTTTTTTAGGATCCCAATGGTTACATACATGTGCACCCATCTTATGGGATTTTGCTAAACTTTGGATGTAATTTTTAGAGAATGGGATAAACACACATTAAAATGCTTACAAATAGGGTCTCTCAACATCATAAATTGACATCACATGGAAAAACTTCTTAGGAAGAATTCATATGGCATCATTACTCAGTTCCATTCCATTCAAATGTAACCATCAATGGTCTCCACTACTCCTTTTGATGTATAAACTATTATTCATAGGCATGCATGTGTATTTGCTAAACTAATGAGATTACCAACTTCATAGCTAGAGGATCATCATATTCAACTCCTTCTTATAAGTGTTCTTCTCAACATCAGGCCTTATCGCTACCCATTTTAGCAAAATAATGATATTGAGATGCTCATTTGAGACTTATTAAAGCAGGGCATTATTCACCCCAGTTCTAGCCCATATTCTTCCCCAGTTCTCCTTATTAAAAAAAAAGATGGGTCATGGTACCTCTGTATTGACTTCCATGCACTTAATCACATCATAATCAAGGATAAGTTTCCAATCCCTATTATTGATGAGCTTCTTGATGAGCTTTATGGCACTCATTTTTTTTCTAGGTTAGATCTCCACTATGGATATCACTAGATCTGACTTCATAAGGATGATATCCCTAAGAAAACTTTTTGCACACATGATGGCCACTATGAGTTTTTGGTCATTCCCTTTGGCCTCACTAATGCTCCTTCAACATTCTAAGCATTAATAAATAAAATATTTTAGCCCTACCTATAGAAATTCATTTTAGTCTTCTTTAACAATATCCTCATCTATATTAAAACATGGTCTAAGCATCTCCAACATCTAGAGCTTGCATTGCAACTTCTCTCTAAACATCATCTTTATGCAAAATAATCCAAATGTACTTTTGGCCAAGATGAAGTGGAGTATCTTAGGCATATTGTTTCATCCCAAAAAGTCTAGGTAGATCTTAAAAAAATAGTTGCCATGACAAATTGGCCTTATCCTCAGATACTCAAAATCCTCCATAGTTTTTTGGGGCTGACTGGATACTATCACAAGTTTGTCAAGGATTATAGGAATATTGTAACTCTGCTAATAACTATGTTGAAAAAGGATGATTTTATATGGATACAAGATATTAAGTGTGCATTTGAAGAATTAAAATAAGCTATGTGTACTACACCTATTCTAGCTATGCTAGATTTTTCCAAGACCTTCATTATTGAGAGTGATGTTTATGACAATGGACTTGGTGTTGTTCTCCTCCAAGAAGGATAATCCATTTCATTCAACAACAAAGCTCTTTTTGGCAAGAATTTAGTACTCTTTACTTATGAGAAGGAAATGATGGCCTTTTTTCATTCAATACAAAATTGGTGGCCATACCTACTAGGGAATCTTTTTACATCAAAACTGATCACTAGAGTTTGATATATTTCTTGGAATAATGGGTCTCCACTCCATCACAATAAAAATGGGTTAGTAAACTCATGGGTTATGATTATGAGATCACTTATAAGAAGGGTAAGGACAATATTGTGGCTGATGATCTATCTTACACATTTGTAAACCAAGCTTCCATTTCATCTATTTCCATGCCTATTCTAAATTGGTTGGACACTGTACAACAAGGGTATGTCAATGAATCTTTATTATATCAAATCATTCAATAGTTGGACACTAATCCCTCTAGTGTACTACATTATTTTTGGGATGGAGCTTCTCTATGATATAAGGGTCATCTAGTGCTTCCCCAGACCACATATCTTTAGTAGGCTATATTCTATGAACTTCATGCTTCTCCATTTGTAGGGTACTGAGGGTTTCTCAAAACTTATTAGCAGACATGATGCAACTTCTTTTAGAATGGAATGAAAAATACAATTCAACATATTGTGGCTAAATGTGATACCTACCAATGCAACAAGAGTGAAACAACACTCATCCCTAGGTTTCTTGAACCCTTTCCCATATTTACTAGAATTTAGATCGATATTTTTATGGATTTCATTGAGGGGATCCCTAAATTTGGAGGGAAAATAGTGATCTTGGTTGTGGTTGATCACCTCTCTAAATATAATCATTTTTGTGCCCTCAATAATCCCTATACTACCTCCATAGTCGCATAAATTTTTTTGGACCAAATTTTTTGTCTTCATGGCATTTCTTCATCCATTATCTTCAATCGTGATGAAACCTTCACTAGTAATTTTTGGACAAAACTATTTCACTGTACTAATACTCAACTAAAGATGAGTTCTAGCTATCATCCCCAATTAGATGGGCACACTAAAATTATCAACAAATGCTTGGAGACTTTCTTTCATTGTTTCACCTTAGAATAATAATATTAGTAGGAAAAGTGGACCTCTTACCACACTTCAACCAAATGACTCCCTATGAAGTAGTCTATGGTTAGGTACCACTAGTTCTCCTTCCATACACCCCACTAGTTCATTAGTTCAAGTGGTCAACATGCTTCTTTAAACCTAAGATCAAATCCTCAGCACCATATGGGACAATCTTCATATGGCACAAAATGGAATGAAATAATATGTTGATCAACACCATTTTAAGTGTAGTTTTCAAGTAGGTGATATGGTTTTTATTCACTTGCATCCATACAAGTAATCCTCCCTAAAAGTCAAAGGTCATCATAAGCTAGATCCCAAATTTTATGGGCCCTATAAGGTTCTCCAAAATATTGGGTCAGTTTCTTATAAGCTGGATCTCCCACCCTCTTCTCAAGTTCACCCAGTATTTCATGTCTCTTGTCTAAAGAAAGTTCTTGGTACAAATATTAGAGTGCAGACTATTTTACCAAAACTTGATAATGAAGGATATATCCTTCTTGAGATAGAGGCAATCTTGGATAGGTGCAAATGCCAAATACACTCTCACTCCATCATAGAGGTTTAAATTCAGTGACACAAAATGTAACCAAAGGATGCAACATGAGAACCACTATTTCAGATTCAACACCGATTCCCACATCTAAAGCTTTGAGGACAAACCCTTTTCTAAGAGGGAGGTGATGTTATAAACTTGTGCTACCCCTTCTCTTTATTTTTTTAGTGTAATAGTTGCTATAGATGCATATGCTTTGTAAGTCATCTCGTGAGCATTTTATTTTATCCCACATTCATGGGAAGTAGTAGTTTCTTAGATTAGATTTAGTATATAAGCTAGTGTTAAGGCTAATGAAGGCATCCAAAAATTCATTATATTGATATTTCTCAAAGTAGGTTGTCCCCTCGAAGTGGCCTATGATCAATATAATCATTTTAGTGACTCTGCTAATTTTATCAATCTATTATTTCATGCATTTTTATCAATTTGTTGTAGGAGGATCCTCTCACCTTATGTAGCACTTCTTGTCAAGGAAGAATTTCAGTGGTTATTATCCATTAAATCTATCTAACCCATTGATTATCCTCAATGTGTATCTAACATAGTACCTATCATAAAGCCCATAATAGGACTACATGTTTGTACCAACTTTTGCAATCTTAATATTAATTATCCAAAATATGATTTCCCCTTCCTAATATTGATGAGCTCATAGATCTCACTATAGGACATGAAATATTTTCACTCATGGATGGATTTTATGGTTATAATCATATCCTTATCACCCTAAAAGATCAACATAAAACCTCTTTTATTAATTTATGGGGGAATTTTTGCTATAGGGTCATGCCTTTTGGATTAAAGAACATAAGAACAATTTACTAGCATGAAATGACTTATATTTTCCATGATTTAATTCATAAAATCATTGAATATTATGATGATGATCCCCTTGGAAAATCTAGGTATCTTAAGGATCACCTATCTATCTTTCAGTAAATCTTCACTTGTTTTATCAAAGACAATGGAGAAGACTACCATTGAACCCCCACTTATAAATCACACCTCATAGTGTGATTTATAAGTGGGGGTTCAATGGTATTCTTCTCCATTATCTTTGAAGCTCTAAATCAAATCTCAAAATCAAAGAAATGCATGATGGAATATGTGGAAACAATTTTAATGGTTTAACTATCACCAAGAAGATTGTGTGACTAGGTTATTATTAGCCCATGGTGAATCGAGACTATTATGAGTATGTTAATAAATGCATGAAGTGATAACAACATGAAAACTTATCCCATATCCATATTCATACATTACAAGGAGCCAAATACTTATGGAATTTATCTCAATGGGGTTCAGAGCTTATAGGTTAAATTAATCCTAAACCTTCCCAGTGACATAGCTTTATCAAAATTGCTACCGAATATTTCACTAAATGGATGAAATCCATTGCTATTATTTTGACCAAGGAAGATAAGATTGTTGATTTCATTAATCATCACATCATATGTCATTTTTGTGTCCCACAGAAAATCATTATAGATAATGGTAAATATTTTAAAAATAAGCAAGTCCAAAAATCGTGTGATTCTTTTGGCATTAAATTGAGATTTTCATGACCTTATTATCCACAAGCTAATGGAAAATCTAAAGCATCAAACAAAACCATTATTAATATGTTAACCAATATAGTTAATGAGGAAATAAATTATTGGAATCTTCGCATACCTTTTGCTTTGTGGGTTTATCAAACTAATATTCGAACCCCTGCAGAGGAGACCCCTTTTCTTTGGTCCATGGTACTAAAGTAGTTCTCCCTTTAGAAGTCCAAATTCCTTCCCTTCAAATATTTCTTAAGGATATAATTTTTGAAAAGGATTACCATTAAGAATTATTAGCACAACTAGAAATTTTAGATGAGCATCAAGCCACAACCTTTGATCAACTTCATGTATATCAAGAATGGATAAAACATGCATATAATTAACATTTAAAAGAATGAGAATTTAATATCAATGACCTTGTTCTTAAATAAAATCAACATGTCACAAATATGGAAAGAATTAAATGAGGAAAGTTTACTTCAAATTGGCTTGGACCCTATATTATCAATCATAAATATGGATCTGGGGCATATCATTTGGCCTCCCTCGATAGAAAAATAGAACATGAACCTCTTAATGATTTGCATCCGCATCCTTTCTACTATTAATAATCCTATTGTAAACACTAGTCAACATAATTTATGTTCAAATATTATCCCTTATCTCTATACATATCACATAGCGATCAAGAATCATGTGGATTTATAGCAGTATACCCATTTTATCCTTAAATATAGACACCCTAACTCTGTTCATAACATTTTTTCATGGATTATCTCTACTCAAAACATAGTGGATTTTTGAATCATTATTTCCTAGATTTCTTCACCCTAAAAGCTTATTTGAAAGGAATAACACATGGCCTTATTTCATGGCTTATGAAAACACCCTAGGTGGCCTTAAATATAATCCATGTCAAAAAGGTTAATTTGAGATACAAAGTCAAGAAAAATCAAAATGGTAGACTGATCCCTCGAAGGAAAGATTTTATATAAATTAAGAAAAAATCAAAACTATAGACTGATCCTTTGAAGGACAACTACTGAAATATATATATCTAAACATGTAGACCACTCCCTTGAAGGATGGCTATGTGCCTATGATTTAGAAAAAATTTCGCATTGACATTTAAAAAAACTATAAAATCAAAATTATATCCCATGAAAGCTTCCTGAATTGATCAACTCTCCTAAATTTGTAGATTTATTGCATTGATCAGTCTACATATATCCATGGATTAGATTAAGGTTGAACAACTTGAAAACATAAAAAAACATGTGTATACCTGAAGAGTTGAGCTTTTCCCCCATTCCTACATGAAAATCCCATTTTAAAACAAAATATTTGTGAATTTAGTTAACAAGAGATTGTTAAGTGATTTTTATTAACATTGAATAAAATGACATATATGCTAAAACAATAACATGCCTAGATTTGGTTAGGGTCCAAGCCAATTATGAGTCATGCATCCTTAATCAATTAATATAGAAACCATTTTATCATAAATTTCAAATATTTAAATTCATGTAAAATCATAGCATAATTTAAAAATCCATAGTCAAACATGATATGAAATCCCATCCATATAATCTAATTAGTATAATCAAAATAAAAAATTCCTATAAACACCATCCATGTAATATAAAATCCATAACCATAGACATCATAAGTTAGTGCATGTTTGAAAATCCATAATCCATCACAAATCCATTAACACACATACACATAAATCCATAATCAATATAATAATCTAAAGTAACATCACATGATCTAAACATCATAATCCATGTAAACACCATACAATCAATATAACCCATGATATAAATAAAATCAAATGCAATCTAAACATAATCCACACAATCCAAATATAAAATCACATAACACATGTTCATGTAATAAATGTGTGTAACAAATACTCATGAATCTATATATCTATAAAATTAAATGCACATCATAAAAATATCATATAAAATATATATACAAAACTAATCCATATAGTTAGCCATATATATGAATACTCAATGAACTGGATCCAGTTTAGGTAGATATCCACTCCAACTCCTCAACTATCACCTCCATATGTTCTCCCATCCCTCCTATCTCTCCCTTGTGGTACACTCCCCATACTAGTTGTGGTAGTCTATGTCCACCATGGAGTCCAACCTTGCATATCTATATGGATGGCATATCTAGGAACCTATGGAAACTACTTTGTCATAATTTTCTCATAATATAAAAGCTCTATCACCACATCTTGATATCTATCCATGCTCATTGTACTTGGATTACCCATCCTCCTACCTTGTACCCCTCTCCCTATAGTGGATCTTGATACATTTCTCCCACTACATCCCTTGCTAGTACTCAAACCCTCTTATGCTACTCATGATACCTATGCCACACTTGGCATGCCTCTTCATAACTCTAATGTAATGTATCATATCATCCATATAACTATATCAAGCTCACTTGTATCTAGTCCTACTCAAATACAACTTTAGAATACTATGCCTGAGCTACATCCCTCTCCACTATCAGTACCTATATGTCTACATCCCCCTCCCCATCTCCTCCTATGGCCTCCACATCCACCATATTTAATCTCTACCACACCACCTATCCTATCCTCTTCTAAGCTAGTCTACCCACCATAAGAAGTATGAATTAGTAACTCCATAATCATTCACACCTACTCCTTCTATCTCCTCCTCTCCCAAAAGCTCTAACTCTATCACCTGTGGCTCAGACTACTCCCCTCTGAGTCATCCCTCCTATAAATTTGTGGTGCCTTAGGTATATCCTAATACATCCCAAAATATCATTACACATGCCCAAACTAAAATATATCCACATGATCTATGCATTTCCCTTATAACCACCTCACCCACTAACTATCATTAGCTCCATCTCTATCCCTAACTAGGTTGAAAATCTAACGTATGGCTTCTATATCACCTAATCCTCCTCTAAATCTTCCAAAACCTATCTATATTACTCTTAGTTGTAAAATATCCCATCTCCATGTGGATAGGCAAAGTCATCCCTCCATCGTAGAAACCCCAAACTAAATGTAAACTGATGCCATCCCATCCATGGTAGCCCTAGTGGCTACACTACTTTGATGTGCTCATACACCCAACACTATAGAACATAGGTCACATCTAGACTAAAGTGCCTCTATGTCCTCCATTCCCATAGCTCCCTATATATCTATGCTAGTAATGATAGAGCCCAAGCAAATACTATCTGATGTTTGCACATGTCTTCTATCACACCTGTCATGCTCCATGAGAATGTCCCACCACTAGAATCATGTAGTATATAGTAGGAGATGGCCAACATCATCATAGTGATTACCCATATCCCATCCCTATCTTTATTATGTAAGACCTCAAAGTTGAAACCTCTCACTATAAATATAATTTCTACAACATCATCCCCATACAACCATGTTAATGTTATTGCCCATCCTCTCTCATTTACCAGAGTAATCTCTTCTCCCTATACCATCAATATCAATATCCTATAGATGTAATTAGAGTCAAGGTTATCTCTTTAATAAACATCCAAAAAGTCCCTATCGATGGATTTCATCACTCTAGTAGTGTCACAAGTAGACTCTAGTCTTAGTGTACTCAATGATAATGGTATATCCCACCTAATCCTACTACCTTGATATGCTCCCAATCTATATCTCCCATCACCTCTCATATTCATTCTAGCAATGGTGGTACTCGATCCTATATGGTCAACAATACAAGTGCCTAAAATTTAGGTTCCTTTAGTTTCCTAGCCACTAATCCTATCCTCTAGGTTTTCCTTACTCCCTAATAATTGGCATTGACTTTAAGGGATCAACACTGATTGGTCCTTGATCATTGTTGATTTTTAGATTGATGTCAATCTATCACTAATCAATGGTCTATCTTCAAGGAATTATTATTGATCCACTATGGATTGATGTTGACCATTGATAACCTTAAGCAATGTAAAAACCTCTAAAAACTAGCTAAAAAAACCTAAAAAATAAAAAAATTACAAAATCCTTAAAAACATTTTCCCCTACCTCATCATGTTAGAGGTACAATAATTAAGAGGGGGTGAATCAGTGAGCTAAGATATTTTAATTACAATTTTAGTCCTTTCAAACTATTAATCAATGAACATATATCAACTTGATCAAGCAACATTAACAAGAGAGCTCATACATTCAATGCATACAGAAAATCAAACACATAACACATAGTTTATGTGGGAAACCCTCATGGGGAATAAAACCCACTCTCAATCCTATGACATAAATGGAATACTATCCTATAATAAATTACAAACAAGATACTGATCAACTCCTTTAGACTTGCATACCTTGATCATATCCTACCGATCGAATGTATTTAGTGAAACACTTATTTCACAAGGAGCAAATGCCCCTAAGGAAGACCAAAGCCTTTAGACCCTCCTTTGAATACCTCCACCTTATAAATGATGTCTTTAAAATTTGATGATAGATCTCTATTTTCTAACCTCTACACAAACTCTCTTTATCTCAATCAAGCTTCTCACATAGCCATGTCACAAACTCTCTCCTTCTTCCCTCAAACTATCCTCATATGCACACTTGGACCTCTTCACATATCCTAAAATTTTAAGAGTACTATGACATTAGGAACATGATCTAAAAGTCATACACATAGTCAACAAACTATTTTACTCATTAACTCAACCAAAAGGCACACTACCTATACTTCGCTCCACAACTCTCACATGACCTTACACTAGTATCTCTCATATATCTCATATCCAACTCTAGAAACTAACACATTAGGTTTCACTATATATAAAGAAATAATGAATTAACAATATCAAAATATTTTATTATCATCCACAAAAAATGCCTTCACCCTTAAGTCATCTCACATGGGTCAAACTTAAGCACAATCTAATTTGAAATAAGCCTGAGTCACTTTTAGGTCCTATGGAGACCCATTCAGCTCTTTGACACTTCATCAAGCAAACTAAAACATAAGAACACTTTTAAAAAGCATGGATCCATTCCAAATTATATATAGGTCCTCCTTAAGTGCCAACATACATCATAGTATCCTTCTACTTAAGCACAAAAAGCTTAAACGCTTATCTATACACATAGTCATTATGAATGAAACCACATTCAACTTCTAAACCATTGTTCATACAACATACAACTGAAGAATACTTCATAATGCATAAAAAGAATCATTATGGAGTCTACAACATCCCCAATAGCTAATTAAACAAGAGATATCAAAACAACATTAGAACAATCTAAAATACCCTTGTCAGGTTAATTGTAAAACATGCGCAAACACATAGTCAACTTTGAATCTCAATATCTTTGTCTGCAGACACTTCTAGATCTTAAAATTAGGTTCATTAGATGGTCCATGAGGTCCTCTTCATAATTTATTTTTATAGCATGAGCAAATTCATATTCTATAGAAAGATATGGATAAATTATTGAGCACTAGTTTTTCCCGTAACAAATTTAAATATTAAAATGGTGATGGTCACAATTAAACCTTGAATACAATGCTCACATCTCATGTTCTCTTAGCTTAGATTAAAACATGCACCATTGATCTTGTTTGATCTTTAAATCATAGGCATAAATGCTCAAACATTAAACCTCATTCACTTTGACCTCATCTCATGCACCCTAAAAACTTTGACTCAATGTGCTCTATCAATTTTTATAGACCATTCAGGTATTTATCATGTAGCGTGCACCGTTTGATCAATCTATATGAACACCCACTCATTGTTATATCCTTACCTTATACCTTTTCTCAGTGATTAAACATTAAAAAATTCTTACCATCTCTATCAATATGCACCATTAGATCATGATATGTATGATTGGTTTTGCACCATTGGATTTCCACTAGGTCCAGATCTTTAACATCATACAAATTGACTATGGGGACCAATTGCAATATGTCTAGAAAGACTACTTTGGACCTTAATAACTTATTTTGTGCTTAAAAATTTGGACCATATGATCTCCTCACATAGGAGAATCCATCCATATAACAAACTAATCTTAGAACCTTCACACATGAAATATATATTTCCATTAAAATGCCTTCTCAAAATATTCTGTCATAGAGCCAACTATGCTTAGAATTTGTTTGGGAGACCAACTTTGATCTTACATAACATTTTTTGTGCTTTAGTGTATGATATCAAATTTATAAAAAATAAACTAGGCTTAAAATTGATCAAACCCATATGATCAGTTTCTATTTACAACTTCACATGTGCAAATTATAACACCATCAAAATTCTTACTCAACTTTTCTTATCACATGCAAATTTGGCTAAGTATGGAAAAACACAGTCAAAATGCCTGGGAGCCCAAATTTGCACTCACATATCTTTTAGGTGCATGATATTATATTTATCACATAGAAACTAGGTAAAAATGTGATCAAAATCATATGACCAACTCCCCTTGACTCATCCACACATGGCAATGGTGACATCAACAATCTACGTACTCAAATTTTTTGCCACTAGGCCCAAACTATCTAGATGAAAACTATGGACAACCAGATGAATTCCAATTATGCACACAAGATTTCAAAGTATAGATAACATCTTATGGAAAAATTTCTCATGATCAATACTCCATAATAATCCCTAAACTTCTCTAACCATGATAAAACTGAAGATCAACCAAGACAACTTCAAGGACACTAGGACAAGCTCATTGCACATTTTGTCATTGTTACTTAGGCTTTCAAATCACTTTATCCACTCACAAGGACACCTCCATGCACCATGAAATCACCAAAAACTCTCTAATAATCTCCCCCTTTGTCATTTATGTCAAAAAACATCATATATAGTAATATACAACTCACCTTCTCTCTCTTCAAACACTCCCACAATAGGAACTTTCTCCCCCTTTGACACAATGACAAAGTGGGCACCAACTAATATTGAGGACATGAAAATATTATAAATAAGAAAGGACCATCTTATAAATATGATACAAAATCCCCCTTACCTTGAGCCTACTTATGCTTGTCTTGACAACTTCCTCTTACTCCATGTCAACACTCTCTTCAATGAAACACTGCAACCAATGAAGAAAGAACACACAAAGCATTAAAATCTGATGGAACTTACAAAGAGACATCTGAGAGGGACTCCCCATAATATTTATGAGCAATTGCACCACTTTATCATCTTCACATCTACACACAACATGAAGAACCACCGTGTAGGCTTACTATCCTTCTCTCTCAAGACACTTCCATGACCACCAACTTTGCATATGCACTATAGCTTCTTTACAAACCTCTAGATAAAACTCAATAAATTATTTCTCCTCATAAACCAAAGACCTTTTATTGATTCATAGAGAAATAAATTATACCCAAGCTTTATATTAGATACTCAAATGTATCTTTTGACAATGGTTTGGTCATAATATCTGCATGATGCTCTTTTATAGGCATACTCCAAATTAACACTTTGATTATTCACTTGTTCTCTCAAGAAATGATATCTAATAGGAATGTGCTTAGTCTTTGAGTGTATAATAGGATTATTTGAGATACTAATTACATGAGTGTTGTCATAATAGATATAATAAGGTCTATTTTATCTTACCTTATAATCTTCCAAGTTTATTTCATCCACATGAATTGTGTCCAATAAGAAGTAGCCACTATATATTAAAGATTTGTAGTTGATAGAGACACTGAGGCTTGCTTCTTACTTAGCTCACACACCAAACATTCCCCCATGAAGAAGACCCCACCACTAGTACTTCTCTTATCATCCATACAACCTACCCAATCTGTATCAGTATAAGATTTTAAAGATAATTCTTTACTCTTGGGATACCATAGATCATAATATATGGTGTCTTTGAGATATCTCAATATCCTTTTGATTAATTTTAAGTGAGACTCTCTAGGGTCATATTGAAACATTCCTCCAAGACCTACTACTTGCATGATGTCAGGCCTAAAAGTAGTAAAGTACAAAAGACTTCCAATCATGGATCTATACAAAGTTGGATCAACTTTTGGTGAATCATCGAATTTACTTAACTTTCACCCTATGATCATTGAAGTACCCATTGGATTACAATCCATCATGTCAAAATTCCTCAGCATATCCTTGATGTATTTATCTTTTGAAATGAATATCCCTATATCAAGTTGATTAAACTATAATCTTAAGAAGAAAGATAGTATCCCAACATTAACATTTCAAACTTAGTCTTCATAATATCTACAAAATCTCTAGTCATTTTATCATTGTCAGATCCAAAAACTATGTCATCAACATATACAAAAATAATAATTGATGATTGCCTTCTATCTTAATATACAAATTACTATCAGCTACCCCATTTTTAAAACCTTGACTTAAAAGATACTTATCCAACCTATCATACCAAGCTCTAGGAGCTTGTTTAAGACCATACATAGCCTTCTTTAGTTTACACACAAAATATTGATTACTTGACATGAAGTATCCTTCAAGTAACTCAATGTAGACTTCTTCTAAGTTACCATTCAAGAATGCATATTTCACATCCATTTGATATACCTTAAAACCCTTGAAGCTTACATATTCCAAGAAGAATCTAATTTATTCCATTCTTACCTTAGGAGAAAAATTTTCATCAAAATCTATTCCTTTAACTTGAGTATCTCCTTTACACACCAATATAGCCTTATTCCTTGTGACTTATCCTTTTTCATTCATCTTATTTTTGAAAAGCCACTTGGTACCTATCACATTTTTTATCTTTTGGTCTAGAAACTAAGTCCCATGTTTTATTCCTTTCTATTTGATCAATTTATTCATTCATTGCATCATTTCAACATTTATCTTTGCTAGCTTCCATGAATGTTTTGGGTTTAATCATGGACAATAGAGCTGAGTTTTGTTGATTCTAACTAACTAACATTCTCCTTTTAGTCTGAAACCTTGTATAAGCATTTTAAATAATTTGAGAGATTGGATGATATTTATGAATTCTTTTATATGGAGATTTATAATCTTGTCTTTCTTCCTCCTCTTCATATTCATCATATATTTGCACATATAACTCATCATTATTTGTAACAATATTTTTAATTGAGTCACTTACTTATAATTTTGGCTTCTTAACTCCACTAGTCTCATCTACTTGTACATTTAAAATTTTAATAATCTTGTTAAGTCTCTTTTTGAAGCACCTATAGGTAGTACTGATAGAGGAATAACCTAAGAAGATACCCTCATCAGTTCTTGAATAAAATTTTCTAAGATTCTCTTCATCTATTTTTATGAAGCAACTAATCCCAAACACTCTAAAATATTTGGCAATAGCTGCTCTATTATTACATAACTCATAAGGAGTCTTATCACCATTTTCTCTAATTTGACACCTATTCAAGATTAAAACTGAAGTGTTGGTTTCCTCTTCCCAATAACCATCTGATAGTTTGGAATCTTGAATCATGGTTCTACTCATCTCTTGAACCTATTCTTCCTTTCAATAACACCATTTTGTTATGGTGTTCTAGCAGTAGAATATTGTCTCTTTATCCCTTGTTTTTTAAAAAAACCATCAAATTCATGAGACCAAAACTCACCTCCTCTATCTGATCTTATACACTTGATCTTTGACCCTTTATCATTTTTACAAGCACTTTGAATGCCATAAATTTTGCAAAAGCTTCTGATTTTTCTTTAAGATTAAATATCCAATTCATCCTAGTAAAATCATCAATGAGAATAATGAAGTAGCTATTATCTTGAATAATTTGGGTCCTCATAGGTCCACATAGATCAGTGTGGATAAAATCTAATGGCTTTGTAGTGGAGAACTCCTTGCATTTGTATTTTCTTTTGGTTTGCTTCCCATGAAGACATGCCTTGAAGAGAGAGTGAGAAATCTTATAAATTTTGGGCATGCCTTACCAATCTATTTAAACTAATCTTTACAATGTTATCAAAATTTATATGTCCAAGCCTTCCATGATAAAGACAAATTTCTTCCAATTGACTCATGAAGCATTCCTCCTTGGATTCATGGAATACACACATGGTATTATCTATTTTATAAACATTTGAAACTAATTTTCTAGCCTTTCTTACTTCACAAACATCATCATGAAAATTTAGAACATTTCATTGCTTAAAAATTTGGCTTACACTTAAAATATTATGTTTCAAGACTTATACATATAAGATATTCTTAGTCCTAGAATGACCATTATCCAAACTCACCGTACCTTTGCCAACTATGTTAGCAGATTTGTTGTCACCAAATCTCATTGAAATAGGGTTGGTATTCCTAAGGGAGATAAAATTGTTCTTATCTCCTGTCATATGATTTGAGCATCCACTATATATGAACCATCTCTTGTTCCCATTTTCTTGAGTATGCAAGGCTACTTAAACAAACATTGACTCTTACTTTGGAGGACCATTTGAATTCTTCTTTGTTTCTTCTTTAGTCTTAGACTTAGTCTTCTTGAAGCATTTGATGGTGTCAATGACTTGTTTTCCAAAAATATCCATTACAATTTTTAGATATATAACATTGTTGGTTACAATTGTAGCATATAAGATTCCTTTTAATCTCTAGAGAGAAAGCACAATCCCTATATCTATGACCAAATTGATTGTAGGAGAAGAAGTACCCATAAAAGACATCATTCAAATTTGACCTACCTTTCTCTTGATCATTACCTATCCATGAATTTTCATTCTTGACCCTCTTGGTGGAGATAAAATCCTTTTTGTCCTTGGATAAGAGCATATCTAAGTAAGTCATGTCTTTATTTTCAAATTATTCCTCCCTTTGGTTGAGACCACCAACCATCATGTTCTACAAATTCTTGACTATTGCTTCTAGATATTTCACTTGCATCTTCACAGCATCCATACTTCAATTAACATTTGATAAAACACATATTAATTTATCTTGAAGACAAGTCACAATATCTTTGTCATCCATTGTACCTATGATCACCTTCAAGTGGTTAAACTTGTAAGAAGGACCTTCTATGATACCAATTTATAGATTTATAATCACTAAGAGGGGGGTGAATATTTGAGCCTAGATATTTCAATTGAAATTTTAGTCCTTTCAAAATATTAAGAAATCAACATATATCAACTTGATCAAACAACATTAACAAGAGAGATCATACATTCAATGCATATGAAAGATCAAACACATAACACATAGTTTCTGTGGGAAACTCTCATGGGGAATAAAACCCACTCTAAAGCCTATAACACAAATGGACTACTGTCCTATAAGAAATTACAAGCAAAATAATGTTAAACTCCTTTATAATAGTAAACTTTGATCATATCCTCTTGACCAAAGGTATTTAATGAAACACCTTTTTCACAAGGAACAACTACCCCTAAGGAAGACCAAGTTCTTTATACCCTCCTTTAAATAATTCCAACTTAAAAATGATGTCTTCAACACCTGATGATGGATCTCTATTTTCTAACCTCTGCATAAAATCTCTCTATCTCAAATAGGCCTCTCACATAGCCATGCCACAAACTCTTTCCTTCTTCACTCAAATGATCCTCATATGCACACTTAGACCTCTTCGCATATCCTCAAATTATAAGAGCACTATTTTATCATTAAGAACATGACCTACAAGTCATACACATAATAAAAAAATATTTTTATCATTAATTAAACCAATAGGCACACTACCTATCCTTCACAACTCTCACATGCACCTTGCACTAGTCTCTCTCATATATCTCACATCCAAGTCTAGAAACCAACACATTTGGGTTCATTATATATAGAGAAATAATGAATTAAAAAGATCAAAATATTTCCTTGTTATCCATAAAACATGCCTTCACCTTTAAGTAATCTCACATGGGTCACACAAAATTTCAAACCACTTTCAAATAGGCCTAAGTCACTTTTGAGTCTTATGGAAACCCATTCAGCTCTTTGACACTTCATCGAGCAAACTAAAACATAGGAAAATTTTACAAAAGCATGAACACATTACACATGATCTATATGTCCTCTTTGAGTTCCAACATCCATCATAGTGCCCTTATATTTAAGCACAAATAGCTCAAACACTTCTCTATACACACAATCATTATGAATTTTTACAGCACCATGGAGTCCTCTTCAAATTTTCTTTTTACGGCATGAATTTTTTTGAAAGATATGGATAAATTATTGAGTACTAGTTTTTACCTTGTAAATTCAAATATTCAAATGGTAATGGTCATAATTAAATCTTGAACACAATTCTTACATCTCGTGTCATCTCATCTCAAATTAAAACACACACCATCAATCTTGTTTGATCTTTAACACATAAGCACCAATGCTCAAATATTAAACCTTAGTTAGTTTGACCTCATCTCGAGTACCCTAGAAACTTTAACTCAATGCACTCCATTGATATCCATGGATTAGTAAGGTCTTTATCATGCAACACACATCATTTGATCAATCTATATGAACACCCACTCACTGTTAGATCCTTATCCTACACCTTTTCTTAGTCATTAAACCTCAAAAAATTATTAGAATTTTGATTAATATGCACCATTAGATCATGATCTGTATAATCACCCCTGCACCGTTGGATCTCTACTAGGTCCAAATCTTTAACATCATGCAAATTGACTATGGGGACCAACTACAATATCCCTGGGAAGCCCACTTTTGACCTTAATAACTTCTTCTACGCTTAGACACATGATCTCAAATTTGGACCATATGATCTCCTCACATAGGAAAATACACCATATAAAAATCTAATCTTATAACCTTCACATGTTTAAGATATATCACCATTAAAATGTCTTCTCAAAATCTTCTATCATAGAGCCAACTATGCTTGGAATTTGTCTAGGAGACCAACTTTGATCTTGCATAATTTTTTTTGTGCTTCAGTGCATGATCTCAAATTTAACAAAAATAAACTAGGATAAAAAATAAACAAACCCATATGATTATTTTATCTTTACACCTTCACATGTGTAATATATAACACCATTAAAATTCCTACTCGACTTTTCTTGTCACACAAATTTGGCTAAGTATGGAAAAACACAGTCAAACTTCTTGGGAGCCCAAATTTACATGCACATATATTTGACTATGCTTAGGTGAATGACCTGATATTTAGGACATAGTAACTAGGTAAAAATGTGATCACAACCATATGACCAACTCCCCCTAACTCATCCACATGTGTCAATGATGATGTTAGCAAATTGCCTACTTAGATTTTTTGCCACTAGACCCAATCTATCTAGATGAAAACTATGGACAACCAGATGAATTCCACTTATGCACATAGGCTCTCAAAGTATATATAACATATTAGGTACATATTAATCATGATCAATACTCCATACTCATCCCTAAACATCTCTAACCATGCCAAAATTGAAAATCAACCATGATAATTTCAAGCACACTAGGACAAGCACATTACACACTTTGTCATTATTA
This sequence comes from Torreya grandis, assembly GCA_037957365.1. NCBI lineage: Eukaryota > Viridiplantae > Streptophyta > Pinopsida > Cupressales > Taxaceae > Torreya > Torreya grandis. The sequence goes on from JARHVA010000458.1 coordinate 5,080,115, forward strand.
CTTCATCTATCAAATCACTTTATCCACTAACAAAGACACCTCTATGACATAACTACAACTCTCCAACATTTTGTGTGATCATAATCACCATTGACCACTCTCGCTAGCCTCCATCATGTATATCTCATTCAAACATGTAGCCAAGTGTTAATTTTTTGCCTCTAACTCACACATTCTTGATTGTAAAATGAGTGTCAAATCTATTCATTGGCCTATTTATATCCCTTTAGGATCGACATCATTTATTTTATGATTGACATTGATTTGATTATAATCAATATTGATGTTGATTTGGTCTGTTTTGCCTTCTTTGCACTACTTTCACATATTTTACATTCTTATAGTCCTATTCTAAGGCCACTTAAGTCATCCTTTGTTATATCTATCTTATATTTTATTACCTAGCATTGTTGGTTTGTGGACTTAGACTCCTTGATGGTCCCATAGCCTTTGAGAGGTCTACATTTCATTTTAGCATCTATCCCTTATGGATCCTAAACGTGTACCTCATCTTGAGAGTAAGTGTATCTAGATAGAGCACATGTACCAAGCACACTAGATGATTTGGTCATCCCATCCTACCCTTTTCCCTCTTGAATACCTTTAATAGAGATTTCATGTTCATAGTGTTGGTAATCTATTCCTTATTTGCCTTGGGGCATTCCTATTTAGATATCCTTCATCTTATTAGTGCAACATTATACTTCATGGTTATCCTTGCATCTTAGATGCTCATTTTCCATCTACCTTATCCAGTACCACCTCATTTTCAAACCCATATCTTCCTTGCTATCCTTTGATGGCTCCTAGTTTGAGGGGGTATGCCTCCTCACATTAAACCTAGGGCATTAAACCCATCATAGTTTTTGTGTTACAGTAGGTTATCATAAACTACTCAAAAAAGGGGAAAATGTAAACACTATAAATTTATGCCATTATATTATGAATAAATGTGTCTTAACCCCTTCCCCATCCTTTTTACATTAGTTAATGTCATTTTGCTATTTACCATCTTACGTCATGTAATTAATCTTATTAATTAATTTTTATCTAAGTATCTAATTAACCATCCCTAAATCTAGTAAAATCTCCCTAAGTTTATTAGAGGTAAGCTATCTTAAATCCTTAACAATTTCTCCATAATCGATCCTAATTAAAAATAACCCTAGACTAAGTTTAATCCTATGATTTTGAGCTATTGAAATAAATAGGTTAAACTTGGATAAGATTGATATCGATCCCCATAATCATCATCGATCCTATTAGGATCGATGTCAATTTATACTCAGTCTATCATTAGGCTAGGGGATCCTAAATTTTCACACTGTAATGCTAAAGAAATTTCCCTAGATTATTGTGAAAGAATACCACCCCTATATTAGTCGGTCCTCACTCTATCAAAGGTTAAACACATACCTATCAATGAGATATTTCTCTATAGCATAGGAAGCATTTTTAGAGGTAAGCATGTTATCTATTTGAGTGTATTCTAATTATTGTGTTATCTATTTATATTATATTTACTACTCTTAATATATTTAGATAATCAGTAACCAATCCTTAAGCCTTTTAGAATCTCTTAAATCCCTCCTTTAGGCTATGTCCTAAACTTTTTGTGTCCACTATTAGGATTGACGATGATTCTTCATATGATTGACATCAATTACATAAATGATACTAATTTTGAGATAATCGACATTGATCTCTATTTTTTTATTTTCATCTACAACCCAAGACTAGTTTAGCAATCCTAAGTGATTCTTATTTGCTATTTCCAAGTCTTAAAATCATGCATTTATATCTATAAATGACCTTGCCTAGCATTATACATGATGTGGTTTCAATCCATGACTTACCTATAGTCCTTCACCCATTATTCACTGATTAGAGTGACATCTCCTTTGAGTTAATACTTTGTGTGATCATCTTTGCCCCAACTATAGAAGTAATCACTGAGCAATTAGAAGTAATTCAATAACAAGAAGACTTAGCTATAACATATTGGAATTAATGCTTTGATAATATCTATGCAGTAAATTGATTTGTTTTATTTCAATATCATATCTTATCACATGATTTATTGTAATTTATCTCATTATATTATCTACTTGATTACATAAAACAATGGACTAACATCCTTACAAGGAAGTGTACCACTTCTTGGAACTGATCTTATATTAGACAGTCCACTCATCTATCTTATTAACTCAATCTTCTCCAAGTTGTCTCTTGTGTTTAGGTAGTCTTTCCTAAAGAAAAAAGAGTTCCTAATTTTTTGGATCAATGATATATAACCCCCATCATAGGTATCCTTTTTAAAACCATGTATCCTTTCTATTCTTAATAAGTTTATTTATCAAGAAGAATGAATGGAAAAATACTAAAACAACCTGACATAGTCATCACTATTATTTTCATGAAAATTTCAAGTTGTATTTGGGGTAATCTCCACTAAGGCCTTACAACCTAGGATCCTTAAATTTTATTTAAAATAATCAACCCCAAGTCATAAGATGGTTTTTGCTTAGTTTTTTCTAATTTATCTAGTCTCTCTATCATAGTGGTTTACTAAAGTCATGATCAACTTTAAACAATACAAAAAAACTCTAGCAGCCTAAGGTAACCCACTATCATAAATGCTCTATCAATCATTTGTAATGGGTATATTCACTTTGCTCCAGAATTCAATCATATCTATGTGACCAAATTTAGTGTATATAACCTAATCAATATTGAAATCAATGTTTGATGGAAGAATAACAATAATTCATCTCACCTAATTTTTCTTTTCAAGCTTTCTTCTTGTGTGTCTTAGACATTTTTTCATGTAATGGGTATAGGTGAGTGGGGAAATATAAAGCATAAAGTGAATGGGAATAAGAAAATGGGAAAAGGAGAGGCAGATGGAGGGTATGCATAAGCGAAGTAGTCAAAAAAATATGGCATTGGGGTTTTGGGGTTGTAATGTAGTTTGATATCATTGATGTTAGGGATTGGAGGCTATAGTATAGTCTAAGAACTTTGTGTTAGGATTTGGGGGTTATAATGTAGTCTAATAACTCTGATGTCAGGGTTTGGGGTCTATAATACAATTTAAAAACTATGGTGTCAGGGTTTAGGGGCTGTAATGCAATCTGAGAATTTTGATGCTAAGAGGAGGGAACAATCTAACACATCATTGAGAAAGAGCTAACATGCAGTGGTAAATATATGGAAGATGATAGGATGAGGGTGTAAGGATTCCAAGTATTTGAAAAAATTTAATCTGGTAAAAGATCCCAATGGTAAGAGAAAGTGGTTGTGAAGCAAAGCAAGATTAAAAGTAATCATTGGAAGAAAAAGCATAACCTAAAAGATAAACCTTAAAAAATTACTCCATGCCCTAAGGGCACTTTTCATGAATAAACTAAGAGAAGTAATAATAAAAAAACCTCTAAATGCTAATATATGAGAAAAACCACTATATCATGAAATAATAGGCACAAAGATCCAAAATCAAGTTTTTGAATGATAAACAATGAATCAAGGGTCTTGATTAAATATAAAGGCACTGAGGAGACCCACACACGTGTAGGTATCAACCATCATTAATGAACATCAAATCAAGCCTTGAGGGTTGCACTGTAGTTATCAAGGTCTGATAATTGTATTATAGTCATGAGGGTTTAATAGTTAATGAAGAAAATAAATAGTTTTCAATCCATAATCTTTTCTAATATTTCCTCCCTTAACTTGATTTCAATAAAATTCAAAATGGGGTCACTCAAATTTCATAGGTTGATGAAATTTAGGGACATCAACTAGTTGTGAATGGGGTCCTGTATTGCATAAATGCAATGATGGATTCTAGAATCTTTAAGTTTAATAGACTAACTTTTATGTTCATTGGGATATGGAGTCTCTTTGAGTTAAAATATTTCACAAAAAAAAATGAAAAGAAAGAAATAAAATAAAACAGATATAAAGTAAAAATAAAAAAACAAAGAATGGGAAAGAAAACATAACCAAAATCCTAAGGCTAAACTATGACTAGTGAGAACCAATCTCTACTACTTAAAAAGCTTCATATATTACCCTCTATAAGGAATTGATAGGTAAGTACCATCCAACTAAGACAAATAGTAAGTGTTTTTGTTATATAAGTGATGAACCTGGAATTCACCTTTCCACATGGAATCAAATTTTCCATGACTACCCTTGGGTTCATGCCTTTTACCCCACATAAGGATAAAATCACCAATCTAAAAATCCATCTACTTTGCCTTCTTGTCAAAAAGTGCTTTCACCTTCTATTGATGCTCTGAAATCATATCAATAGCTACAACCATTTCCTTTTCCATCTTGTTCAAGTAGGATATCCTTTTATCCAAAGAATCCCTAAATTTTTAATCTTCGACTGCCTTGGCCAATTGAAGAGTTGGTAATTTTAATGAGATATGCATGTAAAATTCAATACCATACATTATATAAAATAAAGACATGCCAATATACCTTTTAGGATAAATGTGATCAGCCTAAAGCACATCATATAACTTTGTGTGCTAATTTCATTGGTTCTCATCTACAAGCTTGCAGATAGTCATGACCAAATTATTATTGCTTGATTCTACTTGACCATTACCGCAAGGGTAGTAATATGAGGAAAAAGATGAGGAAATACTAAAGCCTTAAAAAAAATGATCTCAAAACACTAAAATTTTGAGGCATTGTCAGTCATTATATTCTAAGGAACACTATACTTGACCAAGATGCTCTCTTAAATAAAATTGCACACTACTTCGAAAGTGGTATACTTGACTGGAATGGCTTCAACCCACTTGGTGAAATAATTAGTCATAGTGAGGACATGGGTGTGACTAGAAATGGAATGAGGATTTATCACATTTATGAAATCAAGACCCCATTACTAAAAAGGTTCTTTAATTACCACTAGTTTCAATGGTAGAGATGTAATTTTAGGCCTTTCTATGAATTTCATACAAGCTTCACATTTAGATGCCCAATATCAAGTGTTCTTAAAGAGGGTGGACCAATAGTAATTGGATATGAATATATTATGTGTTGTGATAGGTGATGAAAAATTAAAACCACATGTTTTACTATGAAACGTTTCTATCACCATCTTCTGTTGTCCCTTATCAACACACCTTAGGAATATGCCATCAATAACCCTCTTGAAAAGAGTATTTCCTCATATGATGTACTTCACAACTCTCAAATTTATTATTCTTTTTCAATTAACACTTAAAACCTCATAGAATTATCCCTAGGTGATAAAGTGAGATATGTTTGAGTGCCATTTATCTATAGCACCAACAAAAATAACAATACACATCTCTTCTGATGATTCTTGTTCTTGCACTTTGTCAATGGCATCATCAGAGTTATTCTTAGAAATTAATTGATATAAACTAGTGAATCAAACTAGATTTATGGGTTTGATGTCTAAATAAAACTACTGAAGCTTTGATATCCACCCTCATCATTTATAACCCATCTCTTGTTGCTTTAAGATGGACTTGACAACTGGATCTAAAAGCATGATGATAGTATACAAATTCATGATGTAGTAACTAAATTGTTTTACTACCTTTATTACTACATATGCATGTTTCTTGATTGGAAAGTATTTGAGATCATGATGTTTAAAACCAAAATTGATGAAGGCTATGGGAGATTCAACCCCTTCATTATTATTTTGTACCAAGATTGTAGACAAGGTATGCTCAGATGCATAATAATAAACACTGAATTCTTTATTAATGTCAGGGAAAACCAAAGTGGGTGCTCTAGAGATAAAAGACTTGATCTCCTCAAAATATTATTTCCCATCCTTTTTGCATTTAAATTTATCCTTACCTCTCATCATGGTAGTGACATTATTGGTAAATTAAACAAATTTGTGTATAGATCTCCTTAAGAAGTTCACTTTACCAAAGAAGGATTGAACACCTTATTTGTTAGTAGTTAGGGAAAGGTTTTGAATTGCCTAAACCATTTATAGATCAATATTAGTTCCTTATTTTGACAAAATGTGATTGAGAAGCATGATTTTGATTACTTGAAACACAAATTTCTTATGATTTAGTGAAATGACCTGGGTTATGTATCTATCAAAAACTTTCACCAAATGAACATATTGATCTTCTCACTTCGTAGAGAAGATAATAAGATCATCCAAATAAACAACTATAATTTTATTTATCAGATCATGAAATTCTAAATCTATAGCCCTCTTAAATGTTTCTCTTACATTAATGAGGCTAAAAACCATTTTACTGTATGCAAACATTCCCCAAAATATGGTGAATGCCATCTTATGTTGATCATAGACTGACACTTCAACTTGGTTATAGACCAAAAACCCATCAAACATAAAGAACATCTTATATCTTATGACAGCTTGGAGAATCTAATCCATAATAGGTAGAGGATAATTATCCTTCAAAGAAGATTGATTTGGATTTCTAAAATCCATGTAGATGCAAATTTCACCATTTTTCTTATAAACTAGAACAATGTTTGAAACCCAAGTTAAATGATGAATTAGACAAATGATCCATGCATCAAACATATTTTGTATTTTAGCATGAATGGTTGAAGTAATATTTGGGTTATAATAACTTTTTTTTTTGGTAATAAGTCACTGTATCTAGTTTTAAATGGATTTTATGTTTCATTTCTTTTGGCCAAAATGCTTTAGACCATCATAGCCCAAAATGAACACACACACACACACACACACACACACACACACACACACACACACACACACACACACACACACACACACACACACACACACACACACACACACACACACACACGCACACACACACATATATTAAAGAGATTAATGAACTTATCCCTTTCTTATTTAAAATAAAAATTCCCTGCATTGACATACCTTAGTTCTACAAAAGTGCTAATGTTCACCTATTCATATTCAACAAAATCTAAGGCTTGATGCTGAATTTTCAATTTAACATACCTATCGTGTTTATGAAATAGGTCTTCTAAAGACACTAAACCTTTTAGGATTTTATTACCTTTAATCTAGATTACACTTTTATATTCATTATCCTCCTACTCGTCTGATACCTTAGTGGTTTTAGTCGAAGAGATATCAGTATCCTAATTTTCATCTTGTTCAAGAGATTCCATGTAGGAAGAAGTACTACCTTCAAAATACAAGTTTCTAAAATTATTTGATTTTTCTAAGAAGGTGATTATCTATTCATCATTATTGAAAACTTTCCAATGTTTGACATTATTATGGATGCTAGGTCTAGTCACAATTTTGATGGTATACTTTTCCTATTTCACTTTAGGTAGAGGAATCATAAGAGACATTGAAACAACAAGTGCATCAGCCTTAACATTGTCTTATATAAGAATAAACACAATAGAAAAACATAAAAATCCTTAATGCAATCCCAAACCTGATTTTGGTTATGTCTTAGCCAATCATTCTTGACTTGATATTGATTCTTGACCTATCTCAAAATGAGTTATGCATCCTATTTTGATTTTAAATTATAAATTCAAATCTCTTTAGTTGTTTTTATCCCATTAAGTAAGGATTCATACTCTAAAATGTTATTGGTGAATTCAAACTGAAGTTTTAAAGAGAAATGGAAAACTTCCTTACATAGTGATGCTATAATGATATCATTTCTTGCACCCATTAGCGAGTAACTACCATTGAACTCAAGAGTCCATAATTAATTAGAATGAATTCCTACTAGTTAGAGAAATATATTTTAGACTTAGACATTAACATTTACTTACCAATCCCTACATTCATTAAAAATATCAGCTCTTGGATCCTCTAATTTACAAACTGTGAGCTTAGCTTTGGGCTCAAGCTCTAACTTATGCTTAATTCCATTGAATGAGAAAGCAGAATGTGATAAGTTCATCTATATTTTCACACAACTCCTTATAAAAAATTTATCTTAAAAACATACCATATGTCACTGAGATGTCAACCATGAGGATTGTCATTTTGATTCTTTTATGTGGGAAGGAAGCTAGAGCAACTTGTACATCTTTGATCTAGACAACCAATGAGACTTGTTTTGTATCCATGGAGAAATACAAGCCAAAATTTGTAATGAAATTACTTAACTAATATCAGAAATACATCCAAATATGACTAAAATATATCCAAATATATGATAATAGATAAGCCACTTTGAGGGGGCAACCTCCACAAGCTTCAATAAGAGCAAAATTCATAATATAATGATAAATGATTACCCACTACCTCTTATATATAGTCTATCTAGGCCATGGTTACTCCATAGGCCGACCTACTAATCAAAAGAAAGCATAGATAAATGTAATATAACATCAAAGAAGGATAAGTAAGCCACAAGTCAGCTAATACTATCCTCATACATGTGATAGGTTAGGGGCGTAGCATGCCCTTCCCCTTCAAACCAATGTTGTCCTCAACGTTGAACAACTCTGGATGTTGCAAAAAATCTTCACCTTCCCAAGTTGCATCTTCATTTCTCTAGTTTTTCCACTTGATCAAATATTCCCTAATCTCTCTAGTTCTCAACCTCTTAGTATGTGTTTGGAGGATCTTCTCTGGTTCCAAAATGACTCATCCTTCTTCATCTAGTTCTGGGAGCTCTGTCTAGGTGGAAACTTTCTATCCAATGACCTTCTTCAAATAGGAAACATGAAATACTGGGCGTATGTGAGATGAATGAGGTAACTCGAGCTTGTAAGCCACACTTCCAATTTTTTGTAGAACCTAATAAGGGTCATAATACTTAGGAGCAAGTTTGTTATCCTTTTTTTGTTGCTTCAAGGACATCTACTTGTAAGGCTGCAAATGAACAAATACCCAGTCACCCACCTCAAAAATTTTCTCACTCCAGTGTTGATCTGCTTGTTGCTTCATCCTATGTTTTGCCAAGGCTAAATTCTCTCTTAAACTAGCCAAAACCTCTTGTTGATGTTGAACATTCTCTTCCACATCTTGAACCTTGGTGTGCACCTTTAATGAAGAAGTGATGGAAGGTGGATGGTAACCAGATAGTGCTAGAAATGGAGACATTTTAGAAGAGGTAAGGAAAGATGTATTATACCACCATTCTACAAGTGGTAGCCATTTAACCCAATGCTCTTGTTTATTTGATACAAAATAAGAGAGATACCCCTCTAAACATTTTTTAACCACTTCAGTTTGTCCATCAGATTGGGGGTGGTAAGATGAGCTATGAGCTAGTTGAGTGCCCAAATAAGAAAATAGTTCAGTCCAAAAATTACTAGTGAAAATAGGATCATGATCACTTACAATTATTTTTGGGGTTCCATGTAATTTGAGAACTACTTCCATAAAAATAGCCACTACTGTACTTGCTGAAAATGGGTGTGAGAGAGCAAAAAAATGGGCATATTTTGTAAGCCTATCCACAATGACCAAAATAACATTCTTACCTTCATAACAAGGTAACCCAGTGATGAAACCCATGAAAACCTCCTCCCACCTTTGACTAGGAATTGATAACGGTTGTAACAGACCTGGGGTCTTAACTGTTTCACCTTTATTCTGTTGGCATATCAAGCATTTTTCCACAAACTTTTGTACATCTCCCTTGAGTCCTTCCCAAAATAATTCTTTCTTAATTCTATGATAAGTTTTCAAGAACCTTGAGTGTCCCCCAATTGGAGATGCATGCAACTCTGCAAGAATCTTATGCTTAAGCTCTGAATTTTTACACAAGTATAACCTACCCTTATACCATAGGACATTACCTTTCCATTCAAATTTGTTAGAGGATAAATTAACTTACTGGAGATTCTAAATCAGAACTTGTGTATCCTTGTCTTGCTCCCATTCTAACCTATCTTCATCCACCCAATTTGCTTGCAACATGGACATTGCACAAAGTAATGCTTCTGTGGATGCATCCCATCTAGATAGTGCATCTGCTACTACATTATCTTTACCCTTCTTGTAGATGATTTCAAAATCATAACCCAACATTTTGGTTACCCATTTTTGTTGTTCCTTAGATGATAATATTTGCTCCACAAAGTATTTGAGTCTATCATGATCTATTTTCACCTTAAAGTGTCTACCCATTAGATAAGGCCTCCATTGTTTAACTGCATGAAGAATAACCATCATTTATTTCTCATAAATAGTTTTTTGTATATTCTTACCTTTGAATTGATGACTTTCAAATGCAATGGGTCTTCCTCCCTACATTAGTATTGCCCCTAATCCAAACCTAGAAGCATCACATTCAACAGTGAATGTCTATGAGAAGTCTAGAGTAGCCAAAATTGGAGTGGTGCACATAGTTACTTTTAGTTTTTTAAATGCTTTGGTGGCATCATCATTCCAATGGAAAGCATCCTTCTTTAGCATTGCAATGAGTGGAGCTGTTATGCTGCCATAACCTTTCACAAATCTTCTATAGTAACCAATTAGTCCAAGGAACCCTCGAAGGTTTTTGAGAGTTTTTGGCATGGGCCATTCCATTATCACTTTGATCTTCTGGGGATCAACTTTGACACCTTCATGGGAAACAATGTGACCAAGGTACTCTACCTCCTATACTCCAAAAGCACATTTAGATGGCTTTGCATAAATTTGGTGCTTCTCCAAAACTATCAACACCTATTTCACATGTTGCAGATGTGTTTCCTATGTCTGACTATAAATTAATATGTCTTCAAAGAAAAATAGCACAAACTTCCTTAAAGAAGGCCTAAAAATAGTGTTCATCAAGCTCTAAAAAGTAGATGGTGCATTTGTAAGACCAAAGGGCATTACCAAAAACTCATAATGGCGCTCATGTGTTCTAAAAGTAGTTCTATGAACATCTTCATCCTTGATTCTAATTTGATGGTACCCTGAGCGAAGATCCAATTTTGTAAAATAAATAGCACCATGTAACTCATCAAGTAAATCATCAATTACTAAAATAGGAAACTTATCTTTGATGGTGTACTTGTTGAGTTCCCTATAATTTGGGCACATCTTCCATGTGTCATCCTTCTTCCACACCATGACCACTGGTGATGAATATGCACTTTGGCTATGCTTGATGATCCCTACCTCCAGCATCTCATGGACCAACTTTTCAATTTCACTCTTTTGTTCATATGGATATCTATATGGTCTGATATTTGGTGGTTGACTACTTGGAATTAGTTGAATGGCATGATCATGTTCTCTTTGTGGTGGTAGTCCTTTTGGCATGGCACCAAAAATAGATGAGTGGTCCTCAAGAATTATCTATAGATTAGGGTGTGTAGATACCTGTGTGGGTTAAACTTCTATGGAGCATAATCATGCAATAATTCCCTCTGCCCCCTTTTTTAGCATCTTGGTCATCTGATGTGAACTAATCAATTGTGGAGATTTTGCATGTAATCCACATAATTCAATTTTCTTACCTTCAGAATGAAAGTGCATGAATAGTTCTTGGAAGTTCACCTCAATGGTAGCTAAGGTTGTGAGCCATTGGACTCCCAAAACAATGTCTGTGTTACCCATGGGAATAACAAACATAAGAGAGTCGAGATTGTACCCACCCATAGTAAGCTTAATACTATGGCATTTGCTTGAACAATTAATTGTGCCACCATCTGTAATCATGACATGAAATTCTGGTGCTGGGTAGATGAAACAGTTCAATCGAGTGGCCAACTTATGGTTTATAAAGTTATGTGTGCTCCCTAAATCAATCAACACTGTCACCTTCTATTTCTTGAGGAAACCCACCACCTTAAGAGTTTGTGGAGTGATAATACTTGCAAGTGCATGACAAGAGATTGTAGGTTTGGAATCTTCAGGTACCTCCTCTATATCTTTCTCATCATCATTGGAGGCATCATCTGCTTCTTCATCTTTGTTTGGCCCCTCAATGTAGAATAACTTCTTCTCAACACATCTATGTCCTTTACTCCACTTTCTATCACAACCAAAACATAATCCTTTTGCATGCTTCTCTTTAATTTGCTGAGGGGTCAATCTATTAGGTGGAGGAAATGTTGGTGATGATATGTTATGATCTTTGAAGAGAGTGAATGGTTGTTTCTTGTTGGCTATGAATTTTTCCTTAGCTCTACGTGCCATGATAATAGAATCAAAAATCTTAAGTGGATTAAACATGCGTACCTCATGTTGAATGTGGTCCTTGAGTCCACCCAAAAATAGGTCATTCAAGTTTGCTTCAGAAATTGTCTCCACACGTAAGGATAGGTTCTAAAAATGATGAATATAATCCTTGACAGAGCCTATTTGTCACAATTTTTCCAGTTGGTTGAAGTAATTCTCTGTCACACTATTGCCATAGTGTAATTGTAGCTCCTCTATAAAAACTGACCAAGTGACATTGACATTCATCTTTTTCTTTTGAGCACACAACCATCGATACCAAATGAATTGATCAGGTTCAAGATACAAGGATGTCATGGTAACCTTCTGTCCACCTAGAATCTGATGTAGGTCAAAAAAGCTCTCCATTTTGTTGATCCAATTGAGTGGATCTTTTCCATCAAATTTGTGCATATCCACCTTTGGTAATAGGTTCCTCTATGGCCATGGAGTTAGATTTGAAGTAGAATGGTTAAGAAAACCACCTTGGTGGGTTTGTGAAATAAATTTAGCTTAATGATTTGACTAAGTAATGTTCAAAGCCATCATGATATCTCCCAAACTATCTTTTATGGATTGCATATTAGATTGTATGTCTTGCACCTCACTCTAAATGCCTTGCACACTATAGTCAAGCTGGCTCAGTTTGTGATCTATGTCAAAAAACCCTGGTATAAAGGGTCTAGTACATCCCCCTTCTGACTCCATATCATCCTTGTTAGGAGTTTCACTTGGAGTTTTATCACCCTTTCCTTGGCCCCAAGTTTGTGGACCTGCCATAAAAGGGTTTTACGATGTCGACCCTTATTGGCACTTTTGACCCAACTTTGACCAAGTGATTTTGGAATTATGTCAGCCTCAAATAAAAATATAAAAAGAACAAACTGTATCCAAATTTTTCTAATCTTTCCAAAAATGTAAATAACTCAGAAAAGTTCTTTGAATTGCACACTATAGAGCAATTTTATGAAAAACCATAAAATAGAGATAACTTTTGTAAAACAGATCCAAATGAGCTGAAATTTTAATGGAAGCTTAATTTGATTATTTCACATCTCTAGTAAAAAATTTACAAATAAATTCGCAACCATTTTTTATATATCTCAAAATTTAAAAATTTAGTGTTTCACCCACAAGATTGCCCAAATCGCAGCTCTGATACCACTTGTAATGAAATTACTTAAAGAATATCAAAATTATATCCAAATATGACTGAAATATATCCAAATATATGATAATAGATAAGCCACTTCGAGGGGCAACCTCCACAAGCTTCAATAAGAGCAGAATTCACAATATGATGATAAATGATTACCCACTACCTCTTATATATAGTCTATCTAGGCCATGGTTACTCCATAGGCCAACCTACTAATAAAAAAAAGCATAGATAAATGTAATATAACATCAAAGAAGGATAAGTAAGCCACAAGTTGGCTAATACTATCCTCATACATGTGATAGGTTAGGGGTGTAGCAAAATTATTTGTACATGTAATACCTAGAGTATGAGTAACCTTGGTAGGTATGACATTTTCTTAAGCTCCAGTATCAATAATGCAATTACTCAGCTTGCATCCTTTTAAGAAAAGGGATATATAGAATTGATATTTCTTATCAAAAGGAAAATTAGATGTGGCCATAACTAAAATTTAAGGTTTTTCACTTGTAGGTGTAGTTAGGATCCCTTTGAAGTTAGGTTTATTTGTATTACCTAGGCCTCCTTTGATGAAATGATATAAATGATTTGGATTTGATCTTAAATATTCTACTTGAGTCATAAATTTTGGGTTTATTGACATGATATAATATGTCAAATGAGGGAATGTTTAATGAATACATGGCTTCAAAGCTTTTAGGTGTTGAATCCACATTATTTTTTAAATTTGAACTAGTCTTCCGACTTTCCAAATTTTGAGTGTGGGATGAAATGATCACTTTAGATTTTGGCTATTTTGTCTTTATTTTAAGTGGTATGGGAGAGCCTATATGAATTATTTTAGGTGTATGATACATTTTAGGAGCATCCTTACAAATTTCTCATTTTGTTCCATCTTATCAACCTCATGCTTCTTTTTGGCATGTTTATTCAAACTTTGAGATATTGTAAACATCACATAAGATTGAACATTTATATTTCCAAATACATAACCATAGTTATCCTCTTAACACTTATATTCTAGAAGATAATTACTAGATTTGTCACTAGGCTATTTAGTTTTAGACTCCTAAAAACATGGGTCTTTTATTTCAAGTTCATTCTCATCATAAACATAAATTCCATTTGTCTCCAAAATTACATTGACCAAAGGGCCTCAATGGAAAACTTTAGTTGAGGATATGGTAATATTGGTCAATCATTATTTGGTACATAATTCTTCTTAGGGATATTCTATTGTGTTGATGATAACTACCTTTGCGGTAATTATTTATTTAAAGAAATAATATCATTAACTAGTTTCTAGATAAACTACTTGGTGGACTCATGATTTGAATCTTGACCCCTAGATTTTGAAGAATCCTTTCATATTTTTAAAACCATAACCATATAATCTTAAATTTGAGTAGAAAACACTTGTGTTTTCCCTAGATCAATAAATATGTTGCTTCTTAAGAAGAAACCAACTTTTGGTAACTAAGTGATGCAGGAGCATCACTACCTCATTGTAAATATTAGTCTATTTCACATGTTTATGTATTTTGAGAGTTAGCATAGTTCATCTTAGGTATTTAGGAGTCATTCATAGTTTTTATAACTTTATAAAATTTTCATTTGAGTTGTTTTGGCATTTTCCCACTAATTCCTCAATTTGAATTTTTGAAACTTAGTCAAGGTTTGTGGAGCAATTGTCATGTTGGTAAATTTTTTCAATAGTATAGATTTGTTATAAAGACCCTCAAATAAGTTAATGTCACATAATTACCTAAGTGACTTATCCATTTATTCATATTTAAACTTGTGTTGGTAGTTGAGTTGGTTGAGGACATTCTCAACGTACAAGAAAGGAAGCTAAGTTAGTTAGGATGGTTATTTGGAAATAAAATTCTTGTTCATGTTTTTGTTTTGTATTCAGATTTAGAGTCAAAAGTTTGGAATGGGTTGGATTTGAAAATATAATGTATAAAACCCCATAGAATATAATAAATAATAATTTGGATCATTTATAGACAAAAGAAGCATGATAAACCCTATATTTCTTGTATGAAAATAGTGAGTGTAACTGTGAATGAATTGTTAGTCAATAAAGATGAAATAATAAAAAGTTATTATTATCTTTGTATTTTTTGGTAATTAAATATTTATTTTATTTTAATAATTCAAGTGTTAACTTATTTATTCAAATAATTTTGAGGTGGAACAAAGACACAATCCTTGCCTGCGCCAATATGATAAGATGATTATGTAAACATTATAATAGAGAGAGTTATATACCCAACAAGTTTTTAAAATTTCTCAAGAGTTATAAGGTTAAGTATGTGTATTTTAAAATTTTTAAATCCTTTATTTTTTATTTATAATTTATGTGTAAATACTTCCTTTGCAAAATCAGTACAATGCACTCTATGTCTACTTCAATTATAAGCATATAATATTGAGAGATGAATCTTGTTTGAAATAGGGTTAATATTCAATAATATGTATTATTAAATTTATATAATAATCCATTAATAAAATTTATACATTTTTATGTATTTAATTTTATAAGGACATTCTGATTTGATCAACACAAACCTATAAGTTGGCATGAAACCTAAAATAATCAACCCAGGATCTCTTGAAAGGTATAAATAGAGTTATGAAAAAGGGGTTTTTAGTGATTGAAATAGGAAAAAGGTGTTTTTATAGAGTTTTTTAAGCCTCCATATGTATTATAACATATTTTATAAACATAAAACCTCATTAGGTCTCTTCTGAGTATACATAGTCTTATTGCTTTTACACAGTCAATTATGGCATGATATGAAAAATGTGAATAGTAGTCTTAGAATGAGATTAAAATGGTTATATAAGGTTTAATATGCTATCATATTCTTAAAATAACCTTTAAAGTGGTTTAAAACTTTCTAGGACTCTTGAAACTTCATTCTGACCCTACTCGGGTCTGTGGACTCTGCACAAACCATGTGCTCAGGTTTCTTCACAAAAACATGGGTTCTAAGAGTTTACACTAGTAAAATTTTATAAATTTTGGATATTATTTAGTTTTTAATATAATTTAGGGGATTTTTAAGTTTATTTATTATGTTGGTATGATTTCATACCCATAAGAGGGACTGTGTGTTAAAAAGGTGAACATAGGCCTAATAGGCCTAAACAAGGGTTTAAAAATGAATTAAAAAGGTGGTTTAGGGAAAAAATTATGGATTCAAACTTGTTATATATCAATAAAGTAATAAAGGGTATTGAAAAATGTGATTATATTCTTAAAAATCCTTGAAACCCATTTGTACAAGAAAATCCTTAAAAAAAGGCTACTAGAATATGTCTGTGACATAATAAGAAGGAAGATAGGTAAGAAGTGTTTATTTGTGAGGTTTAAATATTGAATAAGAGGACTAATATAATTTTTTTATATCATGATACTAACATATATTGATCAATTAAAGATAGAGACAAAGAATTTGGTAAGTAAAGAGTCAAGAACTAAGCTAAGACAAAGTCAAAGGTCAGAGCCTGAATGATTGGCAGAGGTAAGAGTTGGAAGATTAGGATTGTGATTTCTTGTTTTTATTATAATTAAGGAAAATGTATTAATCCCTATGCATCATGTGGTATTAGAGTAGGATTATTCTATGGCAAGGTATGTTTTGAGTTTTGAGATTGTTGAGTACATATGCAAGAAGCTTTTGTTGAGTAAATGTTGGATGTTACTTTGAGATGTGGTTATGAGAATGCTAATGGAGATTTCAGGAATGAAATTAAGAGGTTGTAATGATATAAAGGAGAGGAAGATATCGTTTTGAGAAAGAAAAGAGGTGGCAAAGCCCTTAACCCAAGAAGGCTTAGAGAAGGAAGAGAGTTAAGGAGAACTCAAGAAGGAAGATAAAAAGTGAGCTTGAGAAAGAAATAAAAGTATTAGAAAAAGGACAAGAGAGAGATGTCCCAAATGAGGAAGGGAGAAAGAGATTGACTCCAAGAGAGAAATAGTCAAGTGAGATAGACCAAATTAATGGTCAAGAAGGCAAGTGGGAAGGTTTATCAATAAAAAGAGAGAGTAAGGTCCAAGAGAGAGACCTAGAGAGATAGTGAAGAGTAAATAATGATGAAAGGATTGAAGATTACCTCAAGAAGATAGACAAGAATATAGAAGTGAATTAAAGATAGTTAGAGAGAGAAAAGGAGATAGATGAGATGAAGGAGGTATTGACAAGGTTAGAGAAAATCTTGGAAGAGTTGAGACCAAGATTTAATATGTTTATAAAGAGGAAATTAAGATGGCCTCTCAATCAGTTGATTGAAAACAGGAGAAGACAAAGGATGAAGATGATAGCAAGGCAGCCTAAAAGGAGAAACAAGGGGGAAAATGATCCTATAATTAATAATACTAATGAGTTTTTGACATGTGTATATAAAGGTGAAGAGTTGCATGAGCATTGGAAGCATGAGTAGCATGTTAGTGATGATGAAAACCAAAGGGATTGGATAGTTGTGTATGGGGACACAATCTTATGTTACCTTGAATAAGGTGATCTATTGGAGGATGAAGAAGAAGAGAAAGATTTTTCTATAGTACCATGCCTTGTAACAAGTAAGAATGAGGTAGATTTCAGTCAAGGAAGCATTAAGGAAAGTAAAGATGCACAAGATAGTGTCTTCAATGTTTTATTTGAGGAGTATTCTAATTTTAACATTACTAAGGATGATTTGTATGGGAGTACTTTGAAACTAATGAACATGTTAGTTGAAGGAAAAAAAGGTAAAACATCATACAATGAAGTGTTTGACACACATAAGGTGGCAATAGTAGAGAAGAAAGGAGAAGCACATGTTGAAGTGTTTAAAAAGACTGAGTTACATCATATTAAGGTTATTTATTTAGCACTAATGGAAGACAAAAGAAAGGTGGATGAGTATATAATAAAAGAAGAGCATATATGGCATCAAATAATGGAAGGATCAGATGATTTGAGTCTCATAAGAGACAAATAGAGAATCATGGTAGCTAAGTTAGTATTGAACACAGTCTTGAGACAAGAGGAATAAGAGTTGGAAACCAAATAATGATGTGAACTTCAAGAGAGAAAGGAAGAGGTAGTTTTCTTCGACTTTTTTGCTTCATGTTCAGGTATTTGGAGGTAAAGTAATGAGCAACAGTTACCCATGATCAGTTTGAGAATGCAAAGAAAGAAGAAGAGTAACCCAGGAGGAGCCATACTGAGTTTAATCCAACATTAGTAAGGACTAAGTGTCTCAAATAGACCTTGGGATCCAGGTGGAAGAAGGATGCTGCAAATAACCATCAAAGTCAAAATATTTTATAACTTTCATGGAAAGTTTTTCTTGATGCTTGGTAGTATGCTGTATGAGCATCACTAACTCATTATAAATATTAGTCTATTTCACATGTTTGAGTCTTTTGAGAGTCATCATAGGTATGTAAGAGTCATTTATAGTTTTTATAACTTGATCAAATTTTCATTTGAGTTGTTTTGGCATTTTATCGCAAATTCCTCAATTTGAATTTTTCAAACTTGGTCAAGGTTTGTGGAATTTTTCAATAGTATAGCTTTGTTGTAAATACCCTCAAATAAGTTAAATTTACCTAATTACCTAACTTAATTATCGATTTAGTCACCTTGAAACTTGTATTGGTAATTGAGTTGGTTGAGGACATTCTCAATGTATAAGAAAGGAAGTTAAGGTAGTTAGGATGGTTATTTGGCAATAAAAGTCTCATCCATGTTTTTGTTTTGCATTTAGAGTTATATTCAAAAGTTTGGAAGGGGTTGGATTCTAAAGGAGAACGTAGAAAACCCCATAAAAAATAATAAATAAGACTTTTGATCATTTGCATATAAAAGAAGCATGATAGACCCTACATTTATTGTATGAAAATAGTGAGTGTGACTATGAATGAGTTTTTAGTCAATAAAAATGAAATAACAGCAAGTTATGATGATATTTGTACTTTTTGGTAAGTATATATTCATTTTATTTTTATAATTCAAGTGTTATCTTATTTGTTTCAAATTTTTTTGAGGTGGAACAAAGACATAGTCCCTACCTATGCCAATGTGATAAAATGACTATGTAAATAATATAACAAAGATATTTATATACCTAACAAGTTTTTACAATTCCTTAGGATTTATAAGGTTGAGTATGTGTATGTGAAAGTTTTGAAAGCCTTTATTTTTTATGTACAAGGTTTATGTAAAGACTTCCTTTGCAAAATCAGTACAATGCACTCTATGTCTACTTGAATTTTAAGCATATAATATTGAGAGATGAATCTTGTTTGAACTAGTGTTGATATTAAATCACATGTATTGTTAACTTGATATAACAATCCCTTAATCACATTTATACATTTGTATATAGTTAATTTTCTAAGGACATTTTAAGTTGATCAACATAGACCTATAAGTTGGCATGAAACCTAACACAGTCAACGCAAAAACTCTTGAAAGGGATAAACAAAGTAATGAAAAAGGGGTATTTGGTGATTTAAATAGGAAAATGGTGTTTTTAAAGAGTGTGTTAATCATCCAAAGGTATTAGAACCTCTTTTATAAACCTAAAACCTCATTAGGTTTCTTTTAAGTATACATAGTCTTGTTGCTTTTACACAGTCAATTATGGGATGATATGGAAACTGTGAATAGTAATCTTGAAATGAGATTCCAATGGTTGGAGAAGGTTTAATATACTATAAAATAATTAAAATAGTATTTATAGTGGTTTAAAAATTTCTATGAATCTTGAAACTTCATTTTGACCCTTCTTGGGTTGGTAGACTCTACACAAACCCTATGCTAGGGTTTCCTCACAAAAACATGGGTTCTAAGAGTTTACACAAGTAAAATTTTATAAATTTTTGATATTAGTTGTGTTTCAATAAGGTATAAAGTATTTTTTAGTTTATTTTTTGTGTTGTTATGATTCTATACTCCTAAGAATGACAATGTGTTAAAAAGGTGAGTAGAGGCCTAATAAGCCTAAATAGGGGTTTAGTAGTGACTTAAAATGTGGTTTAGTGATGAATTATGGAATTAAAAATTTTAAAAATAAAGAAAGGCATAAAGCGTATTTAAAAAGGTGATTATATTCTTAAAACTCCTTAAAACCTATTCATACAACAAGAAAAGCCTTAAAAAGAGGCTACTAGAATATGCCTGTGACATAGTAACAAGGAAGATAGGTAAGAAGTTTTTTGTGAGGTTTAAATATTGAATGGGAGGAATAATATAACTTATTTTATCATGATAATAATATATACTAATCAATTAAATATAAATATGAATAATTTGGTAAGAAAATAGTCAAGAACTAAGCTAAGACAAAGTCAAAGGTCAGAGCCAAATTGATTGGCTGAGGTAAGATTTGGAAGAGTAGGATTGTGATTTCTTGTTTTTTAATATAATTAAGACAAATTTATGAATCCCTCTACAACACTAATCATTTATAAAGAAACATTTCTAGTTTTCTTGTGTGGGTTTAGTTGCTTGAGTAGTTTTATTTGATAATCTATTGATCTTGGATATGAAGTTCCGCATGGGTTCATAAGCCTCTTTTTTCATTTGATTTAGTTTAGAAAGAAAGGTACTCACATCCTTATCTAGTTTTAAATGATATTCAAACTTAGCCTTCATATTTTTCTAATTAGTTATTGAACTCATGTCCAAATGATATAACTAAGCAACAACTCCATCTATAAGAGTTTATACAAATAATCTTATAACTACATCTTCATTTTCAAATCCTAAAATCCCTCATGTGACAAGGAATGTAGTGATGTGTTCCTCTATATGTTGTTTCCCATCACTAAAAACTTAGGGATGTTCTCATGTGAGCCTCTTGTCAGCTCATCCAACTGCCTACTAGCTATCAGTCCAATGGCATTCCCCCATGACACCGCCATTTAAAAAAAAAAATACTTTTTTTGATATAAAAGTTCTAGAAATAATAATAACTTAACTTACCAAGGTACATACTTATGTTATTTTAAATTTTAGACTTTTAAGAAAACTCATAGACTCCCTAACTCTTATTTTATTTTTAATATTCAATTGAAAACTAAGTCATTATTGTGGGTCAAAGAAAAGATCAGAGATTTCTTAGCTATACTAGTTCTAGTGAAACTTCTTTATGCCATAATGATAAAACAACTCACTTCCTATAGATATTTATGGGTTACACAAGTTAGCACAAAGCATGCCCCATAGTGGGTGCCAAAAATAATTGGCTATAATTATTGTCTAACACTTCAACGTGTGCATCACAATCAACAATAAAATGGAATAAAGTCCCTCTTATATTAACAGGGGAAAATACCTTTATTCAAAATAAAATAAAAACAAAAACCTAACATATTTAAAAATATACATACTAAATTTTTTATGGGTTTTGATGTATGGAAAATAAAATATAATAAGTAAAGTAGATTAGAGAGAATAGAAAAAGTTAACTGAGAGAGAGAAAAAGAAAGAATGTGAATAGGTAAACAAACACAAATTTAAACTAGATATCACATTCATGAACTCAAATTAAATTTACTATCAACTAATATATTTTATTAATAATAGAGTAAAGAAATCAATGGCATGAATAAACTAACATAAGAACATTCATCCACAACTAAGAATAAGTACAAAGTCCCATAATAACTTAGTTTTTATTGATTTCTAGAAAAACATAGTTTTTTCTTCTTTTATTCTTTCCAAAAGTTATTTCCTTTCCATGAGATTACAAAAATTAGGCATGCAAGCCTCCTATTTATAATAAATTCAATTCATAATACTTAGGAAACAAGTTATAAGAATTTAAATGGTTGCACATTTTAAGATGCAAGTTGAACTATTCAAACAGTATGTAAAATTACAAAAGCCTTTGAACTAAAACACAACCTTTAACCTGTGAATAAGATCACACTAAAATGCACCTTTGAGCTTCAAGTAAGGGTGTTTTCTTCTACACATGCTATTTTTCATCCTCATTGTCAATTATGAAGACTTCCTTTTGTTGTCCCCCAAAAAATATCACTCATTTTTGGGACAACATTTAAACTATTTTGGTCCTACAGACCAAAATTGTCTCGTCCCTTTTCAAAATTTGTCTTGGGCATTCAAATTCCTCATTTTTCAAGCTTCTCAAAAATCTATGGACTATGCAGGCTTAAATCTATGGACTCTGCAAGAAGAGAAAATCTACAGACTCAGCAAATAGAGAAAATATACGGACTCTGCAGGCCAAGTTCAATGGGCTTTACAGGCTGATTTCTACAGACTTGATTTCTATGAAATCTATAGGGAGGTTCATTTCTAAAGGTTCAAAGGCTTCTGTAGGTGGGTTCAACCAAAAGAATTAGTTTCTAACACTTGGTCATTTTCAAGATTGGCTCATTGCCTTGGTTCAATCAAAAATGTCTATTGGCAAGCATTCAAGCAAAAGAGGCTTGAACCATTGAACCGTTGAACCATTGAACCACTTTGGCTCAAAGGTTCAATGAGTTCAAGGTTCAATCGGTTCATCTACTTTGTTTCAACATTTTGGTTCATCCTTTGGTTCAACCAAACGGTTCATCAATCGGTTCAAGGCTTTGTTTGAACCGTTGAACAAAAGCTTGGTTCAACGTTTGGTTCAACCAAGCAGTTCATTACCATGGTTCAATGAAGTGGTTCAACAGAGCGGTTCAATTAGACAGTTCAAAGGAGCAGTTTAAATGCAAAAGTTCAAAGATCCTCTTGAAGGACAAAGTGCCCTTAAAGAGGGCACTTGGTTGACAAAAGTACCCTTCGAAAGGGTCATTTTCAAAGAAGCCTCAAAAGGTAAATTCTTTCGGATTTCTGTTTAAGGCATTTGAAAAAGGCTAAGGTAAGAAGCAATTCCTTTAGACAAAAAGCCCAAAAGAATTCAGAGAAGCTACAGGTAGAAAGCTTGAAGAAATAACCAAGGCAAAAGTGATAGGAACATTTTCCATAGACTTTTTGTCTGTGGGAAATTTCTATGGACTTTTTGTCCATGAGAATTTGTCTGGGGAAAATGCCTGCAAGAAACCCATGAAAGGCCATCGAAGGAACCCAAAGGGTAGGTACCCTTGCGGGGGGCTCCCAGCTGTCGAATAGAAGGACACTTCCCCAAAGCTGAAGGGTCACCTTCCCTTTGAGAAGATGTAAAACAAGAAGCCTGAAGGCCATTCAAAGACTACCCAAAGGGCAGATATCCTTATGAGGGGCTCTTCCTAACCCAAAGCAGATCATTTTTTAAGGCCCAAAAGGGCAGATTCTTTCCAGGAAAGTGCCAAATAGAAAATTTGAAGGACCAAGGGGTGATGCACCCGAAGACGTCAAATTCAACATAGTGAATTAGTCGCTAAAAACATAGTGACAGGCGTGTGAACGTCAATTTTAAAGCTCATAAAATAGCCTTTGATCCTTTGAATCTATAGACTTGAATGTATTCATAGACTTCAAGGCCAAGACCAGTAGAAAGTGAGGAAGGAATAGAATAGCAAATTGAATCTAGGACCCGATTCAATTAACCAAAAAAGGAGGAACGATGAAGGTAGGATCAGATTGTCAGGTGGACATTGAAAGTTGCAAACTTTCAATAGCATGACTTATTTCTCTACATTGATAAAGTCAAATGGGTAAACATCCCTAAGTTCTAGCCTATCTTCTAAATAGATTCCAATGCAACATGATGTGTTATTATTCCCAAGTCCTTCTTAAAGAGGCTATATAAGGGACTCTCTTCTATTTTAAATGCATCTCTTTTTGACAATCAGAACAAACTCTACCCAAATTGAAAGGCACTTCTAAGACTTTGAT
This sequence comes from Torreya grandis, assembly GCA_037957365.1. Classification (NCBI taxonomy): domain Eukaryota; kingdom Viridiplantae; phylum Streptophyta; class Pinopsida; order Cupressales; family Taxaceae; genus Torreya; species Torreya grandis. The sequence goes on from JARHVA010000458.1 coordinate 5,104,236, forward strand.
CTCAATTTGTTAATCATATTTTGTTATTGGAATAAGAAAGCAAATATTTTTTCAGACTTTATGCTGTGATATCTTTATTGTTGGGGAAACTGTTCTTATGTCTTTTTCCTTAATATATCTTATGTTCCTTTAATTCGACAAGAAGAATTAGTGATAGCAGTCATGAAGGTGTCATGAAGAGTCAAGTGTGGAGAGACTTTGTGCCCCCATAATTGCCTTTAGTGTGTTTTCTTTTCATTTCTATGTAAAGGACCTTTGGATGACTTTGTGCCCTCATTGTCCTTCGTATCTTACTCTTGATCAATTTAGGTGGAGACTTTGTGCTACATCTCGATTCGTTGGTTATTACATCCTTTGCTACATTTTGTTGTTACTACCAGGAGTATTCTTGTAGTTTGCTGAATAATATTTCTGAAAGAAGAGGAGTGATGTCTATCATTTCCCTTGAGTTTTTTCCTTTGATTTGTTTTGCATCATCTCTGAAGAAAGAGAGATGGATGGTTTGTCCTACCCTTGAGTATTATTTTTTGTTTATATATATATATATATATATATATATATATATATATTATATATATATATATATATATATATATATATATATATATATATATATATATATATATAGGGAACCTCCCCTTGATGACAGGAGGGATCAGTCCCCTTATTATGTGGTAAATCTACACATTTGGATGACTAATCTTCCTACTTTAGCTGATCAGACCTATTTTGTTTATCAATACATTGATCGACAAAATATTCAACCAACACCTTTAACATTAATTGTTTAAATTTCTCTTCATATTCTTCAAACCTTTATTATATCCTCTCAACCTTTTCATGATTTGGGTCTATAGAATGTTAATATGGAATTTTGGCCTCCACTTGAAGGTTTATCATTTGTTGAGGAATTATTTTTAAAACCTTTAAATATTTTTCTAATCTATCAAAAGTATTTTGATAATGCATGAAACTTTGTATTGATTTGAAAGTGAGTGTAGAAGATGGATTAGTTTCCTACCAAATCAAATGCTTGAATTCTTATTATATATCTTTGACAGGGACCACTTTTCCTTCCTCTCTAAGAAGTGAACATGGAAGCTTTTTAATTACTTCCTAGATATCACATGAGGGATTAGTTGTTAAGGTTCAGGACTCTTTGGATTTTCACAAGGATTCTTCTATTGTCTTGATTATGAATTTTGTTAATCTTTATAATTCCACTTGATTGACTTGGTCTTCTTCAATTAATACCCCTTTGTTAATTAAACTATCCTCATCTAATTTGTCAAGGGCTTTAAACCTAGAAAACCAATATTTCATCTTGTTGAGCTCTTTTTCTTAAACATCCTCTTTCTTGTAAGCATATTTGATATCCTCATCAATTAAATTACAAACCTCAACAACTAAGGATATTGACTTATTTCCCTGCTCAAGAATCTTATCTAACCATTCTTAAATGGATCTTCCCATGTTTCCTATTTTATCAACTATTTTGAGAGTCCTAAAATCTAGAGTATAATCCTAGAGTTAAGGCTGAGCAACATTGACCAATTTATGTATCACTATTGTAAGATACTCTAATTTTTCCTTGAATTGATCATTTGGTGATTTATCTTGATCAAATTTATCGATCAAAGAACCAATATCCATTTTAACATCTTTTTTCATCTCTTCATGAATAACATTTCCTAGATGGACATGTGAAACTTAGTAATATACACATATGACTTCATGCTTAGAATTTTTTGGAGGAGGGACATAAAACTCAACATACCTCTTCTTTTATTTATTTTTGAAAATAAAAGAAACCTTTTTGGGTTTCTTTAAATCTCAGGGAGTTGGTGCAATGAGAGTAATGAAATCAATTTCCAGTGGTGGAATCATATTTTTTCTATTTTTAACCACTTGAATCAACCATTGGGTGATATGGTACCTATGTCTTCTTGTGATGATTATGGTTCCACTTACATCTGATCCCAAACCACAAGAGCCTTATTTGTTATAGATTCCATTCCCACTTCTATTTATGGTGAATGTATGGCCTCTTTTTCCATAGTATTTTATGTATCCATCTCCTTCTATGGGATGATGTGGGGGTTCCACTGCTCTAGAATAAGATTCTTATATATTTTGTATAGACTTTACTTCTCTTGGAAGGGATTCAATCACTTATTTAATATACGCTGAGAAAGAACTTCATGTAATTTAACAAAAGGGAGAGGACCCCTTACTACTGAGGAAGATGCCTTAGGTGATGAGCATTCCATATAGCTCATCATATCTATATAATCTATCCATAAAGTGTTGCCTTTGGTTATATATTCCATTACATTTAATAGTTAAGGTCTTATCTAAGTAGAAAATGAATGTAATTTGTTCTTTATATGTATGTAATACATTATTGATTCTTTACCTTATTTTTGTGTCTAACTTGGATGAATAACAAAGTTTTGTGAACAGAAACACATCCTAATGGTAGGATAATTTTGAGAAGATAACAAATAGTTTTGGTAACTCTTTTTGGCTATAATTTTGAATATGCAGTGAATGAGCTCCAAAGATTTGATGCTCTAAAGATGCTCTAGGGGCACTCTAAAGACCTATATAGGTTTCCCCAAAGATGTTTAGGCATGCTTCAAAGATCTATATAGAGTGCTCTAAGACCTATACCAGATGCTTTGAAGACTCCTAGACATGGTCCAAAGACATCCAACTGGATCCTACTGCTCAAAATAGTAATTCTAAATATTTATATTATATATAAATATACTTTCTATATTTAGATATCTTATTTTAAACATTACCATTCATGGTAATGGCCTAAACTAATCTAGATATATTTGTACTTTTATTTTGTAAAATTGGATAAGTATCTTCGGATCTATGTTAGTTATTTTCTATTTATAGTTAGTTGGGTTAGTTCCAGCACCTTCATAAAAGTGTGAAATCTAACTCCTAGATTATCTATATGTTTAATAAATAGATTTTGACATTGAAATCACCAAGATTTTGTTCTTGGTGAATAGTTGTTGAAATGTGCTTAAATACATATCTCCTTCTCGTTTCAAATAGTTAGAAAAAGTTAGAAAAGTTAGTAATTGGTAAAATAGAAAGTTGTTGAAGTTAGAAATTAGAAGAAGCATTTCATATCTAAATATGTTCCTTTGAATGAAGTAAAGTTTAGCATTTCTTTTCATTATTGAGTAAAGAAGTTCATATTCTAAGGAACGAGCAAGGGCCCACTTCTCTCTAAGGATCAAGATAAATTGGTAATTTTTAGTTTATAGTTTAGAAGTATTTCTTTAATTTAGGTATATTCTATATATTATAGAGTAATTTCATTTTCAAAAGTAAGTGTGAATTTCCTTTTCAAAAATCAAGTGTGAATTTCCTTTAATGCAAATGTGTTTCATTTACATGCAAGATTTATTTCAATTCAATACAAGCATGTTTTATTTAAGAAAAGAGTGTGTCTTCTAATTAAAGTAAGTTTGTTAATTCATCTCATATTCATAATTTTTTAGAAGCCATTTAAGTGACTATATATATCATTCTCAAATTTTAGAATATCACACTATCCTACCAATCCAAGCAAGTCGAGTGAGTATATCCTATGTATTATGCCAGATGTTTAAGTTATGTATGTTGATGGTGTAGATGCAATTGGAGATATTTAGTTAACAAAAAAATTAGATTTACTTTTCTACAAACTATAGTTAGAGTCTTTTTTTTTTAGGATTTAGAAAGCATGACATAAGTAAACCCCCCTAAATAGTGAATAGTACAACTTTAATATCAAACAATCTCATTGCATATAGACATTAAAAAATGGATTGGTTGAAAATAACATCAATTCACTTATTGGTTAAATGAGAGGTATAACGACAACCTATCATTTTTTGTGCCATTTTTGGGGACACTTTCATCAATAAGTGTTAGTGACATCCCACATGAGAGTTATATAATAAAATTTAAAAACATTCATAAAACTCAAAAACATAAAAAATAATATAGGAATCTTTAGATTTATGAAACACCCAAGGGATTCTCAATGATGGTTTATATCTAAGGGATTTGAAATAAATCAAGAAGAAGAGAGGGTCAAATCCTTGCTGGAAATATTATAAAGTGAAAGAAAATCACTTGAAAGACATTTTTCTGATTCCTCTCCTGAACAAGGTTCATCCTCACAAATAGATCCCATCAGAAGAATCCTATTCAGAACATCTTTTCCTATAGGGAGAATTGATCCTGAAAATACTTTTTTCTAGAATAGTTGGATTTGATCCACAAGCTCTACAAGAAAAAGATCTAATCAAATATTCTCTTCTTGAGATAGATCATAGATTGACCACCCAAAAAATTAATTTAAATTGGATTGATAACCAAACTTGGGAATAAAATATGGGAGATGAACATGCACATGTGGAAAACCTTGATCGATAACCCTAATAGGTTAGAACTTTCTCTTATCCAATCAGCCTAGGTCTTGATGACAAAAATTACATGAAAAATATTTCACCATCCATTTTACCTATTTTCAGAGGTAAATCCTTAAAGGATCCAGATCAATTTCTCTTTGAAATCTAGGTTCTCTGCCAAACGTATGATTATGTCATAGAAAATCAAAAGTTGAAATTATTCCCATCTACACTCAAGGATGTAGCCATGAGATGGTTCATGGGCCTTGAGGGTAATTCCATAATCACTTGGAATGAAATGAAAACTACATTTCTAGACAAATATCATGATTATTTTAGAGAGAGAGAATATAAGGAAGACTTTTTCAAGATCAAACAAAATGAAGATGAAATCTTAGAAGATTACCTTGATAGGTTTATACTTACCCATAAAAGGAGTAGTTACCAACTCACTGAGGAAGTTGTCAAAATAGTCTTTCTTAAAGGGTTAGATGATAATGCATGTGATTATTTGAACCTAATAGAAAAAGGTGACATTAATAAATTAACCTTTCATCATATTTTAGCATTATATACTAACTACTCCAAAACAAGACCTAGAATAAGGAAATCAAAGTTAGAAAAATCACCTAAAGTTGGCAAATTAATAGAAGAATTTGCCAATTTCATGACATACATTCTAGTACAATTATCATACATCTTATATAGCCTCAAATAAAAAGCTAATTTTATGAACACTAAATAATCGTCAATATATTATCCTTGATGCAGACTCAAACATGCAGTAAGAGATTGCTCTTTAGACAAAACAAAGGTATGCGTTGTTTGTGATCTAGACCATGACACTAAAAATTGTAGACACCTAATGTAATAAATCAAGTGAAACAAATAACACATATACTTAAAGAAATCAAATTTACTCAAAGGAAACCAGTACTCCCAACCATAAAATTAGTTTGGTCTAAGATTTCCTCCCAATCTACGGATAGTACCATGGGCTGAACAAATCACACCACCAATATGGAGACTACCATAACCATAGCCATGGGTTACTCAATAATAGATGCCAAATATGTGGGTAGTGACTCAAAATAAACCTTAGTCACAACAATAAAACCAACAACCACATTGGATACAACAACCACCACCTCAATGGTCAAATCAACAGTATTAACCACAAAGAAGGTTTCCTCCACAATAGGCTTTGATGCCTCCACAAACTCAACTGCCATCAATTGAGAAACATATTAACAAACCATATTTACCTACCTAACCAATGGAAAATCCAAATAATAAGAAAAATGCACCTTTCTATGGAGTTGATCAAGAAAGTAATATTGCAAGTGGTTTAGTTAAATGTAATAACATTCAACTCAGATCAGGGAAGGTAGTAGGAGATTCACCTATTACCATAACTAAAATTCCTAATAATCAAAATATTCTTGAGCCATCTATATTCCAAGAACAAGTTAAATAAAAGGTATAATCCACAACCACACCAACCATAATTCAAGATCCCCTTGCTATTCCATTTTTTTAGAGACTTATGGAAGAGAAACCTAGGGAAGATTTTGATTTATTGCATGGATTAAAAGAAATGAAGACATAAATTTAGATATTAAGATCCATTAAATATATTATTGATCTAAATAAAATTATTAAATCATTGTGCATCAAAGTACTAGGAAGAAATAAGTAGTATCCCAAAACAATTTAGGTAACTAGTAAAATTGTTGATTTATTAGTAGGAAACATACTTGTTCCTAAATATGGATATCCTAGCAATTTTGTGATGATCGTGACAATTGGAAACAAGTTTATTACAAATGTGTTTGTAGATCTAGGTGCTACTATAAACATAATGACTGTCAACACAATAGAGTCTATCTCTCATAGGGCTTTAACCTACTACAACAATATTGTAAATGGTAAATCAATCCATTACTGCCCCTTAAAGAACCATAGAGAATGTACTAGTCACCATAGAATTCTAGGAATACCCTATTGATTTAATGTTACTTCAACCTAAACCAAAGAAGGTAGGGTATCCAATCATTCTTGGTAGACCTTGGTTAGCTACAGTTGCAGCAAGAATTAACTATAGATCTGGAAACATGACCATTTCTAATAGAATTCACACTAAATAGATATCTCTCTATCTACCTAATATACCTTCAATGGGTCTTTATAAAAAAAAAAGTGAATCAACATAAATAGAACTAGATTAGTGTATCTTCTTTAGCCATGGTCACCATCAAAGAACATGCCCAAGAGTTTGAAAAATAAATAATAAAAAATTTAGACAAAAAAAGCCTAGCTCTGAAGTTAGATAGTTTTGCTCTGAAGTCTAACAGTTTTGCTCTAAAGTTGGATAGTTTTAATCTAAATTTCACTAGTTTTACTCTAAATATTGATATTTTTTCTCTAAAATCTAAAGTTTTAGCTCCAAAGACAAGTAGATTAGCTTCGAAGACTAGTATCTTAGCTCTAAAGAGTAGTGTCTTAGTTTTGAAGACTGAAAGCTATGCTCTAAAGATGAAAAATCACGAATGGGAAGAATCTACCTCCATTATTGAGAATCAAAGTAATTCAATAAGACCATCAAACATGTTATCTGGTCCATAATACATTCAATAAGTCTTAGTTGATTGGGCTTAAAATGGGCAAAATTTAGTTTTACATGATTTTCATTATCCATTAACCAATATGCTTTCTACAAGAGAAACCTTATACAAAGATGTAGCCACACTTCACATGTTAATACCACACACATGTCCATTAAATGCCTTGATGAGTTAATATAAATAATTGAATCCCATTATTCTAGGCACTAAACATATTGTAATCTAATCAGGTAAACTATTAGCTATCAACTATCAACAATTGGTTAATTGACCAGTAGGAAAGAAAAGTATTTGATGTCTTGTTATAACACATAAAAGCTTTTTATTGGGATTATAGTGATATGAAAGAATTACATCCTTGTGTTTGTACATATCACATCTTTACTAAAAATGTTAGACTAGTCAAACAACCACAATGAAGGATTAACCTAGGCTTGAAGGAAATTATTAAGAAGGAAATTGTTAAGCTATTGGAAGTTAGTGTTATCTATCATATATCTGATAGCAAATGGGTTTGACCTCTGCTTATTCTACCTAAAAAGAATGAGAAATTGATATTTTGTGTAGAGTACATAGAACTGAACAAAGCCACCATGAGAGACTATTTTCCCTTGCCTTTTATTGATCAAGTTTTGGATAATTTAGAAGGAAAACATTATTTTTATTTCTTAGATAGATTCAATGGATACAACCAAATTAGAATAGCACCTGAAGATCAATACAAAAAAACATTTACCTACCTCTAGCAAACATATACTTATACACTGCTTCCTTTTGGATTGTACAATGCACTTGCTACCTTTTAGAGAGTAGCGTTAACCATTTTTTCTAATCTTATAAATTATTGTTTGAAAATGTATATGGATGATTTCAATATCCATGGTACTACATTTGATTAAGATTTGAACAACTTGGATAAGTGTTTACTTGATGTGAATATCACCAAGTATCTTTAAGTCATGATAAATGCATCATAATGGTTGCTGAAGGGATAGTATTAAGACATCATATATTTTCTCAAGGAATAAAAGTATATCCTAAAAATATTGAGGTAATTTCTAACCTCCCCATTCCACAAACACAAACTAATGTTAAAAGTTTTTTTGGTCATGTCGTATATTACAAAAGATTCATTGAACACTTCAGCAAGATAACTACCCCTATGTTTTCTTTGTTAGCAAAAGATAGTGAATTTGTATGAAATGAAAAATGTCAAGAAAATTTTGAAACATTAAAGAATAAACTCATGATTATTATAGTCTTGAAAGGACCTAATTGGGAAAAAACTTTTCATATCTATACTAATGATTCTAATGCTACATTAGGAACATTTTTATGACAAAGAGATGAGGATGGAAAGATGTATGCCATTTATTATATCAATAATAATCTTACCCCCATAGAGAAGAACTACACCATCACATAAAAAAATTTATTGCTATTATTTATGCTATAAATAAGTTTAGGCATTACATTACTAGTTATCAGGTATTCATCTATATAGATCATTCAACAATTAAGTACTTAATGAATAAACTAGTAGTCCGTGGGAGAATAATTATATGGATACTGCTATTACAAGAATTTGGCTTTATTATCATAGATAAACTAGGGAAGTATAATGTTGTTACTGAATTTTTATCTACATTGCTCACTATAGGTGAACATGATCATGTGGAAGACTCTTTTATAGATGAACAACTATTTTCCATATCCATATATTCCCCATGGTTTGTAGACATGGAAAATTACTTGGAAACATGAAATTTTCCTCATTTATTCACCTCTAAAGAAAGAAAACATTCGTTTAGATCTAGTTCTCATTTCAAATGGTTTAAAGGCACGTAGTTCAAAACTGGACCTAATCATATACTTTGTAGATGTATAAGAGAAGATGAAGTATATGACATCATCAAAACATGCCATAGTGAACTAGGAAGAGGACATTATTTAGTAAAAAGGACCATTCATAAGATCCTTGGTGCAAGTTACTACTGGCCATCTCTTTACAAGATTGTTAAAAGGTTTGTATGGAAATGTGATCTTTGCAAAAAGGATGGGTCAGCCTAATCTATCCTTTGAAATACCTCTTCATCCTCATATAAGTTTAGAACCATTTGAAAAATGGGGTTTTAACTTTATTGGAGTAATCAATCCACCATCTCAAGGAAAGTAATGTTTATTAGTATGCACTAATTATGTTATTAATTAGGTTCAAGTGCAGGCACTTACCTTTTTGAGGGAAGAAATGGTTGCTTATTTCCTATACCATAAGAACATAATGAGATTTGGAGCTCCTAGATCTATTATTTTAGACTAAGGACCCCAATTCATGTCCAACATGATCAAAGATTTTATAGAGTTGTACCAAATCAATCATAGGAAATCATCACCATATCATCCCCAAGCTAATGGGCAAGTGAAAGTCATCAACCAAGAGCTATAAAACATCCTAACCAAAATAGTGAATAGTAGAAGAAAAGACTAGGCAGAAAAAGTACCTGAAGCATTTTGGGCATATAATACAACATGAAAGACAAATACAAGATTCTCTCCATATAAACTTGTGTATGTAAATAAACCTTTTTTACTAATAAAATTTGAATTGTAGACATTGAAGACAACAACTGATATGGGAATTAATCTTGATGAAGCACATAAAGAAAAAATAATGCAACTAAATGGGTTGGATGAATTGAAAATGGATGTACTCACTCAAACTAACATGATCCAGAAGTAGATAAAGTAATAGCATAATAGTCACATCAAAAAAATATAGTTTTAAGAGGGAGATTAGGCACTTCTATTTGATTCTAAATTCCAAAATTTTAAGGGTAAGTTAAAAACAAGATGGTTAGGACCATAACTAATCAAAACCATTTTTAGTAATGGCTCTGTCTAGTTAAAACTAATTAATGATGACTAAAGGAGACTTTTGGTCAATGGTCATAGGCTTAAGGTGTATAGAAGATCTCTCAGAAAAGAAGAGTTTATTGAATAGAACCAGGACCAATTTGACCTTGTGGAAGAACTTGGTTCTTCCACTAAGGCCAAATGATCTTCATAACAAACATCCAATATATGAAGAGTGCTGAAAACCAACAAATGGTGGTTCTCATTCCATCAAAATTTAAAAATAAGAAAAATATATAAAATATAAAATATACTAAAAGGTGAAAACTAGTAAATGACACTTTTTAGAAGAAAAATTATCATCAACTAATCTATCTTCTCAAACTTGTTTATCACTGTAAGACACATAACAAACTCCAAGAGATAGGAATGGATTCATACAAAAAGGTATAGTTGCATTTATTTTTCCAAAGGATTAAGCATTTTCTATTTCATGTAATATATGTGTAATCATTAGTCAATAATCATTTTTTCAAATGGACAAGTTTTAGTTATGTCATGTGGATATGATGAAGTCAATAACATCATCATCACATTCAATGATTTGATGTGATGACATTTTCAAAATACCTTTTCAAATAGATTTGATGAGATGACATTTTAATAGATGTTTTATAAAAAAATATTTGATGTGATGCATAATTAATTATGAATATTGTCTCTATAGACATCTAAAATTTAGAGCAATTATTACCAACCTCTAAAAATCTAGCCTAAGAATCCGTAAAGGTCTCAAATTTGGCCTATTAATCAAATAAATAAGACAAATGCACATTGAATTAAGTCAAATATTGCAACAAATTTCTAAATTCCTAAAAGGGATTAATTAACTTGCAAATATTAATCAAGTCTTAATTGAATTCATCCATAAGCAAATAAATCAATTATCAAAAAGGAAAATTCAATAAATATCATAAAGATCATCTTAGAAGATAATCAAAACTTTTTGTGAGTTGTCCAAATGAAAAATATCTCAAAGCACACCTATTCATGCTAATCATGAGATTTTATACACCTTTCAACCCTATTGGGGTAACTAAGCCAACCAAGGTTAAGGTTACAATTGATCTAAGCCATCAAGCATGAACATGGTGCTAATAGGAGATAGAGATAGTGATGAAGACCTTTTGAGCACAATCAAAGCAAGCCAATGAACACATCATTTGTAGCATTCAAAAAATTAAGGAAGGTATGTTTTCTTGCATTTTAGTTGAAATTTTCCATTTGTTGTTTGTTCACTAAGCTCTCCCCATAATCTAGGCCTAGAGATGTTAGATTGTTTAGTGTGTTTATTTCATTATTTTTGTAACTAACACCATACTAACCTCCTATCTTGAGTCAAATTATTGGATCATATATGGAATTCTTGGTGGGATACAACACATCCCACATAGCAAAGAGATCATTATGCAACTTTTAAATCTTCATTTGGATGCTTGAAGCTCTCTAAAATTGATTTTCTCATCTGGTTTTGGTCAGATTTAATTTTTGTTAAATTCTCCAATTTATATAGTGACCACTAATGATCAAGGAAAAATAATCGATGGTTAGAACCTAATCATCAATGATTTTGCCTAACTACCACTGAATCTGTGTAATCATCGATGGTCGAGTTATAAGGGAAAAATATACCTAAAGCTTGCATTTTAATTCTTTTTAAATCTCATTCATGGATTTTTAAGTTTAAAGATCACCTAAATATCATTTGTATACTTAACCTTATAAGTTTTATTGTTCCTTACACTAACCAAGTCTAATCTAATGCATTTTCTCATGTATGGTTTTACCTTTAGGTCCACAGGTCTTCACCGATTGTCTTTACCAACTGGAGGTGATTCTACTTAACCACCGATGTTTATATCTTAACCATGGTGATGGTTTCCTTGAAAACATTGATGGTTGTTTATGACCATCGATGAACATTGTGTCAAATTAAATCCAAAACTTGAGAGCTCAAAAATAAACATCATTTCCTAACAATTAAAAGTGCTTCAAAGCAAGGGGTTACTCTATTTCTTTTTTAGGGTCAAGGCAAACATTGAACATAAAATCGCATGATTAAATGGTTTCTAACATTTAAATTTTTTGTTTAAAATTAATTATGTTAAATTCAAACATTTGGACTTAAGTTCTTAAAATGAACATGGTTATATTTTTGCCTAGTTTGTGTTTATACAATTTCTTTTAAATTTGTCAGTATGCCAAGGGGCCATGAACCTAACTAAAAAATTTCAATTGGTGCATAATAATGAACCTAATAAAACTTTAACATATTGTCAATCTTTTTCACATCATCTTTTGGGTATTTAAAAAGAACCTAGTTCATTTTTTTTATGCCTTAGATAATTTTTCAAGTTTTCACAAGTTTCAATCAATGCCAAGGGGGGAAACTTCATAACACATTTCGTTTTGGTGACTTAAAATTAACTTAAAATAATTTATTTTCATTATTTTTAACATGTTCATTTTCATGCAAATTATTTGTTGATTGTTTATTTCATAAAAAGGATAACACGTGTATGCTTGTCCCTCATCCCCTATAGGGAACTCATGGGATCAAAAGTGCTTTTCTGTTGCATTTTAGTGCCTAGTCCAAGGCATATAAATAAATTTTCATAAGATCTCCAAAATATCACATAATATTGGGTGATCTAAAAGCAACCTTAAAGTCTTTCTACTTGTATTTTATTTTCATGTATTTTGGCTTGTGAAGCAGGTGCCATTGCCTCTCACAAGTTCTCTAGGGAAGCATTAACCTAGGGCTTCATCTCTCAATAGTGTTTTAACCCATCTCCATGGGGGGTATATAAATTAGGATCACCCCATTGGAATGATGGTTTGAGCAGTTAAACCATCTCCATTAATGGCAGGTTAAGCCTAAGATGTATGATCTATATGGACATCACACTACATTGAGAAAGTAATAGATGTAGTGGTTGTGAAAAGGACAAAAAAAATTCACAACAAGCCAATTTATGTGGACTCAATTGATGTTATTATTCTCTTATGTGCATAATTGAAAGTGTGTACACATGGGATCAATCTAGACGGTAAAAAACTTGTAGCTTTTAGTCAACCCCACTTTACCATACCTTGATAGGATTTAGGACAATATACTTAGTTGTATTTTGTCATTTTATTTCTTGGTGTGTTAGAACTAATTTTTTTTGTTTAAACCATGTAATGAATGATTCTTGTGACCAAAATCACTCTATTATTTGAGGAGGTGTTATGACATGCGTTTGACACCTTGATTTAACCTAGAAAACTTTTATGTCAAAATATTGTGAGTAGCACTTGATTGAGATGGGTAAGATTACGCTACCCAAATAATTTCAAGTCTTTTCCTTTTAAGTCTTTTAAACATAAACAGCATCACATATTATTGGATTTCTAATGTCATTACGCTAGCCAAATTGTTTCAAAATACTTATCTTATCTTGTGTCTCAATTATCATTGTTGTAACCAATCATTTGAGCCTTATTGGATCTTTGTTTAACAGAGTAACATTGTAAAAATTCACTTATCTTATTGGTCATTAGAATCTTAGTTTACTTTATTTATGTTTTTGATTGACTTTTTAAAGTTAGGATTCAAACATTGATTGATTTTGTTTAGGCCTAGACATGTAGGGGCTGATACACATATCTTTCTCTTTTGGGTTTTTTAACTTAGGTTAATTCATTATTCAAATTTGGAAACTTTATTGTTTGTGTATTTGCTTGGTAGAATCATTCCATCTTAAAAGTACCTTTTGTTTAGTGTTTTTAACCAATTAGATCATGTTTATGTCTAGAATCAATTGCCTAGTCTTTTCCAAGCTATTTCAAGTTTGTTAGATTAATCATTATCATCATCCTTTGTTTCAAGCCTAAATTTTGACACCTATTGGACAAAAGTCCTACCACAACCTATTTTAGCCTAGATTTTGACTCCATGTTTTGAAAAAAGACCTAACAACATTTCTCTTTCATAATTTAGACCTATTTGGAACACGTTTGGACATTAGAGTTGACATCTTTTTTTTAGGTCATTTTGCTTGACCTTGTTTGTGTAAAACATTTAACATTAGACATTTGAAATTATAATATTTTTACCAAATATTTGCATCAATATTTTTAGAGATATAGATCCACCCTTGACCAAGCTAGATCACACTTAAACCCTGTGTCTTTTCAAACATAGCTTTCCAAATTTTGCATAACTTTAATCCATCTTGTTGTGAAACATTTATCATTGGATTTTACCATGGCTCATTACACACGTAGTGAAACCACATACAATATAGAATATGGAAATGTTAGCATGCAAGAAGAGTTTTCTCAAGACCCTTATGGAGATGAGGTTGTTTGGGAGATGGATTCCTATCTACCATACAACATTAAAATAGAGGAGCATAGTCAAGATCCTTTAGCCAATTATTTGGTTAACATGCTTCCTTACATGGAGTAAGATCAAGAATATACAACCCAATATTTGGATAGTATACCCATGGTTGAAAAAAATGTCTAATAACAACCTTATTATGAAATAATGCCATCGAACTATCAGGTAGGGCATGATAATTTGCCAAATCTATCAAGAGGACCTTATAACATGTCTTATCAAAATAATGATAATGCCTCTTCTAGTGATCATAATGTCATAGTACCAATACTATATCAAGATCCATGTATGATTGTCATGAAAAGAGACCTTATAGAGGACCACTTAATTTAAATGAAAATAACATATCAGACACATCAAGACCTAGTATACAACTTTAATCAAATGACCATGTCAAACAAGCCTCTTATTGATTTAACTCTTTCAACAAGAGTTTTAATGGAATTGATTGGTCAAGAAAATGAAGATTTAGACTAATTTACATAAAACACTTTGGTTGAAAACATGTTCAATACTCAAACTATCAAAGAAGTGTCTTCTACTTCTATGCATAATAGTGATCAAAATGGAGTGGACAATACACAAGTAGAATCTAATCTAAACCAAAGTAGTGTTAATGCACAAACACATAGCCAACAATAAAATGTGTCTTTAAATAACACCATTATTAGTTTATAGACTCAATGAGTATGAGTTTTTACTTCCCAATCTTAACCAAATACCTCTAATCCTAAACCAATTGTTGCTTATAGCACCCAACAACAAGGATTAAGTATCCAACCAATGCCTAGTGCCATGCCATAACAAAATGTGATGAATCTTAATCCTCCCCAATAGATGATGAGTAATATTCCAAAAAAATAGGCACACTCCAATTGAACCATACAGTAGAGGCATAACATCTTGCCACTTCAATAGGGGCAGCTAATGTTCTACCTTGTTAGGTAGTAGTAGACATACCTCTTTCATCATAGATTAACATGTTGATTCAAAACCAAATGATGTATAACCAATAATGTGTAAATATTAGTTAGTGATAGATGTCAAATATCCAATATGCATCCACTTAAAAATAGGGATTTGTGCAATAAATAAGTTCTAATGTTCCTAAATACCTATTAGGTAGCAATTGCCTTTCATTTAAAACATGCCACAAGTTTAGAGATAGGTTCTTGGCTCACAATTATCTCTTAATTAGCCAGGTATGACTAGTCAGTAGCATGTCCCTATTCAACCTCAACAAGAACATTATGGTCATATACCACCATCCCAACCTCAATGTTCCTAACATTAGACTTACATACATAATCCCAACTAGAATATTGCACAACTACAAGTACAATTTCAATAATTGCACCTAAATTCATGTATGCGTATTCGTGGTTCATTTCTTAGCAAATCTAACCTATCCTAACAAATGCCTCCATCATACCTTGATCAAAGTAATCCACTTGTGACTGCTCAACCATTACCTCAGGTCAATATTCCCACAAGTTTCCTCGAACAAGAGTTATAACAAATGAAGGATAAAATCAATGCCATCCAAGCTGGGAAACAAGTAAATAAGTTCAAATTCGATGATGTATGTTTTTACCCTTTCAAGATGGAGTACCTATAGCTACCATTTCCTCCAGGGTATGAGCCACCAAAATTTGACAAATACAAGGGGAAAGGTGACCCCAAAACACATATGATATAATTATTTGTTACATGCCAACCAGTGGCATATAGTGACATATACTTATTATTATTGTTTCCAAGAAGTATAGCAAGACAAGCTTTGGAATGGTTCCTGAAACTACCAAAGAATCTATTTTCTAATTTTGATGATATTTCTGACAAATTCATGCAACACTTCTCTTAAAATATTGAGCATGAGATTTCATTAGTAGACTTGACAAAAGCAAAAAAAAACAAGGTGAAATCTTCACAAGCTATATATAGTGATGGAGAGCCCTTACAAGCTAATTTACCCATAGTCTACAAGATAAATAACTAGCCACTATGTTTACCAAAATTTACATAATGAGATATCTTACTATCTAGAGTTGTAATGTGCACGTACATTCAAAGAAATCATTAACAAAGGTTTAGTGATCAAATGAGCCACTATTAACAAAAGGATCATTAAACTAACCTTGTCAAATTAGAATAACCAAACCCAAAGTGGCCAAAACCAACATCCACTCCAAGCACAAGCATCACAATTGGTATAGGCCAATAATAATGATAGACCCAAATAATTCAATCACAACAAGAATGTTTTAGGAAATAGAGTGACATAGTCACATGTTTAAATAGTGCAATCACCATCCGCTCTACCTATGCCACCTTTCTAGCTTACTCCTAATCAACAACCTTTTTAGTAACTACAACATGCATAAAAAGCATAACATCCTAGACCAATGCAGTAAATGCAACAAATGTAACAACTAATGTCTTTTCAATACCCTCCTCCTCTAAGGAGAAACATTCCTACTCATCATGCTTTTACTGACCTTGGAGATCCCATTGAATTAGTATTTTATAAGCTTACAATAGATCATTTGATTAGATGGCCTATTTTAAAAGAATAATTTTGTGAGGGTGTTAACATGCCAGACTGGTACAGTCTAAAATAATTCTATGACTTTCATAGGGTCAATGGCCACAATTTATAAAATTGTGTGCACATTAGACACATAATTCAAAATATATTAGAAAATGGAGAGATCATATTATATTATGGAGCTTCCACCTCCAATCAGATCCTTGGAGTTTATCAAAATCCTTTTCCCCAACATAACAATCAACAATAACAACAATAATAACAATGGCCAGTGCTTCATCAACAACAACAATATCAATAACTAATGATGAACCAATAGACTCAATAAAACTAACAATGCCAAAATAATGGATAGAACCAAGGTTAGAATGATAACAACCAATAGACCTACTATGTAGTTACACATGACTATAACTCAATTATAGGCCATATTGTAGGAGGTCACATTAAAACCATTTCAATTAATCCAAGACCAAGTATCAATAAGATAAGAACATTGCTAATTATCCCAAATCAACTAAAACATTCTAGTAATCCTTCCTTGACCTGAGATTGCATGCAGACTAACCAACAAGTAGGGATTTCCATGTTAGGACCTTATACTGATAACTCATCATTTTCCCATGATCATGCTCAAGTGCATCAATAACTAAGACTTATCTGATCTAGTCCCAGTCCACCATCATTTAATAGAAATAATGAAACTATACCTAATCTCGAGTGTGTAATCATAACTTAAAGGTTAAAGATTACCATACCAGGCCCACAACCATCTTCCACTTCACCATCATCCAACCAACCATGTTGCCTTGAAACAAACCATTTACCACTATCCAAGTAAAGACATTTGACATTATGGAACAATTGTAAAATATACTAGCACTAATCTCCATTTTATATTTGTTGCATATGTCTACAATCCATAAAAATATCTTGATAGAATTCCTTGGTTAATCCACTATTGTAAATGACATATCCCCTGACAAATTTCAAGCTTTAATTGGATACCTAGCTCTAGCTCAACAATTAACATTCAACCAAAGTGATGTGTCATCCCTTGGCCCACTATATAGTAATCCATTATACATTGGATTTTACATAAAGAGACACAAAGTGAAATGTGTCCTCATAGATAATAGATCATGTCTGAACATAGTGTATCTAAAGCTTATCAAGATTCTCAAGTACACCTCAATAGATCTCCAAGCAAAAATAATCACCATCAAATACTATGACAATGAAGAGTGAGAATCGCAAGGCACCATTAGCTTGCTAGTTATCATTGGGCCCTTGACCCATGATAGACTTTTCCATGTGCTAGATATCAATTTATCATAGAATATGATTTTGGGTAGACTTTAGTTACATGAGATTCATGTGGTCTTATCAATGCTACACTAGTGTATCAAGTTCTCCCATTCAGGGATGGAGGTTAATATTCCAAGTGATTTGCATCCATATGAGCATTGAAAACATCTAGAGGCTAAGTTTAAAAGCTATAATTACCATTTTGGCATGAATCCACTCACCAATCAGGATAAAATAAAAGCTATACTTATTAATTTACTAGAGGATAACTACATTGACCCTGATACCTTTGACTCACTTTTGCATATGCCACCTCCTAAAATGTCTAATCACTATACCATCTCGGCTAATGGCCTAGGAGAATACTTGATCCATGATTCCTTTCATATTATAAAACTTTCATAGAACCCAAAGACCTTTGGAAGACTAAAATACAAACCACTCATGCAATGGAAAAGAAAGGGGAAAGGCCATCTGCATAGTCAAGCACCCATCACATTCATACTAGCCTTTGACCAAGGAAAGGACCCTCTATATGGTGATGAATTATGGTTATATAATGATGAATTGGTTGATTATTACAAGAACTCCAAGTATTCCATTCCTAATCAGATCATGGAGAACCAAGACTATGAAAGAGGAGGCCTCAGGCCAAATCAACAAGGAGAATTTGAGCCAATTTATATGACTACATATAAAGGAACATATGGGATTGGATTAAAATGACCTAAGAGTGACCCCACGTATCTTATTCAAGTTCCATCACCAATGACTAGTGATGATGATATTGATAGTGATACAGAGTCTGATCATAGCTAATTCAATGACTTAGCCCAAACCAACCCAATGCCATTTATACCCTTCAACCAATCATTTATCATAATCCACTACCATTTTGTTATCCCCAACTGATATACTAGGGCTAATAAGATCTAACATGTTAATTGATGAGTTTTAGAATGATGAAGCTTTCTATGATTTTCAAGACCTTAGGGATAATGTTCTATTGGGAGATCACAAATAATGATTCTCAATCAAGTTGAATCTTGAAGCCTATTTTAGAGAGCGGGTGAACACCCTTAGCTAAAATCAATTAAATAAAACATTGAGGTCCTAAAGTGAAAACCTCTTTAAGGCACTTTCTAACTAGGGAAAAATTAAAGATAAAGGCCAGTCTTATGGTGAAAACCTATTTTAGGCACCACTAGATGGGGGTGTTCAACCTTCTTCAAATTTAGACCAAGAGCCCACCAATGCTGAACTTGTCTACAGGACTGAGTTTAGCCTTGAAGAGGAATAATATTTTGATCAAATCATTCAAGATACCAATGCCAATGAAATTGCATATGAATATGACTTTAATCTTAAAAAATAATAAACATTTGATCGCATCATTCAAGAGTTTCCAACAACATTTGTTACATGGCCATCCTTCCCCTTAGGGGATTATAATTCATCATGTTTAGGAGAACTTGAACCACAAGTCCTAATAGAGGACTCTGACATAGCTAAATAATTCAAATCTTTGCCCATTATTCTTGAAGATGGTTCAACCCTTCTAATGGAAGATACAACAAAAGTAAGCATAGGGTCTCTATATGACCTAAAGTGGATTAAATTAGGTGCATCCTTCCTTAAGGAGGAGCATTAATTCTTTACATTCCTATTGAGGGAATTTATTGATATATTTGCATGGGCCTATTTGGACATGCCTAGTTTGGACCTTGCCTTGGTTGTTCACCAACTTGTGGTACATCCTAATGCCAAAATAGTGAAGCAAAAAATTATGCAAAATACATCCTCATATTACTGTATTAGTAAAGAAAGAGATGGAGAATCTCTTAGAAGTGAAATGTATTAGGCCAATCAATTATTCTAAATCGATCTCCAATGTTGTACTTATGAGAAGAAAGCCAAAAGGAATTATAATCTATACTAATTTTAGGGACATTAATAAATCTTACGCTAAGGATAACTTTCCATTGCCAAACATTGACATGATTGTCAACTCCACTGTAGGTTATGAAATGCTTTCACTAATAGATGGTTTTTTAGGGTATAATTAGATTAGAATCAAACTAGAATACCAACACAAAATAATGTTCACCACTCTGTGGGGAATATTCTATTATCATATTATGCCATTTGTCTTAAGAATGTAGGTGCCACCTATCAAAGAGCCATGATAGTCATATTTCATAATATGATGCATGACATTATTGAAGAGTATGTCGACAACATACTAGGCAAATAAAAGACTAGGGTTGATCATCCAACAACATTGAGGAGGATATTTAAGGGACTACATGAATACAAACTTAGACTCAACCCCAATAAATGTGTTTTCTGAGTTACTTCAAGAAAATTTCTTGGATTCATTGTGTCTCATTGAGGTATAGAAGTTGATCCTACCAAAGTACAAGCCATAATAGAGATGGCACCACCAACCAGTTTGAAGTAGCTACATAGTTTGTAGGGTAAGATCCAGTGTATTCGATGCTTCATATCTCAATTAGCTGACAAGTGACACCCATTTACACACCTAATAAATAAGGGTGTAACATTTATTTAGGATGATGATTATCATAAATATTTTCAATAGATAAAGGACTATCCTATGAATCCACCAGTTTTATTACCTCTTACACCAAAGAAACCATTCCTTTTGTATCTATCAACAATAGATAAAGACTTGGGGGCACTTATAACTCAATATTATGGTAGTGTAAATGAGAGTGTAGTATACTATCTAAGTTGTATATTGGTCATGTATGAGCATAAATATATGCCCATAAAAAAATCCTATTTAGCCATAGCCTTTATATCTTAGAAACTACACCATTACATGTTGAACTGTAAGACCATGGTCATTTCAAAAGTAGATCTACTCAAGTATGTACTATCTAAAAAAAAATTACAAGGTCATATGGCCAAATGGATCATACTTCTCAATGAGTTTGAGATAGAATATGTGAACCCAAAATCCATCAAGGGGCAACTTCTTATTGATGAACTCATTAAATCACTACTTACAGACACAAAACCACTCACATTCTAATTTCCTAATGAATCCATTATGACCTTCATTAACACACCTCTTAAGGAGTAGCATTAGAAGCTATATTTTGATGGTTCATTCACATCACATGGATCAGGGGCAAGCCTTTTTTTTATAACACCAATAGGGGATGTAATCCCTAAGTCAATCAAAATTAGCTTTCTTTGTATTAATAACTTCATTAAATATGAAGCACTCATGGTAAGGCTTCGACAATCATCAAAATAGAATAGAAGTCATGTAAAGTTTTATGGTGATTCAAAACTAATCATCAATTAGGTTATAAACTACTTCCAGACTAAAGATGACAAGTTGGTTACCTACAAGGCTATGGTCGACACTCTCAAATATAAAATTGTCAAAATCCAATTTGAACATATACCAAGGATAAGTAATAGAATAATAGATGTAATGGATACCATTGGGTCAGTCATTTAACATCCATACAAAACCAAAGAGTATTAGCTTCTTGTTGAGAATATATTAGTACCAACTCATGAACCATCAACTATCATAATGATTTGTGATATTGTTAGTCCCATATCTACTTGGTATTCTAACCTATATGCCTAATTACATGACCATGTTTTACCACCAAAATTATCTCATAAACAAACCAAATCCTTCATCCATAATGCTCAACATTATACCTTACTCAAACCAACCCTATACCATCGTAGCTTTGATGGAACTATGATTCATTGTTTACCTTTGAAAAAATCTATACTAGCATTATGGGTAGTTCACAAAGGGGTATATGGAGCCCATACTAGTGGAACAATCCTATCCAAAATTTTCCTATGTACTAGTTATTATTAGCCATTAATGGATGCAAATGCAACTGCATATGTGAAAATATGTGATAAATGTCAATGACATGCTAATCTGATTTATGCCCTAGCCAAGACTTTAAAACCAATGTTGACACCATGGCCATTTACTACATGGGGCCTCGATCTCATTGGGAAGATAAACCCCACCTCATCAGATGGTCATAAACACATCCTAACCACCATATAATATTTCAATAAGTGGGTTAAAGCTATATCCATCACTTATATGACTAAAAATAAAATTTCCAAATTCATTTTCAACCATCTCATTTGATGATATGGTATCCCTTCTAACATTATATTTGATAATGGAAGATCATTCAAGAACAAGGATGTTGAAAAGATATATGTCAAATACAAAATTACCGAACACTTTTCCATGACATATTACGCTTAAAGTAATGGTTAGGCTGAAGCATCAAATAAAACCATTATCAACATCCTTAAAAATATTTTCAATAATGTTGATCATGATTGGCACCTTCAAATATTTTGTGCCCTCTAACCATACCATACCAATCACTGCACACCCACATGAGCCACTCCATACTCACTCATTTATGGCACTGAAGCCATTCTTCCCATTGAGGTCAAGTTACTATCATTGTGCATCTCTTTCAAACATGTTCTAGATAAAAATGACTATCGAGTATCTTGTCTACAAGAACTGGAGTTACTTAATGAGAAACACATGGATGCATTAAACAACATTTAAGCATATCAAAATCAATTTTGTGGCCACTACAATTAGCACGTGAAACCTAGATAATTTGAACTTGGTGATCTTGTCTTCAAAGAATACCAAAAGAATACCACATCCAAAAAGAAGCATAAAGGTAAGTTCAAACCCAACTAGGTTGGTTCTTTCATCATTATTGCATACTATTTCATAGGAACATATATAATTTCCATACCAGATAGGGACAAACTTGATGATCCTATGAACATTATACACCTCAATAGGTACTATCCTTGAGTGATATGATGTATTGTCTATGAGGACCATTTCAAGTTGTACTATAATATAAATATTCTTTTTTTTACCATAACATTCCACCACCCTATCATCCTAACAGCCTATCACTTATCTCTTCTACCATTATGTTTTATCAACCAAAACATGTTTTGATCTATCCTATACTATCCTATTTGACCTTGGTTCATCCATTGGTTTCACATTTTCAACATGAATAATCATATCAATTTCAGTAGTTATTTCAAGAATTCTAGATAGAGGCAATATTTTGAAGTAGTATGACATAATTTTGGTAGTTGCATCTTTCATTTATTATTCCCTTCTAATCATGTTTTTTATGTGAGCCTGATTATATCTCCTATTGGGGAAAAGTAGTGTTTCACCAATCTTGTTACTAATTATAAATACCTATGGGAATATTAGTATCATTGATTTGATCTGTTGTGTCCTAGTTATAACTTCCCATGAGCAAACTAGGGCAAAATTTATTTATTGTGCCTTGATATACTAACTATCCATTCATATGCCATATTGTGCCATCATACTAACTATGCCCATTTTATTTGAATTGGTTATTATACTAATCAGATTACTCCACTATAAGGTGGAACCACTATGAACTAAGGCCATTTTGGGACTATATGGATCATGTTGGATTCATGTTGAGGTCATCTCAGTCCCCCTTTCTATCATGCTCTCACCATTTTGCAAGTAACATTCAAGTTTTCCTCACCCTCACTATTTTACAAGCTTGGACCGTCTAATATCTCGTTATTCTCAATTGAGTTAAAATACTCCAAAATTCCAAAAACATTTAAAATCATTTTAAAAAACAAAAACATTGACCAATTCATTTCCTTAAAGATTTTGGGAACCCTCACTAAGTCATAAGAAATCACTTATCACTTAGTTTCCCCACCTTTTTTTTCCTTTTATCCCATGGACTTGCCATTTTTCAAGACCACTCCTATTCTTCTATCACATTTATCATGTTTGTTTTTCATCAGTTAACATTTTCTTCCTATTTCCTAGGAGAACTACATTTGGCCTAAAGTTTTTGTTGGATATATCATCCATAGAACTATATAAGAAGCATCCACTTGCCTAATGCATATGGAGACAGCTCAGCCACCCCTTCTTTTTCTTCTATTCCCCCATCATGTTTATTTGTTATTGTCACCTATTCTCTAGAGGAAATCTTTATCATGTTGTTTTTACTAACATTGGGACTAACTATTATTTATTTCTTTATTTGTTTGCATGCTTGTCTATTTAATTTTAACACGGTTTCCTTAATTCAAGTCTATGAGTATTTATTGGGTGATTCATTGTGCATTTATTTTTGAATCCATCTATATTCATATGTTAACATTATCATCATGGTTTTTATCATTGGTGCATTATATTACATTAAGTATTGGATCACGAGAGTCAGTTCTTATGCATATTTTAGCCAAGTCCTCATGTTGTTTTATTATGATGCCTACCATCATGTGCTATAACAAAAATTAGTTTCAAGAGGCCTACATAGAAATTGTAGTATCAACATCTCCTTAACACCAAAACCAATAGAAATCCTAATCCAATCCCAATCATATTCCAAACAGATAATTAAATAATGAAAGAATTTCAACCTTTGTTAGTTCAAACAAGTATCTCCCTACTAGTAGGTTGTCCCAATTCATCTTTATCCTTTGTATCAAGTTATTATCATCATCCAATCAATCATGTTTATCATAATTAGGGTTCAATGATTATAAATACCTATGGCCAAATCATTACACACCATTCCACCCACATTCTTAGTGATTATAACCACCTTTAGGCAAATCATTATGTTGTCACCAATTTTTAATCATTTACTTTCTTCTGCCTACTTAGGGCATGTTATTATTTTGTTTGTCTACCCTAATTTTGGTATCTCCATCTTCTCAATGATTATAACTACCTTTGTGCAAATCATTGTGTTTTCATATCACATTGCCACTATCAGGGTACAATACTTAATAACTACCTTTGGGCAAACCATTGTACACCATCCCACTTGCATTCTCAGTGATTTTGGCCAACTTTGGCCACATCAATGTGTTCTCACCCCATCATCTTATTTTTTATGGTCCCCATGTCTCACTTCTTTATTTTGAGGGACTATTTGCCAACAGTTTTGCCAACTGCTCCCTCGAAGGGGTAGTTACAATTCATTCATCACCATTGAAGTTATAAGCACAACAAGACCATTTTAATTCTTTGAAAATATGTTATTATGCTTACATCTTGAAATGCTTTCCCAAATAAGGGCAAGCTATAGACATCTAAAATTGGCTACCAATGGCTTTATACCTAACTTTAGAGCAATTCTCACAACTATTAATCAAATAAATAAGATCATGCACATTGAATTAAATCAAATCTTTTAACAAATGTCCAAATGCCTAAAAGGGATTAATTAACTTGTAAATCTTAATCAAGTTTCAATTGAATTCATCCATGAGAAAATAAATCAATTATCAAAAAGGAAAATTTAATAAATATACTAAATAACATCTTAGAAGCTAATCATAACCTTTTATGAGTTTTCCAAATGCAAAATATCTCAAATCACACCTATTCATGCTAATAATGAGATCTTGGACACCTTTCAACCTTACTAGGGTTAACAAAACCAACCAAGGCTAAGATTTATCCCATTCCAAGCCATTTCAAAGCCTATAAAAGCAAGCCTAGAGATCTTCATTTGGATAGCTTAGAACATATTATAGTTATAATGTTGGATTTTATTCATCAAGAAATGCATAGTGTTATAATGTCAAAATTGAGCCAATCCATCAATCATGAACATGGTGCTAAGAGGAGATGGAGATAGCCAAGCTCCATTGATGAATACCTTTTGATCACAATCCAAGAAACTCAATAAACACATCATTTGGATCATTTAAGTAAGGTAAGGAAGGTATGTTTTCTTAAATTTTAATTGAGCTTTGTCATTTGTTGTTTATTCACCAAGCTCCCCCCATGATCTAGGCCTAGAGATGTTAAAATTTTTAGTGTGTTTATTTCATTATTTTTGGAACTAACACCATACTAACCTCCTCTCTTGATTCAAATTCTTGGATCATAATCTCAATTGTTGTCAATTATGGTCTTTACACCACATCATTAATAATGATTGGATAAAGTGCATTCTCATTATATCTCACATGCTCCAAAGTGATTTCCATAACTATTTCCATAATTCTTGTCATAATTTAATAATATGCCTTGATTTGTTATTCATTATTGCATTATCATCATTATCCATTATTGTGCCATATCCCTAATCTCTTGTCTTCCCCTATTTCTTATGTAAATCTAAGCTCTATTTTTTTCACAGTGTAATTAGGTTTTCAATCAAACATTGTTAGCTCTGAATATGGGTGGAAGGAAGAAGAAGAGCAAACCAAAATCCTCATATGCATTACTATAGGATGAGGCAACTAGAGATATATTTGAGTTAGTAGGGTGGTTAAACTTGTTGAAAATGTTTTAGGGTTTTCATGAATAGATTGTGTAGGAATTATTTTATAATTTTGATGAAGACCATTCTGTTATCATAGGTAAAAACATTCTAGTGAATCCCTCTATGATCAGTGCATTCTCTAGGATTCATGAAAAGGGTGTAGTTGTTATCGATAAGATAAGTTGTAATGACCTAATTCACATGTTCATTAAAGTAAATGAGCCCTACCCTAGATTTTCTGAATCCCCACAAGGAATGGCTAGGGGAATTATGAGAGACAACCTTCCACAACCTTGAGAGAATGTTGTATTTTAGAGTATGAAATATATTAATTGTGATGGGTAATTTATAGTAGTTTATGAAGATTCCATGTAACTTTTTCCAAACCTAAGAAAATGATCTACTAGAGAAGAATAGAAGGTAAATATTCCATCTTTCCTTCATACTTCCCTAATCAATATTGCTCATAAATACGAAAAAATACTAGGTCTATTCAATATCATGGGTTGGTTACCCTCATCTTTTAGCATTATTTCTTGCAAAAAACTAGGGGTGAAAAGACCTGGTCCTCCTTTCTCCATAAATTCCCTCAATTTTCTATCAAGAAAACACCACACCCTATCTCTCCTCTTACCATAGTATAAATTGAAGAAGGCCCATCTTCGGTGCCCTTAAACCTGAAGATGCTATGCCAAAGATCAAAAAGGCAAATGGGTGTTTTCTTAGACAACTCTAATCTTCTAGCCAAGCTCTGATGCAGTCATCAGATTATTTTATAAGAAGAATAAAAATAAGATGTACAGTCTACTAAGACTTTATAAAACTTAAGCTCTCCCATAGACATTATAGATGCAAAATAGTTTACTGAAGAAGGACCCCATGAACAAAAAATTGTATTTGAGGAAAAAAGCCTTGAAGAAATTAGGACTCAAGAAGCAAAGAAACCTTTACCTTTATCTATGATAAGGGTAAAACACTATTGATATAATAAGGTACATTTTCCCCCTTGTCTTCTAATGAAGAAGAAGAGTCGCATCATGTCATGGCTCTGTCCTACCATGAAGAAACAATCTGATAATAATAAGCATAATTAGATTTTATTCATTCAACATTATAAGGTAAGAACTAGACTATTTTCAATATAGAGCAAAGATTTGAAGAATATATCACTAGAGTTAGAGAACAAGAGGTGATTCTTATAGTGATACAAACTTATGAGACTAGAGTACACAATTTTATGTTTTCATAAACTCAAGAGTTGAGTACTTTGTGGAATTCTCTTGCTATTAATGACACCCAAATTGTTGATTTGTAAAATGCTAATGTTGATAAAAATAATCAAATTAATAATCTAAGACAAACTATTTATGATAGAAATACATTTATTGTTCAACACTATGATAGAATAAGAGAGCTAACCACTTAGACTATTGAGTTACAAGTGTTTATACAAGCAATGTAGAGAAAGACAAGAGAAATAACAATATAGATTGAGGAACCTACACGAGTTGTTCCCTCCTTACCCATTCCACTCCATGAAATGATCTTAGTTTGGATCAAAACCCAACATAAAATTTAGAAATTGAAGTAAGAAAATGCTAAGATAAAAGTGAAGTCTCAGTAGCAATTGATAGAGTCTCAACAAAAATTTCAAAAAATTCAGGACTCCATCCATCACATTTGTGAAATTTCTAAGAAATTATTAACATGTAGGCAACCTTCTTCTATTTATGTTCTTTTTCTCCATGATAAATTCTTCAAGTGGAAGATACAACTAATTTCTCTTGGATTTCCACACCTTATTGAAGATGAGCACATGCTTATGGACATTTTTATCAAAAGCATGAAAGAAAGGCAAGACACAATTTGTGAGTTTTATATTTTTAACATGTTGTCAGGTTATCAATCAGGTTTTCTAATAAATATATTTATTGGGGAGAAACAATTGCATGCCTGCCTCTCTACTCTAAAAAACCAAACAACATGGCAATAAGATAACAATAAATTTATGGAATTGTAAAACACTATTGGGCTATGTATCAGACCCCAATTTATAGAGGCAAGAAAATTTCTTATGGCTTTTAAACCAATGTACTGCATATATATGAAGAATAAATACCATGAGTTATTGAGAGCCAATATTATAGATTTTATAGCTTTTTTAAACCAACATTATACACATGCCATCAATGCCAATATTTCTAGGTGGGAGTATTTACCTATTTCTTTGAAGTGCAAGGAAGTCTTGAGCCCCACCACTATCAAATGGAGTCTTCAGAGAGCCCAGAAAATTATCCATATTATCACTTGGATCTTAGATTAAGGTGGTTTAAATGTATGGATTGGAATGAGATTCATGCCTCCAATAATTATTTATCCTCTATCTCCATAGTAGAGTTTGCACAATCATGAGGAAGTTGAGTTTTAGGCTTAGTTGCACATAGTTGTAAGGGATTTTGTATTTTTGCCCAGAGGTCACTGTGACTGGGGTCATCATTTTCAGATTTATGATCTTAGTTAGTAGATAGAATTAGGAATTTTGGATTGAAGACTAGTTGTCCCACTTATTTTCAAGAGGACTTGCAAAAGGTAAAGTGTGGGGGAGAAATGATGAGAATTACATATAATTCATCATATCTATACAAAATGTCCATAAAGTGTTGCCTTTGGTTATATATTGCATTGGATTTAATAGTTAAGTTATTATCTAAAGTAGGAAATGAATGCAATTTGTTCTTTATTTGTATGTAATACATTTTTGATTATTTACCTTATTATTGTGTCTAACTTAGATGAATAACATAGTTTTGTGAACAAAAACACATCCCAATGGTGGGATAATTTTTGAGAAGATAGAAAATAGTTTTGGAAACTTTTTTTGGCTATAATTTTGAGGATTCAGTGAATGATATTTGAGGATCTGAATCTCTGGATATGTTCTAAATATGCTCTAAGGGTGATTTGAAGACCTATATAGGTTGATTCAAAGATGTCTAGGCATGCTATGAAGACCTATATAGAGTGCTCTGAATACATGTACATGATGTTTTGAAGACACCCAAACATGCTCTAAAGACATCTAGTTGGATCCTACTACTCAAAATAGTAATTTTAAAAATATCTATTATATATAAATAGACTATATATTTAGATATCTTATTTTAGACATTACCATTCATGGTAATGGCTTGAAATAATCTAGATATATTTGTATTTCTTTTTTGTAAAATTGGATAGGTATCTTCATATCTATGCTAGTTATTTTTTATCTATAGTTAGTTAGGTTAGTTCCAACACCTTACTAGAAGCAAGGGATTTGACTCCTAGATTGTCTATATTTTAAATAAGGATATTTGGCCATTGAGATTGCCAAGATTTTGTACTTTGTGAATCGATGTTGAGATGTGCTTAAATACATATCTCCTTCTCATTCTAGATAGTTAGAAAAAGTTGGAAAAGTTAGCAATTAGTGAAATAGAAAGCTATTGAAGTTAGAAATTAGAAGAAGCATTTCATATCTATATGCATTCATTTGAATGAAGTAAAGTTTAGTATTTCTTTTCATTACTGAGTAAATAAATTCCTATTCTAAGGAAGGAGAAAGGGCCCACTTCTCTCCAAGTATCAAGACAAATTGGTACTTTTTATTTTAATGTTTAGAAGTATTTATTTAATTTTAGTATATTTCATTTACTACAAAGTAATTTCCTTTTCAAAAGAAAGTGTGAATTTTCTTTAATGCAAGTGTGTTTCATTTACATGCAAGAGTTATTTCAAATCAATACAAGCATGTTTTTTTTAATCAAAGAGTGTGTCTTTCAATTAAAGTAAGTTTGTTGATTCATCTCATATTCAAAATTTGTTAGATTCCATTTAAGTGACAATAGATAACATTCTTAGATTCTAAAATATCAGATTGTCCTACCCATCTAGGCAAGTTGAGTGAGGAAATCCTATATCTTATGCTAGATGTTTAAGTTTTAGATGTTGATGGTGTGGATGCAATAGGAAATCTTCAGTTAATAAAAAATTTAGATTTACTTTTATACAAACTAGAGTTAGAGTCTTGTTTACTATTTTTAGGATTTAGAAAGCATGATAGAAGTTAAACCCCCCAAATAGAAAACTTTACAACTCCAGTAACAAATGGTCTCATTATATATAACCATCAGACACTGCCTTAGTTGAAAATGACACCAATCCATCGATTGGTTAAATGAGAGGTATAAAAATAACCTATCATTAGGGTCTAAAAAGGGAGGATATGCTATCACAAACTATAATGTGGTGTTCTTGCTTAACCCTTACAAATGAGCCACCTTTTTAGATGTCTTACTCAACACACTTGATATTCTAGGAATACCTTTACCACTAGTTGACTGATCTTGAACTTCAAAGTCCTATTTTTTGGTTAAGGTGAAGGTTACTTTGCCTCTATCTCCTCCTTAATGATTACTAATTCAACCATGGCACTATACGATGTTTTGGGGTCTTCCCTATTTTTTGTACTAACTTAAGAGGTGATATATATATATATATATATATATATATATATATATATATATATATATATATGAATTTCAACATATTGTACATCCAACCCTTTACTCTGGAGCCATGAAATAATCCTATGAAATACTCCTCAGGTCTGATCTTCTAAGGATGTTTATTTGGGGTTGCTCTACTCAACCCTAGGCAAAGGTTTCATACTGATATTCTTGTTGAAATAAGAGGGATACATACTATCATCATCATCTTCAATGTTTATGTCCTTAGGTATGTAAACTATGTCAAAATTATATATATATATATATATGAATTTCAACATATTGTACATCTAACCCTTTACTCTGGAGCCATGAAATAATCCTATGAAATACTCCTCAGGTCTGATCTTCCAAGGATGTTTATTTGGGGTTGCTCTACTCAACCCTAGGCAAAGGTTTCATACTGATATTCTTTTTGAAATAAGAGGGATATATGATATCCTTATCATCTTCAATGCTTATGTCCTTAGGTATGTAAACTATGTCAAAATTGATTACCTATTCAAGTGTGAAGTGAGAGTAATCAATAATCCTAACTTCTCTTTCATCATGTCAATCCATCTATAAATATTCATAATATAGAACATGTTTGAATGTATCACTCATAATTCTCTCTACCATTCCCATTGCATTAAATGAGGGATGGATATGAAATGAAAAAAGAGTA
Organism: Torreya grandis; assembly: GCA_037957365.1. NCBI lineage: Eukaryota > Viridiplantae > Streptophyta > Pinopsida > Cupressales > Taxaceae > Torreya > Torreya grandis. Next base: position 5,136,017 of record JARHVA010000458.1, read on the forward strand.
ACTTGAGCCACATCTATCTCGATAGATTTAGCTTCATGAAATGTGACATAAGAGTACCTACCAATAGTCATTAGGAAGTGAACCCTAGTTGACTTATGCTTCATGATAAAAAACTTGTGAGTCTCCATTAGTTGTTGTACTAGTTCCATGAAGTCCCATTTATTGTTAATGAACTTTAGAATCATATACAAAACTTTCTCACATCCATAAACCCTAATTTGGGAAAAGGTGGGAAAATGTATATACCATCCACCCCATCTCACTATCTCAAAAGTAGCATCAATAAAGAAACACAAATAATATGGTTCCTTTACAAACATGTGGATGGAAAATTAGAGAAACACATAATTAACTCTATAAAAATGTTTGATATTTAACTTTAGTTTCAACTATGGATAATATTAATAGATATGATAGGTAGATGTTTGGCCAATGGTAGTTAGTCTGCTATAAAACCTCCTTCATGTGACTAAATAAACTAGGTATGATGTCATGTATGATTTTTTATTGATAACCACCTCACATAGCTACTTATGAATTGAGTCACTAAATAACTCAACCCACTTGATATATTCTTTATTATCATGTATGATTTGGATATATTAGAACATCCATTCTTGGTAATATTTCATTGTTTGATTTCCTACCACTCTATTAAGGAGAGTGATAATATCAGTAATTTCTAACTTAAAGTCTTAGTGAGAAATCACCTTAGGGAATGTGGCTAAGGAAGGTTTAGATTTAACAAGCCAATACTTATTTAGAGACCTGACATAGTCATCCTTGTTCTTCTCATAAAATTCTTGAGTTGTCTTTGGGGTAATATCCATGAAGGCCTCATGCTGTGAGATCCTCAACATTTATTCAATTTCATTAGGCCCAAATCATAATATGGTTTCTCCTTGGGGGTTTCTAACTTATCTATTCTCTTTGTCATAGTGGTTTGCAAATGTCATGGCCAACTTTAGACAATACACAAAAACTAGAAAAGTGGTAGCATGATGAAACTCATTGACAAATTATTTATGTCTAGTCATTTTTAAAGGGTTTGTTCACTTTATTTCAGAAGCTGATCATATCTATGTGACCTAATTTTGTGTTTGTGACCATATCAATATTGGAATAAATGTTCAGTGGAGGAATAAACCCTTAAAACAAATACTTTATCTCACCTAATTTTTCTTTTCCATCTTTCTTCTTGGGAATTTTAAACATCTACCACTTATGACAAGTATAAGAGAGTATGGATATTTCAATTATAATGTGAATGGGAATAAGTAAATGGGAGAATGAGAGGAGGAATGAGGGGAGGTAGAAGCAAGGAACTTTAATGTATTCAAAAAACTTTGACATCAGGGTTTAAGGGATACAATGTAATCTAAGACCTCTATCATCAGGGTTTGGGTGCTGCAATGTAATCTGATAACTCTAGCATCAAGGTTTGGGTGATGAAATGTATTTTTAGAACTCCAACATTAGGCTATGGGGACTACAATGTAGTTTGATAAATTTTAGGTTGTGAGGAGGGAAATGTCTAGCACATCATTGAGAAAGATATGCCATGTGGTGGGAAATCTCTAGTAGATGATAGGGTGAGGGTGAAAGGTTTCCAAGTGTTAAATAAATTGATGGGGTAGGAGATCCCAATGGTAAGAGAAGTGACAATGAAGCAAATTAGGATCAAAATCAACTATCATAAGAAAAATTATAACCTAAAAGGGAAAAGTTCAAAAATGACTCCAAATGTTATGGGCACTTATCATGAAGAAAATAAGATAAATACTAATAAAAATGACCTATAGATGTTAATAAATGAGTAAAAACCACTAAGCCATGAAGATAATAGGTGTAGATATCTAAAATCAATATTTTGAATGATAAATAATGAATCAAGGGTCTTGACTAAAGATTAGAAAGTTGAGGAGACCCCCATACATGCATTTATTAAAGATCAAGAAGTTGAGGAAACCATTCATAGGTTTATTTAATAATGAGTCCTTCCTTTTTAATGAATTAACCACTAAGCAATTTTATAAGTTGAGGTAGGCCATGTGCACCACTCTGATTTTAGATACCCTAAATTTTCCAAACACATTCATTGAAATTGATGTGTTAAGGTATGGAATGGGGAAAATACTCATGTAGGAAGGAAGACCCATTGAATTTGACAACCAACATATCAAATATAAGAATTCACTAAATCATATATATGATAAGGATATGATGGTAATTTTTCATCTAGTCAAACAATGGAAACCATATCTGATGGGTAGACCTTTAAGGTGAAAACAGATCATGAGAGTTTAAAATATTTGTTGTAATAGAGGTTGTCATGCAAAGAACAACAAAGATGAGTAATAAATTGTTTGGGATATTAATTTTAAATAATACAAGAAATGAAAGGATAATGTAGTGGAAAATGAATTATCTAAGAGGGATGAGTCCACATATAACTATAATGTACGATGTCCATATGGAAGGTAGACTAGGTGGGTGAGGAAATATTTGAATGAGAGAATTACACTTATACATAGGTTTTGATTCAAAATATACAACACGATTCTAGTGTTTCAAAAAAAAATTGGAAAAGGAATGGCTTTTGGTATAAATATAGGTTGTACCTATGCAAGAACTATGCCCTTAAGCACAAGTTATTACTGTTAGGAACCCATTTATAGAAAAATTAATATAAAAATAAAAATATAACTAATATATATTGAATGAAAATAAAATAATAAGATTTTATTGAAATTGATAGAGTCTCAATATAAATTAGCACAAGTTATTTCGAGGGGGTAACCTCATTTGATCACAACTCAAAAAATATTCAATTGATGATCCTTTTAAAAGAAGGAATTTTTGTTGGATTATAGAAAGGCAATTCAGTTTATGTTTTGTACATGGTTAAGAAACTAGTTTTGTCCTTGATATCCTAAGATTGGGTAATAAACATGTGTTTTAAGTTAAAGAGATAATGTGTTATGATGAATGAGATAGATAATAAATTCATTCGTATCACTATAGATACTAACTTCGTTCATATCAACATAATATTATATGCTCACTTCATTCAATCTGAATCACTTCTTTTGATATAATATCAATGTTTATCTCACTTAATTTGATCCTCTTCATAATAATGAAAGCTATCATAAGTCCTTTATTTAATCTATTGTACTCAAGTCAATTACTAACTTCCATACACGTGGGATGATTAAAATATAAAATGGGATGACTTACAAAGCATAAGCATCAAATATTTTATTTATAAAACCTAATATAAACTAGAAGAGTTAGGATGAAGTGGTTTTAACATGACCTTATACTTTAAAAAAATTATCCTCAAGGGTTGAGATGAGGAAACAATTACAATAATTGGAGTATGGATTCCCATGTCACATTTTTTGATTGCATGCCACACCATTGTACCAAAGTATTGGTGATATTCAATTGTAGAATTGGTAGGATAACCAGTTGAGGATGGACTCAGGTTATAGAAGATATATATTTTAGTGTCAAGCTATGATATTATTGTTTGGGCCCAAACATGCTGACTAATGACATTTTTAAAACATGATACTTGGAAAACTGCATGGATCTTTGAGGAGGAGATAAGATCTAACTTGTATGCCACAAGACCAATTTTTAAAATCAATTTATAAGAACCATAAAACTCTGGTGAAAGTTTCTAAGAGCCATTAAAATTGAAAGAGGACTACTTATAAGTCTAGAGCCAGAGAAAAAACATGTAACCAAAATTGAAATCCTATTCTAAGTGGTGTTGATTGACCTGCTGCTTCATGTGAGTTTATGCTAGATGGAGGCTATACTTGAGATTTTGAAGGAAAATTTTATATGTCTAGAGTGTGGAATCAACTTCATTTACCTTGGAGATACATGGAAGGCATTTCTAAAGAGAAGGTGGTGGTTGCCCATAAATTGCCTCATATGGGGTCATCTTGGTAGTAGTGTAGTATGTAGAGTTGTGCCTCCATTTTTTAAGTGTTACCATTTGACCTAGTGAGTCTATTGATCAGAGGAAAAATAATGCAGATAGGTATCCAAACCTTTTTTTACAATTTTCATTTTACCATTAGTTTTTGGATGGTAGGCAAAATACATTTTAAATTGGGTGTCATAGTGGTGGAAATTCTCCTTCTAGAAGTAACTAGCAAAAGTAGTATTACAATTGCACATAATTGAGTTAGGTAGCCCATGGATACATAAGATTTGATCAAGAAATATTTGATAAATAATTGAGGAATTAAAATTATGGCTAAGGATTTTTAAAAGGGCATACATAGATAGCCGATCCACCACCATGAGAATTATTAATTTCCCACCTTACTTGGGGTGTCCTCAACAAAGTCAATGGAAATATCTAACCATACCTAGATAGGGATAGGTAAGGGTTGGAACATTCATGGGTGGTGATATTTTCCCCTTTTTGTGATGACACATTTTAAGTTTTGCCACAAACTATTTGATATCCTATTTAATGTCATCCCATAAGAAACTACAGTTGATCCTTTCATAGATTTTTAAATAACTTGAGTGATCAACTAATGGAGAGGTATGCAACTCTAATATAATTTATATCTTGGTGTTGAGGTTGGTATAAATATTAAATTCCCTTTATGCCTTAAATAGTGACCATACATATTAAATAATGCATGCATTTTAATAGAGCCATTCTTGTTGTTCCTGATGCACCCAGTCTGGTATTTGGAAGGATAGTGATCACAAAGTCATTTGTTCTTCATACTTGTGAGACAACACATCTAAAAATTTGTATTTACTCTTCTTGTATGTAATCTTATAGTCATATCCAATTAATTTGGTTACCCAAACTTTTTGCTTATGAGAAGAGATTCTTTGCTCCAAAAATCACTTTGAGGCCATGGTGATAAGTTTTAATGTAAAAGTGACTCTCGACTAGGTATGGGCACTACTTGTTAATGGCATGGAGTATAGATAACATCTCTTCCTCATATGTGGAAAGATAAAATTTTTCCCTATAAGTGTCTTGATGGTGAATGCAATGGATTAATCATCTTGCATTTAAATAGATCCAATGCCACTTCTCAAGGCATCAATTTTGATGAAAAATGGTTTGGATAAGTTAGGAATACCCAAAAATATTAGGAATATAGAATGCAGACCAATATTAATGAAATAAAGATGAAAATAAAATATAAAAAACACAACACAAAAGAGACACAAATTTAATATAGTTCACCCAAAATGGGCTACGTCCACATAGAAATAGCAAATTCTCTTATTGAATCCAACAAATGAAGAGATAAACCTGCAATACATCCATTGAAATTTCCTCTTCACTCACACACAGTGTTCTACCATGATTACAATGCCATCATATCAAAGGAGGGTTATAAATTAGGGAAAAAATGCACCAACATAATTTATACCATTAGATCTATGACCTAATAGTGAATGGTATAGATTTACTACAACCTTACAATATTTTACAATGCATTTTCACAAAATTATGTGACCCTAGTGGGGGGGCATTACCCCCCACACACCCCTTTCAGGAACTGGGCATTATAATAAGATCAAGATCCACCATCCAATAATCTCCCACTTGGAGACCGATTATTGTAACTCCATTGATACAACTCTTCCTTGAAATTTTATTTGAACTTTGACCCTTACATGTTTCTCATCTTCCTTGTTATCCCTAAAGACCTATTGATGCTGAACAACTCTCTAGCTTCTCCTTTGTGACTACCTTTGTTAGCATTTATACATGATTCTAAATCATATGAATATTTTTTGACTTCAATTGACCATCTTCCAAAACTAAATGAATGAAGTGATACCCAAGTTATATATGTTTGGTTCTTGAGTAGAATGTTGAGTTCTTTGTTGAATGAGTCACACTCTGGATATCACCATATAACTTACAATCTTCCTACTTCTACCTCAAATCTTTCATTAACCATTACATCCATATCATCACCCCTCCACCCAAGACCCCATGGTGACCCTAGTAGGGGGATGTTTCTCCTCACACCCCTTGTCAAGAACTAGGCATTATAAGCAGATCAAGCTCTACCATCCAATAAAAACAAGTGTAGTGCACATTGCATGCCTGAACAATTTGAAGGATTTTTATTCTACCTCATACCACTAAAAGGCATATTTTTAAACATGGACATTAAAGGAGTGTCAATTTCCTCATAATATTGAATGAAAATTTTAAAATACCTAATCAGGACCAATAATATGTGAGGCTCTTGAGTGATTTGGGTTTATAAAAAAAACATAGCCTCATTTTTTTCAAGATCTACTTTGACATCTACCTTAGAGATAATGTGTCCAATATACTCAATTTTATTCTGGAAAAAAATACACTTGGAACATTTGACACATAAGTGGTTATTAGCAAGGATTTAGAAGGTGTGATCCAAATGTATCAGATGATCCTCTCATAGACAACTATAAAAAAGGATGTTATCAAAGAAAACTAGGAGGAATTTGCATAGAAATGACTGAAATATCTTGTTCATTAAGTCATAAAATATTGATGGATCATTTATGGAACCAAAGGGAATGATAAGAAAATCACAATGGCCATCATGACTTTGAAAGGTCTTCTTGGGTATTTCATATTACTTGATGTGGATATGGTGATAACTTGATCATAAGTCAATCTTCGAGAACAAACAAACTCCATGAAATTATTCAAGCAAATCATCAATCACTAGAATGGGAAACTTGCCCTTGATAGTGATTTTTTTGAGTGTGTAAAAGTCAATATAGAGGCATCAAGACATTTTTATGTACCAAAAATATAGTAGACAAGTAAGAATTGATTCTAGGCCTAATGACTCCAACTTACAATAATTATTGCATCATTTTTTCCATTTCATTATTGTGTATAAATGGGTATCAATAAGGGAAAATGTTATGAGGTATACTAATTAAAATATCATGAATTACATGATCTTAGGACTGTTATGGGGGTTGTTACTAGTTTGGATTGTATCCTTGAGGTAAAGATGTTCAGACTTGCCTCATTTAGGTGATATAATGGAATCACCTCTAGGTATGGGTATCCTATTGGGTGAGGTGAATCTCTAGTTTTGGGGCTAGCTCCCTTGATGCAACATATAAACTCAAATCCTAAACCTACTTTCACCAGGTATGGGTAGTCAATGAAAATAGATAGAAGGATGCATTAAATAAACCTAAGCTATGGGAGGTGATGCACCAATATGTTTTATCTCCTCTAATTGATCTTTAACAACACTTATAGATATAACAGGACTGATTGCTAACACACACACACACACTCTCTCTCTCTCTCTAAAAGACTCCTACACATCAGTGTTTCACATGGAGGTTATCTTATATGACTATGACCTAAGGATAATGAATGAGAGGCCTAATCAAGACAATATCAATCAATTCTCACCATAAGTACAAACACTAACACCTTCACACATCATGTAACCTGTATAACACAATCCACTAGTACTTAGGTGAATACAAGGACCTATAAAGGGAGAACAATCAATCACTTGTGCAAATATAACCAACATCAACACACTAAAATACCAACATAAAAAGGGATAAATTAGTCTTTTATTATCTCAAGGTTATAGATACAAATGGGAAACAGTTTCACATGTCTAGTAGAGGGATCCATATAATGGCTCTTGAAGCCCAATTTGTATAACATGATGAGAGAAAGAAGGAGAAGAGAGAACTAATGATCATAAATTTTGAAACACACCTCTATTTTTTAGTTTAAAATCAAAAGGATAGTGCACAAGACCCCACTTTTTATCCCTCTTCAATGCATTAGTCATACTTAGTTGATGGTCTTCATGGAGGTGTGGCATATAGGAGTGGTAAAAGATAATTCAGTCTTGGTTAACTTCATTCAGGGGATGATCATGTCAATGTGGTCAACCACTCCTTTTCTTGGTAGTTATAGTAGTAGAAGATGGTTTATCTTGGCCTTAATGAAGCCTCAACTAGCCCATCCTTCTATTATGCATGTCAATAAGGCTTTAAAAACTGCCCTGTTCTCCATAATGGACATAAAATGTACATGCTCACCTCCATGAAGCATTTATGGCCTTAATGAAGCCTCATCTAGCCCATCCTTCCATTATGCATGTCAATAAGGCTTAAAAAACTGCCATGTTCTCCATAATAGACATGAAATTTATATGCTCACCTCCATGAAGTAGTTAAAAGATAATTTATGGTTCTCCATTAACCCTCTTAGCAGCCTTTATGCCAAGATACATCTTCCTCAATTGACCAAATATACATACTAGGAAACTAAGCCTAATCATTTAGCACTAGTCACTTGGATGGTCATGATACTCGTATATAACCTTGATAATGTGTTAGTGATCATGTTTCAAGACCAAAAAATCATATCATACCATGGATTGTACATTTTAGGTAGTGTAGACCTATAATTCTTATTCATGTAGGTGACTAGGTCATCCTCTACTAGCACCTCTAGACTACCTCTCTAGTCCAAGATTTCAAAATCACTTACAAGGGGATTTTATATTAGTTTATGGCTTGAAAAGTTAGAAAACATATCACATCACCCTCCTAAACTATCTTCAAGTTCTATCCCTACACTTTGAATTCACCATGAAAACTTGCAAAAATAGGTTGTTTACTACATCTGTACAAGTGTCCATACAAACCAATTATATGAGCAAGACCTTCTCAGAGTGTAAGATGTTTTTTAAGTGTTTTCTAAGCCAAACCAAGGAATTTGGATTCATTTGTTTTAGGTTCTCCTCCATTACATTATTATTAGGGTTTTGCAAGGGTTTAATGTGTTGTTATCTCTTAAGGATTTTTAATAAAGTACATATACTTTCTTTCCTTCCTAATACCACAAAGTGGAAGGGGATAGACCCCTCCAAATCCTAAAAATTAATTTTACCACCATACAAACTTTTAGGAAATATATAAGTGAAATTTGGTGGTCTCTAAGGCTCAAGTATGCATTCTGAGAGTGATCTATGATCTTGGTGATTATTCATATAGGTTAGGGACCTAAACCAACTCCCAATAACACTATAATGTAGTATGGATACATCTTTACTACATAAAATATACTTTGGGCCCCATACATGAGGTCATGGTCATATTGAGCAAAAGAATACCTATCTTGGGTAGCAATTCTACAACTCAAAAGGCTTAAGAAGGTCTTCAGGACAAAATAGTACTTTATTTTCCTCTCTCTACCTATGGATGCCTCCCTAGGGTCTGAAGTATCTTCCTCCAAATTTTTAATTCCTCTACACTCTCATTTCACCCTAATTAGACCATATTCCACATGACTATGTATATAGGTTTATGCTTTGATCTTAAGTTCTATATGCCTAAATAGTCCCTATCAAAATGATTATCCTTTCTTATTGATTATGAGAAATTAATATATATTTTAATATCACTATAATAAACATTGAAATTTTATTCACTTCCTCTTGATTACCTATTTTTCTTCAAGTTTAACAAGCACTTCTCATACACCTATCTAGGGTTTGTAAGCCACTAGATCAGTTTGACCCTAGAGGTCTATTTATTAGGTTCTTGGGCTTTCCTCTTTATTAAATGAGATAAAATACATGGAAAAACCTTATAAAATAATAATTCACCTCCTTAGGGCCTTAAATCCTCCAAATACTCCCAAGAATTCAATTTCTCTTCTAGTTTCATGCTTAGGACTATGCCTGCCCATTGAGGCCTACTAGGCCTAATTAGCCTGTCAAGGCTCTTCATTTACTTAAAAATACCAATCCATCTCAATGAATATTGTGTAACCTTATTAAGAAATTCAAGATACTTATTTCTTACTCCCTCACCTTACATCCATGAATGGTTCAAAGTACTCTCCACTCTTCTCCAAGGTCTTGCCTATAGGAATTTAATGGTCATGTCTATAATAAGTGTGAACATCATCCATTGTTTTGGAACTTTATGTTTTATAAATTATTTCAATATGATATCTAGGATATTAAAAGTTTCTATATACCTTTGAGACCCTTACTCACTTCACATATACCTATTTTCTCCATTCTTGCATGACAAAATTGTAGGTGCTAGCATCTTGGGTTATAAGGATGTATCTTCTCTTCTTGTTATCACCTTAAGGTCTCACTAAGAAATGGAAACATGATGTATAAGGTAATTTTACTTTCATATAACCATATATTCTTTCACCCAAACCATCTTCCACTCAACTTTGTAATCACAGCTCTGCCTTTTCATGACTAGCCTATAGGTCAATTTGGGTCCACTTCTTCAATTTGCTTGATCATCATGTGAGTTCAACATAAATTTAGATATAATTTTAATATAAATTATTGTTTTATAAGTCTATCATATGCATCCTTGGGTACCTTTTGTACTAGTTTAAGATTAAAATGGTTAAAGGGCTAATTGTTTGCCTATAAGAGTGATTTGGAATCTTAGACTGTAGACACCAAAATAGTGTCAACACCCCCCTTTTGGTCCCTTTCTAAATTCAACATGCTTAACCTATACTTTATTAATTTAAAATATTTATTTTAAATTAATCATCCCCTTTAGCCACCTCACCTTAGATTCCTAGCTCTTCGACCATTTATCACCCTATGACAAATCATAATGACCTAAGACCTATTTCAACTCCCCCACTAATCCTCGCACCTATTAAACCCACCCTTTGGACTGTTCACCAACAACAGCTAAACTTGGCAGATGGAGGAATGGGCAAAAGGCTTAAAATAGCCTTTTTACCCATCTTTTAGCCACTGACATTGGTTACCAGTCGGCCGATGCCGGCAGAATCACCGACGTCGGTTGCTTAAAACTAAATTCTGACCCCAAATTCTCCTCGAATCGATTTCACCCAAAGGCTAATTCTCTTGCTCCAAAAATTTGACCTCTCTCTCTCTCTCTCTCTCTCTCTCTCTTGGACGCACACCAAGCATCACAGGCTATAGGAACTCTGCATCAGTCACTCCACACCTGATTGAAACATTGTAAGAAGTCTTCTACATTAGCCACATCGGGAACAAGCATTCACACCCTTGATTCTTTAGTAAGCAAGAGCTAAGTATTCTTCTTCTATTTCATTTCAGTAATTTAGAAAGCATTAGCAATTATCTTCTATTTAGCATTTCTAAATATCATCAACCAGACCTGACTTTCTTCTTGGAGAGGCTAAAAAGCCTTTCCTTTATCTTGACCCATTTTGACAACTTGTCCCCTACCTTTTGTCCTTCCTAAGACTCTGTCCACTACCCTGTATCCCTGTACAACCCTTTTGAATCTCCTAGACCATTCTATTGACCACAGACATTACCTGAGACCCGTCTAAAGCCCATTGCCCCTACCGACATTGACATCAAGACCCATTGCCCCTACCGACGTTGGCAGCATAACCGACGTCGGCAACCTTGACCAACCGACGTCGGCAACCTTGACCAACCGACCTTGGAAGAACTACCGATGTCGGCAACTGTGGAAGACCGATAGCAAAATATAGGTACACATTATCTCTATTTCTTTTGTTCAGTCTTTCACCATTTCTCTTTCTAGCAACACTCTTTTGTCAAATAAGTGGACTGTCATCCCTCAAGGAAGTCTTTGCACTTTTGGGACCGAGCTTTGCTTGGCAGTCCACCATATATCTATCTAACATTTTCTTTGTTTGAGTCTTTCTTATCTACAGGTGTCATCCTCCATAGCCAAAGAGGAGCTCCTTCAATCGTCTGGATAACGGTGCGCAACTTCATCCAGGTATCATCTAACCCCTGACCATTATCTTTTAGTTTCTTATTTCTTTTGAATTTGAAAAGTGAAAAAGAGTTAGAAACATTTTTGGCATGCCCGGTGGGACCCTGGGATTTTCCTTGGGTTCATTTCTTCTAAAACAAACTTTCATATAGGTGCATTAGGGAATTTTCTCTCCTTGTATCCTTCTTTCTTTCTCTTTTGAAAAGACACCATTAACACAAGTTAAAAAGAACTTTTTCTTCTTGTCACTTCCTTTTTGCATCTTATAGTAGTTAAATTCATGCTCTTGATCCTTTCCTTAATTGTTTGCATCCGAACAAAACATTTCAATTTGGGCTAAAATCTATTGCATTTCATTCCTGCTTGAATGCATTTTTAGCTCATTTAGTAATTAAAAATGCATTATGAATAAATCATAGTGTACCTATGTTACACAACCTGACCACATTCAAAAATCAAACATCTAAACATACCTGAGACAAGGCTCGACTAGGACTTCATCACCTAGCAGATACCTTACCCTTCTTGGTAATCCTACTTGGACTTCACTACCAAGGGGAGAACCCACTCTATTCTCTGGTAGAGTATAAACTCTAGGGAAAGTATATACTGGCTAAGCGACCCAACTTATATCTGGCCTCGTGAAGTGAGGGGAGCAAGCTCCTAGCACCAAGCCATGTACAGAACCTAATATAGATTTTGAGCACCAAAACTTAACCTAAAACCAACCTTAGACTGCCTCTTTTAGGACCCATTCTAAAAGCCCAACTTCCCAAACACATTCTTCTAAGGCATAAGCCAACACGACTCTAAAATTTATTCTTAGGAATTTAATGTTTAGAGTTGGCTTGCCTTCATCTACTTTTCTATTTTTATTTGGTTTTTTGAGCTGGTAAGGATGAATCATTCTAAGCTTCAAAAACAACTCAAAACTTTCTTTTTCTTCCAAAAACTTTCAGTTTTCTGAGTTCCTGGAAACACACAGTAACCGACATCAATTTTTCCACCGACGTCGGCACCTATCTTCACCAACATCGGTTATCTAACTGACATCAATTTTTCTATCGATGTCAGTCACTGTCAAAATTCTTTTTCTCAAATAGCAAGCTAAAAACCTGACCTTATTGCTATCAAACACAAATTTTGGTTTTCTGAGGCTGAAACATATAGTTTTTAGAACCTAAATCTATTTTGCCTTGGATGGTTTTGACACTTAGTCAAACCAAAACTCTTGTTGACCACACAAGGCAACAACCACTTCCACCTTGGCCTTTTATATAAAGTCCCCAAATGGAGTATAATTCAGAAACAAAACGTACTCCTATCCAACCAACCCCAACTCAACCCTCTATTGTTCCCGAAGGGGACCAAGACTTTGAAAGATTCCTTGACCTCAATGTCAAGGCTCTTCAGCACTATCTCACGAGAAGTCAAATGCGAGATCCTTTAGGCAACCCGGTTTATGGGATGCCAACTTCTTTAGTTGAAACATCAATCATATCAACGGCCTCTGTAACCCAACCCATGGTCACCTAGGCCATTGCCTTAACTAACAACCTGACCATGACCAATCTTCAAAGTGTGGCCTCTCTTTCTGTTTCTGGACCTACCTCCTTTGGGGTTTCTGTACCCCCTCAACCACAAACCATTCAACAATGTTCTACACCATTCTAGAATTTAATTGTCTCCATCCCACCTACTCTTGCACCCATATATAAAAGAGTGACCACCTACCCTTCAACAAGTGTTGCCGCCACTCAACCACCTTTGGTGGCACCTAGTCAATTTGTGCCCTCTAGCTTTATGACACAACTTCCCTTGACTTCAACATCAATCCCCATGATGAACTACCAATATGTTGCACTGATACAAATGTAACCTAGTACGTCATATGCTCCATCTAACACCTTCCAAATGCCTTAAAACCTAGGGGGTGCCCCACCTACAAATCCATCAACCGATCTAATCAAGATGCTGATGGATAAGATGTCTAACCTTGAGGCATCTGTTTCAGGTTCAAAGAATGTTCTCTCATATGAACAAATCTGTAATGAACTTATTCATCCTTCAATCCCAATCCGACCATATCCTAGTCAGTGGGAACTTCCCAAGTTTACTCACTTCTAGAGTAAAGAGGACCCACAACAACATCTACGAGCGTTTAGACACGCTTGTTACCTTATAGCACATGATGATGTGTTATTACTACACACATTTCCCATGTCACTTTCTGGCGCTGCCCTTGATTGGTATAGTTCTATTACCAGTCACTCTCTATTTTCCTTCACTCAACTCACCCAATTATTTCTTGACTACTTTTCAATTAACATAACTAAAAAGGTCTCCATCACAAACCTATATTCTATCAGACAATTAGATGATGAATCAATAGCTAATTTCATTGCCCGTTAGAGAGGCTTAATCAACCAACTCTCCTTTTCTTTACCTCAACCTGAGCTCATTGAGCTCTTTTCACAAGCGTGTGCCAAACACATCTCATCAACTTTGTGGGTCCAAACATTTTGCACATTTGACAAAGCTTTCACCATGGCCAAGAAGCTTGAACTCCATGCTTTTGAAGAAAATAAAGTCAAATTGCATAGTAAAAACCCTAACACAAAATCCAATGACCCTCCTTCCAAATTTTCTTCCTCCCATTCCAAATCTAAGGGATCAACAAATGCTGTGGTACTTAGATCATCATCATCAACCATGACTAACCAATCTGAACCTTCCACATCTCAAATCATTACACGACAATTCTAACAACGATACGTACAACATCAATACACTCTAATTAGAGAATCATATGCGTCCGTGTTGGATAAACTAGTCAAACATGGAGTCCTCAACCTCCCCCAAATTTGACCACCACCTCAATTTAACCCCTCAAAAGCCATCCCTGCATGATATAGAGAGAATGACCTCTGTAATTATCACCGTGTCAAAGGCCATGACATAAACAACTACAAAACCTTTAAAAACATTGTCCAAGACATGATAGATAAAGGTGATCTTGTCTTAGATAACCCAAACAACCACCTAACCAAAACATAGACATCTTTAGACAACCTTTCCCTAACCATCCCCCTAGTCAAAATAACATTCAGACCATGGCCGATGACCCCCAAGAGCGTAATATATGCATGATCAACACGGTCCCCCTTTTATGCCTAACCAACCTCTCCCATAGGCTGAAGAGGTTAGTCCACCTATTTGTCCACCACAGGTAGAAGAGCCTTCTTCTCCTATTTGTCCACCACAGGTAGAAGAGCCTTCTTCTCCTATTTTTCCACTACAGGCAGAAGAGCCTTCTTCTCTTATTTGTCCACCACAGGTAGAAGAGCCTTCTTCTCCTATTTGTCCACCACAGGCAGAAGAGCCTTCTTCTCCTATTTGTCCACCACAGGTAGAAGAGCCTTCTTCTCTTATTTCTTCCCCACAGGTGGAAGAACCTTCTTCTCCTATTAGTTCTCCATCAACCTCTCTTAAATTGGAGGACGCTTTGACCATACCAACACCACTAGCCCCACCTTCATCCTTCCTACTACCAATAGTGGACTATACCTTTTATGCTCTTTAACCACAAGTAAAAGGTATGATCATCCCTGCCCTCTATCCTCTTGAGGAGTCACATTCTCTAATTCCTTCTCCACCAAGAGAAGAACTTGTCTCCTCACCTACTTCGATCGAAGATGATCTAGTAATGGCTCTCTCACGCCTTTGGCCTGAGATCGCTACATCTAACACATTCACACTCTCACAACCACCCAAATATTCTAAAAAACCAAAGCCTCATCTAACATCTTCAAAACCATTCTCTCGATTGGCTAAGAACTTAGGATTTCTCCATTTGAGAACTTAGAGCATGAGGCATTGTGGGAGTGACTTAAAGCTCCTTATCTTACACATCCCACTTCATCTCGTACTAATGACCCTCCTTTGACAAAATCTCCCAAAGTTTCCAATGAGGACCAAGCTTCTACTTCCAAATCTTCAGAAGCTCAACCGTCCGCATCTGAACCCAAACCCTCACAAACATCCACCATACCAACACCAGTTAAATCCCTTGATGTTCGCCCCATATCAAACCTCACTCACCCACAAGTGAAGGTTGATTTGAACCTCGCCCATCAAAATAGTGGTCCTCACGCTGCATCAAAGAAGGCCACTAAACCACATTGGAGAACTCCTCCTCCACCATCATCATTGCCCTCCATTTTAGGCCTGCATCCTTCTACCTTAATAGGAGTACTCCCTACTCCAGCACCTAATAAAAATAAGTTGCCTCCATTATTCCCTTTACCCACCAAAAACATACTTTCCCCCAAAAACTTGGCACCTCCTACCAAAAAAGTGCCATCTACATGAGTGGCCACATCACCAGTCAAAAAGGGGGTACAAAAATCTCCCTCAAAAACTCCAAAACAAAAGTCATCAACACCTAGTGCATCAACAAGCACGGACCCATTAATGGGTTCATATGCTTTGATACTACAGCAACTTTTTCAAACTTCTAACATCACTCTTCCACCTATTAAACCATTTCAACCTCTCAGACCAGAACCGTCTTGGTTCGATGACACTAAAATTTTCCAATATCATTGCACACATGGGCATGACACTGAACATTGTTGTGCCCTTAAGGTTGTCATCCACCAATTCATGAAAAAAGACACCCTTCTTGTTGAGGAGATTGTCGACAAATCTCCAACACTGTCTAATGTCTCTCCAACCTTTCCAACTTCATCAGGATCCCATCATCAGACTATGGTCCCTTCACCTCCTTCGCCCCCTTTATTCAAGATTAGTACCATTAATGTGGCCACAAGGTCACAAACATTAAAAGATAAAGGAAAAGAGAAAGCTTATATTCCTTGGACCTACCCATTTGTCAAACCTACTCAACCACCCAAACCCAAGATTTCTATCTTGGGTACATCCCAACCCACTTCTTCGGAGGCAATCCATAATTTTATGGTGAAACAACTTCACCAAACTCCCATGAAGATGACTTTATATGACCTCATTCAAAGCTCTCCACAACATTGTCAAGCTTTAATCAAATCTTTATAGGTAGTGGAGGTCCAACTCGAAGACCCCCAACCACTAGCTGCCTTAGTCCAATCATTACCCACCGTCACCTCTATTACCTTTAGTGATTCTAAAATTCCTACCTCCAACTTGGGAGATCAGGATGCTGCCCTTTTCATCACAGCCTACATTGATCAAACTCACATTAAGTGAGTTATGATTGATGGGGGTGCCAACATCAATATCATTTCCACCCATGCCTATGACCAATTATCCCTCCCAAATAATTTTGTGTCAAAAACTGATGCAATCCTTCGATCTTTTAATGACTCCACCGCCACTACCATTGGCATCATCATCTTACATATCATGTTGGTTTGCGAACAATCCCAAATCTCTTCTACATCATTGAGGGAGAGTTCCAATACAACATGCTATTAAGACAACCTTGGATCCATGCCATGGCTTGTGTCCCTTCTACATTACACCGTTGTGTCAAATTTGAACATGATGATCATGTCCATGTTATTCCCGCAGACCCCTCCCCTTTCAAGACATGCAACACAACTTATCGACCCAATGATGTTCTCATTCCTTTAAAAACATCAAACCAAACACCACCTCCACTCACAGAAGCTTCAACAAGTATGCAAATGGTGGTTACACCTACTCCTCAAGTGATGACAAAAGATCCTATGGAAGATACCTTCCAATGTCTTTCACTTGGGGAGTATTGTTTGTTCACCTTGGACATGTTCCAGACTCCTCAAGAGTATGGACAACTTCATCACAATCCTAGCTATGACCATCATATTAGAATGGTCGTCCCTTATGGTCCTCCCAATCTTCAAACAAATCTCATCTATGGAGGGCTAGACCAAGCTTCCACTGATGGGAATCCTCTTTCATCACCTCAACTATTTACGTCTGATTTCTCTTTTCTTGGCAACTCAAACTTTGCTCATACCTATCTTTATAGGTATGCATGGAAGGGCTTTAGTTTTGGACGCTACGAATAAGGCTCCCACTAGCCTGTCAAACCACCAAATGACGAGGCCGTAAAGAATGCCAAGAAGTGACATGGCTTGGGTTTTGAAGAACTGACTAAAACTTCTAAAAACCCTCACCCTGAACCTATCATAGAACAATCGCCTCCAACCTCACCTATTCCCTCATCTTCACCTACAGATTTGGTGGTTTCCATCCCTCCTAGTTTTTTTTCCATAGACACCATTCACTTGAAACCCCTAACCTATCAACTAGGTGGGGTATCCAGGTCTCTCCCTCTCATTTATCCAAACATGATAGATGATGAATCTACTACCATCAACATTATCCAATGCATAGACGATGATGCCATTCTCACCTACATGGGTGTAGACAACTCTTTCATTTAATGATCCCTTCCTTTAAAAATGCAGGTTATGTTACATGAATCCACCATTGACATTAACCTTCCATCTTCTGATGTTCCTCATGTTTTAAAGATTGGTCAATCTTTGAATTCCTAGGAACAAATTGACTATACCAAATTCCTTTCAGACCATAGCAAAGCCTTTGCATGGATCTATAGCGACATGCCTGACATTGTCCCTAACATTGTCATTCATAACATTGTCACAAACCCAGAGGCTAAGCCTATCAGGCAAAAGCTTCGCAAGATGCATCCTCGTGTTGTGCTCCTTGTCAAAGAGGAGCTTCAATGTCTTCTTTCCATCTCTTTCATCCAACCCATTGATTATCTGCAATGGGTGTCAAACATTGTCCCTACCACCAAAGCAATTGGGGGGATCCAAATCTGTACCGACTATCATGACCTTAACCTAGCGTGCCCAAAGGATGATTTTCCTCTACCCAACATCGACCAACTTGTTGATCTTATGGCTGGTCATGATATGCTATCACTCATGGATGGGTTTTCAAGATATAACCAAATCCTGATTGCGCTACAAGATCAACACAAAACTACCTTCATCACCCCATGGGGGACCTTTTGCTATAGGGTCATGCCTTTTGGCCTAAAGAACATAGGTGCCACATACCAGTGTGCCATGAGCTATATCTTTCATGATCTCCTCCACAAAATCATGGAGGACTATGTGGATGACCTACTAGGCAAATCTAAACTCTACCGTGACCATTTAACTATTCTCAAAATAATCTTCACTCGCCTCCTCCAATACAATGTTTGACTAAACCCCAAGAAATGTGTCTTTGGGGTTCTCTCTGAGAAGCTTTTAGGCTTCATCATTTCCCTTCATGGCATTGAGATTGATCCTGCTAAGATTCGAGCTATACTCGAGATGCCACCACCTACCAATCTAAAGCAACTTCACAGCCTGCAAGGGAAGCTCCAATCTATTTGCCGCTTCATCTCACAGCTTTTCGACCGATGTCAACCCTTTCATCACCTCCTTAAGAAGAACATCTCCTTTAATTGAGATAGGGATTGCCAAGAGGCTTTTGAAGCCCTTAAATGCTATCTTGTCTCTCCACCAGTCCTTATTCCACCAAAAGACAACCAACCTTTCTATCTTTACATTTCAGCAACAAATCATTCTTTAGGTGCCATGATCATGCACTGAGATGAACAACATCATGAGCAAGTGGTTTATTATATAAGCTGAACGCTCATTGACTAAGAAACTCAGTATTCTTGTACCAAAAAATTTTGTCTGGCATTAGTCTTTGCTGCTACCAAACTCTGTCATTATCTGCTCAATCACAAAACTTACGTCATCACTCACATCAACCCTCTCAAATACATGCATTCCAAGCCATATCAAAACCAATGTATGGCTCGTTGGCTCATGCTTCTTGCTGAATTTGACTTGGAATTCATCCAACAAAAATCTATAAAGGGGCAAATAATCGCTGATCAACTAGCTGATGCCCCTTTACCTGACAACCAACCTTCTCACTGCAAATTCCTTGATGAATCTATCGCCACACTTTCCATCGATAATATCTTCTATCAAATGACAATTTCTTTGATGGATCCAAATGTCAGCACGATGGGGGTGCAGGGGTCATTCTCATCCCACATGAGGGTGAGCCCATGCCCCTATCTTTCAAACTTGACTTCGAATGTACCAACAACATGACTGAATATGAAGCCTTAGTTTTGGGACTTCAAACCGCCCTTTTCCTAGGCATCAAGACCATCAACATCTTTGGTGACTCGCAACTAGTCGTCAATCAAATCAACAGTTCATATCTTTGTAAAAATGAAGTTTTGTAAAGGTATAAACACCGTGTTGACACTCTGCTAGAATATTTTGACCATTACCTCTTGCAAACTATTCCTCAATCTATGAATAAGTTTGCCGACACTATGGCCTCTCTCACCTCACATATCCCATCATCATCTGCCTCCTTGAGAATCTATGTTATGGTACACCATTTGGCGTTACCTTCATATATCTCGACTAACATCAACTTTGTCAGCACCATCGACTCTAGTCCATAGGATGTTTGGTATAAACAACTTGTGGACTACTTAACTTTTTCTATTGTCCCTCCTGATCTCTCTAGCAATGCATGACATGCTTTTATCAAAAGCACGGCTTGATATATTATGCTAGGGGTCTTCTTTATAAAAGAGGTTTCGATGGCCCCCTTATTCGATGTCTAACTTCCACTAAAAAATCCCATGCCATCAAACAAGCCCACGATGGGATTTGTGGAGGGCATTTTAGTGGTAACTCAGTTGCTAAGCACATCCTTCACCTGGGTTATTATTGGCCCACTCTTCATCAAGACTGTAGCGACTATGTTCAGCATTGTATCAAATGCCAACAACACACTAACTTACTTCACGTCTCTAGCCATGCTCTACAAGTTGCTAAGGATTTCTGGCCTTTTTCACAATGGGGCTTAGATCTAATCGGTGAGATTAACCCTCATTCATCTCTTCGACATCAATCCATTATCACCACAACTGAATACTTCACTAAATGGGTGGAAGCTATTCCTCTCATCTCCACTAAAGCTGACAAAATCATCGACTTCATCAACCAACACATCATCTATCATTTTGGTGTACCCCACAAGATCATCACCGACAACGGAAAATCATTTAAAAACAAAACTGTCCAAAAATTTTGTGACTCATTTGGTATCAAACTCAGCTTCTCCTCGCCTTACTACCCACAAGCCAATGGACAGGCCAAGACTTCCAACAAAAGCTTAACCAAAATCCTCATGAAAGTGGTCAATGACACTAGAAGGGATTAGCACATCCACATTCCCTTCGCATTGTGGGCTTACTGCACTAGCATTCGAACCCCTACGAGTGCTACACCTTTCTCTTTAGTGTATGGAATAGAGGCTGTCCTACCTCTTAAAGTACAAATACCTTCTTTACGCATCTCTTTGCATGACATACTTTCTAACGATGAGTTTCATCAAGATTGATTAGCTCAACTTGAGTTACTTGACGAACGTCATCTTGCTACCCTTAACCATCTCCATATCTATCAAAATCATATCAAACGTGCCTATAACAAAAATCTAAGAGAACGAGATTTCAAAATTGGAGACCTCATCCTCAAAGAAAACCAACATGTGACCAATATGGAAATAAGTAAACGAGGCAAGTTTGCTCCTAATTGGCTTGGACCCTATATCATAATGCACAAGTATGGATCAGGGACTTATCGTCTATCTTCTCTTTAAGGCCAGCCAAAACTTGAGCCCCTTAATGCCTTGCATCTATGGCCATTTTATTGTTAATCAAGTAATCATTCACTTGACATTAAACTTGAGCTCGTCCCTTGAGCAACCCCCATCATCATCATTCTTATTCCTTTCAAACAGTATTCAACCCTTTTTGTCAAGCATGAA
Source organism: Torreya grandis (assembly GCA_037957365.1). Classification (NCBI taxonomy): domain Eukaryota; kingdom Viridiplantae; phylum Streptophyta; class Pinopsida; order Cupressales; family Taxaceae; genus Torreya; species Torreya grandis. Next base: position 5,157,686 of record JARHVA010000458.1, read on the forward strand.
TGCTTTATCCTAATAAAAGGGAAACCTTTAAAACTCTATAGGCTAGTCCATGACTAAAACTTCAGTCCAATATATATATATATATACATATATATATATATATATACATATATATATACATATAAAATTAGGGTGCTTAACAAAACATACAAAGGTCATAAAATTATAAATGTAGACTGCTCCCTTGAAGGACAGCTATTCAAAGACATTTAAACATACAAAGTAGAATATAGACCAATCCCTCGAAGGATAGCTATGCCCAAATCTTATTACAAACAGCACTCTCTCAGAATCTTCTCACATCGATCAGCTTCACATACGGCCACAAAACAAAACAACATCTCCACGTAGACTTCTCGCATTGATCAGTCTACCAGAAAAAAATTGACTGACAAGTTATTAAGTCATGGACTTGCCTATAGTCATTCTCAAGGTCACCTATAAAAGGGGCAAGGTTATCCTTGCTAAAAAGGGTGACGCTACCCTAACATATCACATCATCAAACCTATCACCCCAACATACACAAGGGATTTGGAGCTCACTTAATGTCAAGTGATTCAACTATTTCTCTAACATAAACCAATGGTCAAAAGACGTAATGCATGAATAGGGCTTTTGTTTGTAGGACCCTTGTCTATGCTATCATCATTGTCCTTAGCAATGAAAGAGCAACGCGCCTTTCACTTCTTACATGTTCATCCTATCCAACCAAGCCAAATCAATAACATGACATCATGACATCATCATAGCCCATTCACATAAGTTTCTATGGACAACAATACACATGGAAACTATCGACCAAACTCAATTTATGCCAAGCATAAACCATTACTTGCTAAAGCATAAACATACTAATTTCATTTTTAGCATACATCCATCACCAATATGGAAAATTTGCTAGGGATGAAAAACCACATCACCAATGTTACAGAATACACCATCACATACTATAGAAAAGGCTGTGACATCATCTTACCCTCATCATTTTAAGCATGTACCATCACACATATGGGAAATGCTAAACAACCCTAACCTAACCAAACCAACCTATTTGACTCCTCTCCCAAACTACATTGGCTTGAGGCCCTTCAAATAGGGGATATGTAGGTAGCACTCAATTGACATGGGGTCTTCTAAGGTTAGCTTAGCCATTCGCCCGTTCATCTCCTTAATGATGACAGCCATTCATCCATTCATCTCCCTAATGACGTCGACCATCTATTTGTTTATCTACCTAATGGACAAACCATTTCACCTTTAGCCATGACTTAACCTCATCCAACCCACATCCATAACCTCAACTCCTTCCTCCCTTTTGGGGAGAACTACATTGGCCTGAGGCCCTTCCAACAAGGACTGTGTAGGCAACACTCAGTTGACATGGGGTCCTCTGAGGTTAGCTCGGCCATTCCTTCATCTGTCCATCTAATGGACCAACTATCTATACCAACCCAAAATCATGACCAATGACCTTGGAGATCACGACTATCTCCTCAGACCACAACCACTTTTGAGACAACTATGCCTTGTTTTGATTGCATATATGCTACCTCATGAATAGTTAGCAAATTATACACAACCCACATTATGACCCTCACACGTATTGTTGGATCATGAGAAAGTTGATCCCCAATATTTGTGACATTTTTCATGTTTTCTAGGAGCACTTCCTGAGCCCGAGATACTTGGAACATGACGACCATTGGAGCTACAACTTTGATCGTTTAACCCAATCAGCTACGACTAAATGCTGGGGACTAGTTATTTCAATTTTAGCACTCCTCAACCTTTGACTGTGACAATTTGACCTATCTATCACGCAAAGTGGTATACACGTAATCCCAACTATTGCAGTGTTCACACTCAAACTTCACCATATCCATCCACTCTCTATCAAATCGGCACCCAATATCAGGTTACCTTCCCTCGACTCCCACTTTGAGGGGGAATACCTCATCCCATACCTAGGGCAACCAACTCCTATTTTTGTCTTGCAGTTCATCAAAACAACCAACGAGACAAAAATGACCTTATCCCATATCTGGAGTAACTTACTCCTATTTTTGTCTTGCAGCTCATCAAGAACAACCAACAAGACAAAAAGGGGCAAATGTAGACACCAAAATAGTGTCAACCCCCCCTTTTGGTCCCTTTCTAACTTCAACATGCTTAACCTATACTTTATTAATTTAAAATATTTATTTTAAATTAATCATCCCCTTTAGCCACCTCACCTTGGATTCCTAGCTCTTGGACCATTTATCACCCTATGAAAAATCATAATGACCTAAGACCTATTTCAACTCCCCCACTAATCCTCGCGCCTATTAAAACCACCCTTTGGACCATTCGCCAATGGTAGTTGAACTTGGTAGATGGAAGAATGGGAAAAAGGCTAAAAATGGCCTTTTTACCCATCTTCTAGCCACTGACGTCGGTTACTAGTCGGCTGACGTTGGCAGAATCACCGACGTTGATTGCTTAAAACTAAATTCTGACCCCAAATTCTCCCTGGATCGATTTTACCCGAAGGCTAATTCTCTTGCTCCAAAAATTTGACCTCTCTCTCTCTCTCGGATGCACACCAAGCATCACAGGCTTCAGGAACTCTACATTAGTCATTCCACACCTGATTGAAACATTGTAGGAAGTCTTATACATCAGCCACATTGGGAACAAGCGTTCACACCCCTGATTCTTCAGCAAGCAAGAGCTAAGTATTCTTCTTCTATTTTATTTCAATAATTTAGAAAGCATTAGCAATTAGCTTCTATTTAACATTTCTAAATATCATCAATCAGACCTGACTTTCTTCTTGGAGAGGCTGAAAAGCCTTTCCTTTATCCTGACCCATTTTGACAACCTGTCCCCTACCTTTTGTCCTTCCTAAGACTCTGTCCACTACCCTGCATCCTTGTACAACCCTTTTAAATCTCCCAAACCATTCTGTTGACCATAGACATTACCTGAGACCCGTCCAAAACCCATTGCCCCTATCGACATCGGCATCAAGGCCCATTGCCCCTACCGATGTCGGCAGCATAGCCAACGTCGACAACCTTGACCTATCGACATCAGTGACTGTGGAAGACCAACAACAGAATATAGGTATGTATTATCTCTATTTCTTTTGTTTAGTCTTTCACCATTTCTCTTTCTAGCAACATTCTTTTATCAAATAAGTGGACTGTCATCCCTCAAGGAAGTCTTTGCACTTTTGGGACCAAGCTTTGCTTGGTAGTCCACCATATATCTATCTAACATTTTCTTTGTTTGAGTCTTTCTTATCTACAGGTGTCGTCCTCCACAACCAAAGAGGAGCTCCTTCAATCATCTGGATAACAGTGTGCAACTTCATCCAGGTATCATCTAACCCCTGACCATTATCTTTTAATTTCTTATTTCTTCTAAATGTGAAAAGTGAAAAAGAGTTATAAACATAGGCATTGGGTATAAAGACATGCTTTTATAAAAATACTTGACCATCTCATATGTTTAAACCTACAAATAAACTTACCTTAATGTATCTTAAAAAAATTACATACCAAATGCAGACTTATAGGTTTGTAAACTTATAGGTCTACATTGCCATGCTCTTATGCCTCTTTTGGTGCAAACAAGATCTCTCAATCATGAAATCATCCTTCATTAGCTCTTGAAATTCAACTTATGAGATTAGGTATTTCAATCTCCTTTTGACAATGTAACATAAGACCACCTTTAATCACCTTCAAGTAAGCAGTCTATACACAGTTCAATTAGCTGGGAGCATGAGTAGTGCATAGAAGACTTTGTACAAAATAACCAAGTGTTTGGGTAGCCTTGGATGGAGAAGGTGAGAAGTGTATATAATGGGAAATGAAAATTATCTATAAATCAATCCTATCTAAGATAAGATAAATTACTTACATTTTTTATCGTGGATATATTATATATTTGAGGTCATGACCAAGATGGATCTACTAGACCTAGACAAGGGATCTATTATCATAATAATATCATTATGGAGGGTTCTAAAGCCTCCAATCAAATAAAACTATGACATAACCCTAACTAGGTCACATGTTTTCATATTCACTAAACTAATAACAAGTAAAGTCTAATCTATTGTTCACCAAAGCTTGTGGCACAAAATAGGGGTTAGTAAACATAAAAGTGAATATGCATAAGAAAATACTAATTAAGCTATGTATAATTAAAACCTTAATTTATGCAGAGAGAAATATATTCAAAACCCATTACTTATGTTAATTCTATGTACTAAAGAGGAGTAAATTTAGAGATACTTACCTTTAATAGGAACCCATCGAGACTCAATCTCTCCCTTGGATAAAGGTGCTTTGCAAGAGGTTTTTGTGATCTATAAGGATCACTAAGAAATTTACACAAGACAAGATTATTTTCCAAGTAGAAACCCTAAGATACGACTCCTTAAATAGAATGGCAAAATAATAGATTATAAAGAAGCATAAATGAATAACTAACTCTTGTTATCTATTTAAGAATGGTGAAATGGATATGTTTATATAGATGAATCTAACCCTAGTCCTTTTTAAAATTTTAGGTTGATAAGGTCAACCCAATCGACCTTGTATCATTATTGAAAAAAACAAATTAGGTCTTGGTCTAAGTTGGCCAAGTGCTGACCTAGATCCTAAATAATTTTTATCAATTAGAAGACAAGGTTGATAGGGTAGATAGTGTAACATAAATTGTCAAAAAGGATTAGGCTAGGGAAGGGTTAATGAAGTTTGAAAATGACTAGAGGGTGAAAATAAGAGGAAAATCTTAGGTAAGTATTTTTATGAGATGGTTATGTAGATATCAAGTGGTAGTAAAGGATAATAATCATGTAAATCAATAATGATCTACCCACCCCTTTCTTGGTGCACCTCTTAAGGCATGCACTAAAAGAGATTAAGACTTAATAGGTTCCTGCAAGATAAAAATCATCAATAATTTCTAAAATTTAAAAATATTATGTGTATACATATGCCCCACTTGAAGCTCATCAAGTGTCACTCAAGTGCAATAGGGGTTGATGCTTCAATAAAAGAACATAACACATAATGTTGAAGCTATAAAAAAATTATAATAATTTAAATCAAAAATAACTAAAATTTAAATGAATGGAAGGGAAATAACTAAAAATTAAAAGTAATGTATGCATACCTTGACTTACCTTTATCATTGGATGGTTATCTTTCATGTTTGTAGTTTTGATCATGATGGGCATAGAGACTGATTTCGATAAACCTAAAGATACAAAACTAAAGAGCAAAAACAAATAAACATAATAAATCTAAGATAATTTATGCTATATGGATGAGATGTATTTTAAAATTTGGCAAGCTGAGGTGACAAGTGCTATGTTAGACCAAATGACCAAGTCAACATTTAGAGTAAACTTGGTAACAAAAAAACCATGTCTACTAAAGATCATAAAACTCAAATAAGTTAACCATAAGTAAGAAAGGAAAACTCACCAAGTCAAACCAAGGATACATGTCAAATATGGTAATAAATAATCAATGTAAAATTAGTAATAATCCTTAAACAAAAATGGGCAAGCAAAAATGGTAAAACAACATTGATGAGTGAGTAGTAATAATTCAAACTCAATCGTCAATGAGAAAAGTGCATAAAAGGGAAAATAACATTGATGAGTGAGAAGTAACAAGGTAACCTCATGCAACAATGGAAAAAGTACATGAGAGTAGAAATAGACTTAGGTATCCATAAAAAGTGTAGGACAACAATAAAAAAATTATAAAAATAAAGCAAAGTGATGATGGGATGTAGAGTCATGGTGTAAAAATAATCCATAGTCACTCCAACATATTGATTGGTTTTAAAGATTGATAAAATTAAAATAAAGTAGTGTTAGCATGTTTTTAGGATGTGAAGAAGGAATATATAAGAAGGGAAAATAGATTTGGAAAAACCAAGGTATAGGAACTCTTTATCAAAGTCAAGTACACTCAAATTAGAAACTCTTTATCAAAGTCAAGTACACTCAAGTACATAATTTGTTGTGCAAATTGTATCTAGAAAAGAAGTAAAAGCTAAAGTTGAGAACAAAGGATCAAAAATTTGTGACCATTACAAACATATTATATAAAAGGAACATTGAATTAATTAAAGATGGTGATTTTATGAGGAAGGCCAGGTCCTATCCATGGTCTTACACTACAACTCACAAAAGAGAAACCCATGAGGGCACACAAAGTATGTGAAAATTAAATGAGAAAGATGATACTTGTAAGGAAGGCCAGGTCCTATCCATGGTCTTACACTACAACTCACAAAAAGGAAAAACCCAAGGGGTGAAAAAATTATTGAAAAGCAAGAAAACAATGAGAAAAAAGGAAATCATGAGGAAGATTGGGTCCTATCTATGGTTTTACAATGCAACTCATGAGGAAAAAAAAAAACCAAAGGACTAAAAGGAAGGACTAAGGTTTGTGGAAAGAGAGAACTACTGCAGAGGAAGAGACCCATATAAGTATTTTGAAAAAAGTGTTAGATATCATATAGAAAGCATGATAAGAAGGGAAGGATTTAGGCAAAATACTTTTTTAGGAATTGGGCATTGGTGAGCTATTTGAAAATATGGCCTTCATTAGTTTGAAGGTGATAGGTGCTTGGACCAAGAATTTATTTAACTAAATAAGAGACCCACCATTTTAAGGAATATTTACCTTATTTATCATGAGTGTAGTCTAGATTAAGGACAAGATCGCCAACATTAAAAGTGTAAACTTTAAATCTTTTATTATGCTCTTTGGCAATGTAGGCCTTGTATTGGTGATTTTTTTGCAGAGTAGAAAGATGATGTTCATCAAGGATATCAAGATCATGAAGGAAAGATTCACATATTTATTCATCAGGTATGATACCATGAAGAGAGATATAGAGAGAGGTAATCTTAACTTCTGATCAAAGGAACAATTCAAAACCATAGACTAGCAAAAATAGTGTTTCTCTAGTGGTAATGTGTATACTAGTACAATAGGCCCAAAAAGCAGGGTATAAGTGAAGACACTAATCTGTGTGGGTTTCATGAATTTTATTTTAGAGAATTTTATAAAGAATTTTGTTGGTGGCCTTGGCTTAGATATTGCATTGAGAATGATAAGGCATGGCAAATTTGTGATTAATTTTAAATTTAACATATAGTTATTTAGCATCTTTATTTTTTAAGTTACCACCATTATCTAAAATGAGAGTATGAGGAACACCAAAGTAAAAAAATTATTTGATTGAGGATGAATCTAGAAATAGTGGTACCGATGACATTGACAAGGGGCATAGCTTTGATCCATTTGGTAAAATATTTAATGGTTGTGATAATAAAGACATGCCCATCTTGAGATCAAGATAATTTGCCTATGAGATCTAATCCCCACATGGAAAATGGCTAGGGAGACTCCATGGACTGAAGCTCAAGTGGAGGTGAGTGGAATAGATCATCATGAAGTTAGTAAGGAGTACACTTTTTATCAAATTTTATGGAATCCTTTTCAAGAGTGGGCCAAAAGTATCATATATGTAAGCATTTATGGGTTATAACATGTCCTTTATAGTGGCCACCACAAATACCCCCATGTGCTTGTTCCAAAAGAGGAAGAACCTATTCTTTCATAACACATTAGAGTAGGGTACCTTCAACATTGTGATAATACATGTTATATCAAAAGACATACTTTAAATATTGTTTGTGAAGATGAGTCTTTTCATGGGAATCAATGTTTGGAGGATAGGTTTGGTGTTCAATAAATTGAATAATATATTTTTACCACGTGCTTTATTGAATGGTAGAAAATTTAATTTGGTAGATGAGGGAATCTTGTGGTTGAATGAAAGATGTGGATTTTATTATTTGGACAAGAAAATTGGAATTGGTAAGAAATTGGTGTGGATGAAAAAGAGATGCTAAAGAAGTAAGTAAATCAACAATATAATTTTGATCTTGATGGATAGGCTCGATGGTAAAAGAAGTGAAATATTTGACAAGGGTAGTGGCTATTTGATGATAAGAAATGAATTTTTTCATTTTTCATTAAGAATCACCTTTAACTTGATGGCAAATGAGTTAGGAGTCGCTAAAATCATGTAGATATGTAACATCTAAATAAAGGGATGCTCTCATGCCCAAGATTAAAGCTTCATATTTCACCATGTTATTAGTGATATTGAATGCAAGGGAAAATGCCAAATGAATAATTTTACCAATAGGACTAGTGAGGTTACAGCCTGCCCTAGCTCCTTGAAGGCATTTGGCACCATAATAATGAAGGGTTCAAGTATCTTTGTATAAATTGATAGTAATTTTAGGAATCATTTTGATAAATAATTATGGTTTATTAGTATCAAGGAAGATAGAGGACTCTTCAAGATTACTTGCTTCAAGATCAACAGTGAAATTATGGAAGTAATATTTAAGAGATATGGCTTGATTAAGACCTTCGATATAGAGAATATTGTCATCAGGAAGGCTATCTTGAAAGTGGTTGGTAGCTAGTATAAGAGCTATAAAAAGTTGATCAATAATGATTTTTCCTTTGATAGATTTTTGTGTAATAATTCAAAGATCAAATTCCATGAGGAGGACCATCCACTTTCCAATTTTGTCTCTAGGAAGAAATGATGGAGTGGATCGGAATGAATGATAATGTAAGTGGTTTGGTAAAGCATATAGTGTCAAATGTTTTTAGAAATACAATATATTGTGAAGCAATCATGTTATATTTCTATATAATGTTTCTCATAATCGATGAGGCTCTGACTAATATAATAGATGGAATATTCCCTCCCAGTATCATCTTGTTGGGAAAGCATTTCCCCAACTAATATGGGTGTGGAAGAGGTATATAAAATTAATGGATGATCTCTAGAAGGGGGATAAAGAGTAGGTGGGTTAAGAAAGGATTATTTCATATTTTCAATGGATTTTTGACAAGGATCTATCCATTCTTTGGAATTACATTTTTTATGAAGGGAATTAACAAAATAAATATGGTAAGCCATTTTGGGGATGAACCATCTAATTGTCCCAAGTTTACCATGGTAAGTTTGAATATGTAGAATGGAGTGAGGGTGGGCATGTTGACAATAACATTCATCTTTGTGGGATTTACATCAATGCCACAAAGAAAGACTAAAAATCCTAATAATTTTTTAGACATGACTCTAAAAACACACTTTTAGGGATTTAGTCTAAATTTATATTTAATGAGGTGATCAAAGATGATAGAAAGATAAGATAGATGAGTCTTTTAGATTTTTTATTTGGAAATGAGGTCATCCACATAGGTTTCTAAAATATTGTGGATAAGATCATGAAAAATATGGGTCATCACCCATTGATAGGTAGCTCTATCATTTTTGAGGTTGGAGGGAATTTTAACATAACAATAGGTTCCCCATTTTGTGGTGAAAGTTGTCTTATGTTGGTTTTTTGGGGTAATTTGAATTTGGTTATAACCCAAGAAACCATCCATAAGGTATTACATTTCATAATTAACAGTGAGATTGATGATGGAATCTATAGGAGGTAGGGGAAAGTTGTCCTAGGGATAACCAAGATTAAGATTCTAAAAATTGATGAAAATGTGAATGACCATGGTGACATACTTCCAAATAGGGATAATGTTAGAGACCGCACATGCTTGATAAACTTAGAATTGAGAAGTTTGATAGTTTATTTATGGTGTAAAGTTGAAACTTATCATGGAAATTTCCATTACTTTTGTTGCATAAGTTTGGAATCAAGGTTAGTGATGATGTTGTGCACCATGATGCTAGGGTTAATACCAGGAATATCCTTATAGGACCAAGCAAAAGTCTCATAATATTTATTGAATAATAAGCTAAATTTATCATGTTTAATTGGTGTGAGTATGCCAGAGACTATAATTGGTCAAGGGCATGATGGGGTACCATATTCAATTTGATTAGTTTCTTTGATAAACATAAAATTTACATCTTGAAAATGATATGGTGCATTAGGTAAAGAGTAAATGGGATTTTATATAGGATCAATGCTAGTGAAGAAGTTGTTAAAACAAGGGGATTTATTTTTGAAATTCATGAGTTTATGATGTTACTGAGGTAGTTGAGGTTCTCAAGCATGAATCAACTCAAGAATGGATTCATCACTAGGCAAAGTGGGAAGAGGACCATAATACTCAACATATACTTCAAGATCAAGAATTTGATTACCATGGTAGTCATATTTAGAATGTATTTGATGTACCTCTATGGCCTTGACAGCCAATGTAATCTCAAGAGTAGGTGGATTAGGGGAAATAGATTTATTATATTTGATTGGTTTATTAACATTATTGACTAGGGAAGAATTGGATGTAATTATTGGATCTATAGGTGGTATAAAAGATGCAATAATTTCTAAAGGTTAGAAAGGTGATATTTGTTCTACCACCCACAAAGTATCAATAAGTGGAGAATTAATAAGAGGTACATGACCTTCGAGAGCTAACTCAAAGTTAGTGGAAATGGTATGAAAATCATGATTGAAAGCATGTATTTTGGATAAATTTATTTGATAATGTTAAAAATCCAAGTCTCATGATTGAGCGTGGGCCATGATGTAGTTATCATCATAGGTTGGAGAAGTTGTACATGCTTAAGATTCAAGATGAATTTTAGAAAGAGAAATACTGAGATCATTGAATTTACATGGAGACATGATTTAATGGCCTTGGAATAATTTATCCACTCCATAATCATTGCATGTGAAGGAATATTTTATGTAAGATGCATCTTGAGTATTGCATGGAGGGATAAATTAGTGATCTCATCAATTAGAGGGATGGTGTAGTCATGAGGAAAAAAAGAAAGAGGAATATACTTCAATATGTAAGGAGGAAGCTTAGTATTTTTACAAGTATGTTTCAAGTCATTAGGCTAATCATCATCTAAATCAACAAGAGTGACATGTAAATACATATTGATGTTGATAAATTTAGGGAAGGGAACATTATTGATTGTTGGAATGGTTAGAATGTGATAATGTTATTATAGGATCTGGTATTAATGTAACATCTTTATGGCTCATCCAAAAACTTAGATATAATAAATATCATTTCAAGCAAACCCACCTAACATGTCATGGATTTGACAAAATTAATCAAAATCCACTTGGTTATATTTGGCTACCTCTTACAATTAGATGTAAGACTATTCGATCTAAGCTTATGGCCCTCAATTTACCTATATCTTATCAAATACTCCTAGGATGATTGTGGACTCATAGAATGAGGGATATCACCTCTTTCGATAAAAAATGTATCAAGTCCCTTCATAATAGTAAAAGGTATAATGTCAAAGCTTTACAACAATGTATATGCTTTACCTTTTACTGTTATGAAGGAACTTGATACATTGGCTATCAAAAGAGGTGATATCTCTCATTATATGAGTCCATGATCATCCTAGGAGTATTTTATAAGATAGGGGTAAATTGAAGAGCATAAGCTTAGTTTGAATAGTCTTAGGTTTGATTGTAAGAGGGAGCCAAATATAACCAAGTGGATTTTGATTAATTTTGTCAAATCTATGACATGTTAGGTGGGTTTGCTTGAGATGATATTTATTATAGTTAAGTTTCTAGATGAGCCATAAATATGTTACATTAATACCAGATATTTCATCTACTAAATCTTTACGAATGAGGGTGGTATTAATGGCTATTTTAATGTATAAGGGTGGATCATTAGCATAAAGAGGATCCTATCATTATTCATGTCTTCTTCAATAAATTCAATGGAAGGTCTCAAATAAGCACAAATAGATTCAATAGTATGCATGTTGGTTGGTTGATACTCAGGAGAGGGTGGTTCTTCTATAAAAGATGGGTCTTCAATTTCTTGTAATTATTCCATGAAGAACTTGTGATGATAAGGGGGGGTGTAAAATAAATCCAAAAGAGGAATCTTACAAGGCATGGAGTTGATTTATTCTAAGAAGTTCCAATGGGATATGGAAGAAGAAATAGTGAAAGGTTTAGAAGGTAAGTTATACTTTAGAGGAATAAAAGTGGTTGGTGGTCTAGAAGAAAGAGATGGTTCCTCATTAGCTTATGAAACTGAGTGGTTATAGTATCTTTGAAAAGTTGTTCTTCCAAAGATGGTTTCTTAGGTTTAGTGATAGGATATTTGTGAGATGGTTTGTGGTGATAATTGACTTTGGATGCATTAATGTATTGAAAATTATTGTAATATTGGTCATTATCAGTGTTAATGGAAAAAACATACTTGGTATCTTGTTGATCATTAGATGTGGAAAAATATTTTTATCTATTATAATAAGAAGCTTTGGGAGATTATCATTTTTAAAAAGTTGTGTCATACTATTGATGATAGAGTTGAATCATGGCTTAATAATTAAATGAGTCACCAAGCATATAGGAGACAACAAATTTGGTAAGCCCTCTATAGGTTGTCAGGAATCTAGAACAACAAACATGCTCTGATCCCACTTGTCAGGATGCGAAACTGGAAACATACAATTGATTACCAAACTTCAAACAACTTAATATGCGGAAATAAACCAGATTCACCAAGTAACTAGAATTCAGAATAACACAGCATATGAGAGACAATACACAACTTGTATTAACACTTTATACAGAAAAGAATACAATAAAGAAGATGCCACTCCTTCTCCACCACCTTACAGAGGTTTCCCACACCTCAAGTGAATAGTAATTATTCTCCCCAAAGCTCTCCCTCTCACAGGTCCCAACACCCAACTCAAATACAGAGTTGGTGTTCACCTCCCATGCTCCACGCATAACACAAGTGCTCCACGCACTCCACAAGCACTCCACGTGCTCCACAAGTACTCAAAGTACTTCAAGTAGATCTCCCATGAACTTACAATAACCTGCACTTCAACAGACCATACTTATGGAAGGAACTCCCTTGCCTTCCTCTTGCTCTATCCGAGTACACACCTGTACTCCAAGTAGATCCTGCTTGATACTGCTCCCTGTTGTGTTGCTGTCTATATGACCTTGCACACCTGCAAATCAAACAATGGTTCTGCTCACCTGTGAACCTCGACCTTGCACACACATACACCTGCAGATCAACGATCTTACTTACCATGTAGATCTCCTATATAGGCCATGCAACTGTGACCAAGATCCTACACTCTTGAAGAACCCAGCTGGCTCTCCAATCCAGCACCAACACACCTGGTACTGTGGCACTAGGAGGAACGCACCATTGCTCTACCTCACACACAGAAGGAGCTTATAATTATGCTCTCTTACTCCCTAGCACACTTTTCCAATACAACCATGAGTCTATTATATAGATCTCATCCAAACAATAATTAGACATCTAATCACAATAATTAGATCCGTAGCTCTCAGTCTAAAATTAGATCTCTTCATGCAAACACTTGGTTCGTTAGCTAACTGCCCGTAAATAGCTCGCAGTCGAACCACACAGGCGACCGACGTCGGTCCCTATCTGCCTGGAGGTGACCGACGTCAGCCGATATATGACCGACATCGGTTGCTTCCCTTTGCTATCCTGCCGACGTCGGCTGATCAGACCGACCCCAACTTCTCTGCAATCTTCAGCAACCTCCTCTCCTGTTTGCATCAGTGAAGCTTTTAGCTCCACAATCCTAACAATCTCCCACTTGGAGATAAACAGCTGCACTGTACCTGTACCTGTACTCTGTCTAATCTGTTTCCTAGTTTGTATTCCTCTTCAAGCTCCAACCTGAAGACAACCCACCACACAACCTGTGATGTACCTCCTGTCATCCGAGTACCCTGCCACATCCAAACCTACAACACCTGTAGTGAAGTCCTGACCCTGCATAGCAACACCTGCTGCTGGTCCCTCTCAGAAAACCTGAGAACCCACTTCCCCGAATTGGCACCTAACTCTGACAGCTCCCACTGCATGGGAATACTCAGGTCTATACCAGACCTCATGTGATTTTGGACACTGTCCCTGTCCAGCCCTTAGTGTGCTCTGGTTCTGCATCCCGAACCTCGCCAACACCTGATTCACATCAGCTCCCAATCGAGACAAAATCAACCTGTGATCTCCATGCCTCCCATGTCAAAGAATTTTGCTGCTCAAAACTCCCCCCTGACATGCCACTGAACTAATCTTACCCTTAGCTCAGCAAAACCCTGTATGTACTAACCTGCTATAGCAAAACATACCGTCCACATATAGTAACAGAATGATGTCATGACCATCATCCTCCTGGTAAGTCAAACCACAGTAGTTACCCTGACATCAACTGAAGCCATGCTTCGTCCTCCACCTGTCAAAACCTGTACCACTGTCCTGCAGCTTCCTCAAGACCATATGCCTGGTCTTCCATCTCACGTATCCGTTCTCTCTATTCTTCTACTAAGGAATCCATTCGTCCCTGTGCATTCATCCAGCTGACAAACCTACCAAAACACCCATCTAGTTCTGCTCCAAGGAATCACATCCTCATCCATGCCAAGCTCACACCTGTTTCCTAGATCCTTCCTGCTATACAATCAGCAACAAGTATGAAGAAGAGGAACACGAATTTGAGGGCCTACTTATGCCTTCAGTCCTCCGTATGGGTGTTTGAGACTCCTTGACAACATGCTGTCCACCCAAAATTCGTTACAGTGACCGACCTCAGTCACTCCACAGTCTGCATCCGACCGACGTCAGTTCTCATGCGTCTGTACCTGACTACCAACCTGCCAGCGCTGGTGTCCCTGATGCCGACGTCGGTCCTCCTGACCGACATCGGTCTTACATACTGCCGACGTCGGTCCCATGACCGACGCCGGTCTTACCCTGCCCGACACTGCCGTCTTCGGTCTGCACATGACTGACATCGGCACCTGTCTGTTCGACGCCGGTTCCTCATGACTGACGCCGGTACCTGTGTTCGCCTATGAGTGATGACTTTTTACCCGCGAGCTTCTTTGAATCAAAATCCATGTCCAAACTGCTCTGCTCAGATGTATCCAGCCTCATCCACTGAACTCTATCCGCCATCTCCTCCAAGAACACCAAGGCTTTCCAGTTCTTAAGCCTATCAAATATATCTGTCTTCCGCTTAAGAACATGCATCTCCTTCCTGCTCATGTGACCAAGCCTACGAAGCCACGTCTCCGCAATAGAAGAAGAATCAGTAATATAAACAAGTAGATAAAGTATACCTATTTTCTTACCACCAGCTAATTCAAGTGCTACCACTGTGAGAGTTCTTGTGCATCTCTCATCACCCAATCTTTCTGAAGAAATTAGCCATATCTCCAAACCTGGGACCTGCATGACCTTCATCAACACCTGTGTTGGCCGCCTGCAATTTCAACGTCACTTCCCCTTTGCCAATTCTTTGGCAAGGCTTACCAGCTCCTCTACCTGGGGCTGCATGGAAAGAGGCAACTGAATCTTTTATCCAAGATTCAACTTTATCCAAGAAACCTGCAAACACATCCTGTGCAACAACACCTGCTACATCTATATCTTCAATTTCTTCATGTTGATCTGTTACCAACCAACAATGTTCTTTTACCTGCTCTTTCTTTCCATCGAATCGTGAGTAACCGTCTGTGCTTTTCAACTCCTCCATTCTTAGCTTACTTTGATTTATCGTTGCTCTACTCCCACTCAATCAGAAACCCCTGAGAGTGCCCTGTAATCAAAACACACCCTGCTTCCTGCAACCTTAGCTCTGATACCACTTGTCAGGAATCTAGAACAACAAACATGCTCTGATCCCACTTGTCAGGATGCGAAACCGGAAACATACAATTGATTACCAAACTTTAAACAACTTAATATGCAGAAATAAACCAGATTCACCAAGTAACTAGAATTTAGAATAACACAGCATATGAGAGACAATACACAACTTGTATTAACACTTTATACAGAAAAGAATACAATAAAGAAGATGCCACTCCTTCTCCACCACCTTACAGAGGTTTCCCACACCTCAAGTGAACAGTAATTCTTCTCCCCAAAGCTCTCCCTCTCACAGGTCCCAACACCCAACTCAAATACAGAGTTGGTGTTCACCTCCCATGCTCCACGCATAACACAAGTGCTCCACGCACTCCACAAGCACTCCACATGCTCCACAAGTACTCAAAGTACTTCAAGTAGATCTCCCATGAACCTGTAATAACCTGCACTTCAACAGACCATACTTATGGAAGGAACTCCCTTGCCTTCCTCTTGCTCTATCCGAGTACACACCTGTACTCCAAGTAGATCCTGCTCCCTGTTGTGTTGCTGTCTATATGACCTTGCACACCTGCAAATCAAACAATGGTTCTGCTCACCTGTGAACCTCGACCTTGCACACACATACACCTGCAGATCAACGATCTTACTTACCATGTAGATCTCCTATATAGGCCATGCAACTGTGACCAAGATCCTACACTCTTGAAGAACCCAGCTGGCTCTCCAATCCAGCACCAACACACCTGGTACTGTGGCACTAGGAGGAACGCACCATTGCTCTACCTCACACACAGAAGGAGCTTATAATTATGCTCTCTTACTCCCTAGCACACTTTTCCAATACAACCATGAGTCTATTATATAGATCTCATCCAAACAATAATTAGACATCTAATCACAATAATTAGATCCGCAGCTCTCAGTCTAAAATTAGATCTCTTCATGCAAACACTTGGTTCGTTAGCTAACTACCCGTAAATAGCTCGCAGTCGAACCACACAGGCAACCGACATCGGTCCCTGTCTGCCTGGAGGTGACCGACGTCGGCCGATATATGACCGACGTCGGTTGCTTCCCTTTGCTATCCTGCCGACATCGGCTGATCAGACTGACCCCAACTTCTCTGCAATCTTTAGCAACCTCCTCTCCTGTTTGCATCAGTGAAGCTTTTAGCTCCACAATCCTAACATAGGTTTCATGAGAGTGACTAATGTCATCATGGAATCAAAAAAATTGATTGGGATTGTACCATTTAGGAGGATTATTGGGATAAGTAAATGGTTTAGAGGGTACTAAAAATTGGTTAATTTGATGTACAATCAATGGTGTTTGAGAATATGGGGGATTGTTAGCTTTGGAAACTCCTAGATTGGTTTAAGGAGTATTGATAGTTTTTTCAGTGGTAGAAGTTTAAAAAGATCCTTTGAGGAATTTGGTATTAGGTTCAAACTATTTCATTAAGAAGTCTTGATGCTTGGCTTGCTCAAGATCCTCATTAAGTGTTTGAGGGGCAAATGTTTGAATCTTATATTGAAGAGGAGTTAAAATAGTTATAAAGAGTTTAAATAGATTATCATCAGTCATGTTATGGTCAGCCTTATGGGCCAAAAATTTCCATCATTTGATAAAGTCATGAGCTAAATCAGTGGGAGATTACATAGCATTTATGAAATGGCTACGAAACTTTTTGGGAAGATCATTGTGTTCAAACTTTGTGACTAAAGGATTGATTAAATACTCTAGTTACCATATGTAATGTTAGGGAAGTTGGTTTTACCATTCTAATACATCGCTAGTGAGATTTTTTAACCAAAAGTTTAGTTGTGGTGAACATATTAATTTAGATCCACTCTTTGTAAATATTGCCAAATGCCTTAAGGAAAGATTTAGGGTATTTAGTCCCATCATAATTAATAGTTGGAGAAATGTTACCAATATCAATGTAAATATTGAAAGGGGACAAAGTCTCATCTTATATGTTTTGAAGCATCTTGTTATTCATGATAGGTTTGTAAATGACATTTATTGTGACATATCTAAGAGGTGGAGGAATAAATTTTTGGTTATTTTGAGAGGTTAGAATCAGAGGTTAATTAGCCATATTGATCAAATGATGTTATAATTGCATCATTTGGGAGGTGTTAAATGTTTACATAAGGTTCATTTGTTGCACTATAAGTGTAAGAAGTTGGGTTATATCAATTAGCAGGTTGGTGTTTGTAGGAGGACTTCCCAAATTGGTATTAGGGGGAGGGTTATTAGGAGGTGGATTACCAGTGGGGTTGTTAGATATACTTTTGTCAATTTCTCTCACATTGTGTTGAGATGCTTGAATATAAGAATTATCTTGATAGGTACAAAAAGGATCCAATCCACCTACCTTATCTTGAGGTGTGATTTGAACCATGTTACAATCCACATATGAGAGAGGGGAAGAAGTATTCCAAGAGTTAGGATTTTATTGGGAGGTAAAGAAAGGAAGAAAAGAATACCCTATATAGTGTCTAAATGGATTCAGGTTGTCCAAAAATATTTTGATGGGAGATTTAATGATGCTTGATGAGAGAAACAAAATTCAAGAAAGAAAAAAGAGAATTAGGGTCAGAGTTAGCTAGACAAAGAACTAATTCAACCAGATAAAAGAACAAGTTTAGCTAATAAGTACCGAGTTAACTAGGTTGATAGAGTGCTACTAAAACATAGACTAAAAATAGTACATATTCATATGAGTCAACTATGTACTATTGGATAAAGGATAGAATAGAGAGATAAGACCACATAGCTAGGTAGGTTGACTGTGCACTACTAGCAAGAAGGGAAAACACAATCAGTAAGAGACTATATTGACTAGGATGACAATGTTCTAAAACAAGGGAAAATTTTAAAAGATAATTCAATCAATAATGAAAGAAAGCAAACAAATAATTAGATCAATGTGATTGATCTAATTAGGTCACAAAACATAAACCTTACACCAATGTTGGACAATGTAAGTTTTAAAATAAAATATGTAAAGATCAGAGAGCAAAAAATCAACTAAAAATTAAATGCTAAGTGGGCATCCTAAGTGTTATTATATTATTAGAAAATTTTGATTTAAACGTGATAGGAGAGTTGGCTAAAATAGGGAACTAGAAAGTAGTCTAGAGTTAGTTTTAGGATGTTTGGGCTGAAAGGGATATGTGTTGGCAATGGTACTAGCTTGGTATTGGGGCTTACCCCCTCACTTTATAATCCCACAATGATAAGGGTGTCAAGGGATTTACCAATATATACCATTAACAACATATTTATACTTGGATATAAAACCAAGTTAGATTCCCCATTGGTGATAAAATCCAAGTAGGTAGGCCTTGTAAATACAATTGTTTAAATGAATTTTGAATGTTATGTGGTTTGATAGTGTGTGCAAATGAGTAAAATAGTGTAAAAAAATAGTAATTTAAAAAACCACCTATTTAGATTATGTGAGTTGTTATAAGCATGCAAATAACTGAAAAAGAAATATGAATTAATTACTAGCAAATAGTTGCTAATTCCTTAATTAAGAATAATACAGATTTAGTTTAGGAAAAACTTTATTCAAATAGTATAGAACATAGTTGACTGGGTTGTTATTTTATAGAATCAAGGTCCTCAAGAATAGAATCAAATAGGTCCATTATGTCTCTCAAACATAAGATAGACTACAATACTAAGTCGACTAGGTTGACCTAGTTACTTGTAGGGTTATAATTTTAAAGACTAATAACTTGTGAAAAATATACCTAAAAGATAGAGAAAGGAATGAAAGGAAGATTGGTGGGCTTGAAGAAGATTAAGATTCCAAATTTTATGTTGTAATGATTTAGTTTTTGATTTTAAATTCAATGAATTAGGTCAATTGGTTTGATGAAGTTTTTTAAAACCATGTATACTGAAGAAGAATAAGGAATAGGTTTGAGCTATTCGATAGTGTTTGTTGACTTGTATGCTAATAGGAAGAATTAGTAGATAAAGCTGATATATTTAATAGTGTATGATAATATAGAACTCAATAAAAGTATTATGTCGACTTGTTTGATCCAGTAACCTATAGTTGATGTAGACCTACACAGATAAAACGTAGTCATTTTAAAAAGACTGTGTTAAACCTATGCATAAAAAGTTAGAACTATACCAACTAGTTTGATATAGTACTACAAATATGGAAAAATATAATAAAATTATAAAAATGATGGTGTGAAAGAAAATATGCAAGGGTTAGATTCACATTAGGTTTACCAAAATGTATCCAATGGGAAATGCAACTAAGTTATTAATCAATCCTAGTTTGGAAAAGATAAATCATATTTAAAATTCTGATTGTGGATACATTAGTTATTTAGGGTCATGACCAAGATGGATCTACTAGAACTAGCTAAGGGATCTCTTACCATAATAATATCACTAGGGAGGGTTCAAAGCCTCTAGTCAATAAAAAATATGAAATAACCCTAACTAGGTCCTATGTTTTAATATTTACTAAATTAATAACAAGTAGAGTAAAGTCTAATATAGTACTCATCAAATATTGTGGCACAAAATAGGGGTTAGTAAACATAAAATTAAACATGAATAGGAGAATACTAATTAAGCTATGTATAGGTAAAACACTAATGCATGGAGAGAGTAATATAGCCAAAAGCCATTACTTATGTTACTTCTATCTATGAAAGAAAGGGGAAAAGTTAGAGATACTTACCTTGAAGACAAATCCATTATCATTCAATCTCTCCATTGGCCAAAGGTGCTTGAAAAGAGGTTGTTATGATTTGCAAGGATCATTAAGAAAAGCCAAAGCATCCAAGACTTTTTCAAAAGACAAAATTATTTTCTAAGTAGAAACCCTAATCTAAGACTCCTTAATTAGAATGGAAAAAGAGAAAATTATAAAGAATCATAAATGAATAATTAACTCTTGCTATCTCTCTAATAATGGTGAAATGGATGTGTTTATATAGATGAATCTAACCCTAGTTCTTTTCAAAAGTTTACGCTAACAAGGTCAACCCAATTGACCTTGTATCCTTAGTTAAAAAAACAAATTAGGTCATGGTTTAGGTCAGCCATGGGATGACATAGACTCTAAATAAGTTTTATCAATCAAAGTACAAGGTCGATAAGGCTGACAATGTAACATAAATTGTCAAAAAGGATTTTAGGCTAGGGAAGGGTTAATGAAGGTGGAAAATGACTAGAGGGGGGTGAAAGTAGGAGAAAAATCCTAGGGGAGTGTTTTTAGGAGATGATTATGTATATATCAAGTGGTAGTAAAGGGAAATAATCTTATGAAGCACTAATGGTCTACCCACCCCTTTCTCGATGTACCCTTTAAGGCATACACTCAGAGAGATTGAGATTTAATGGGTTTTTATAAGATAGAAATCATTAGTAAATGATAAAATTTGAAAATATTATGTGTATATAAGAACATTCATAACCATTAGATTCATAAACCTTAAATTATCTTTTAAAGACAAAGGTAACAATACATGAATCTCAATCTACCAACTACCTTGTGGAGACCTTTTGCTTATCTCTCAATGTCACACATGCCCTTGTTGATGGAAGAAAGTGAAAAATGTATGTGTAGACCTATTAGGGTCCTTCTCAAGCACTCTCATGCTTCCAAAAATCCATTTTTTCAAGAAGGATTGCTCAAAACTAAGCCACTAACATTTTTCAAGGGTTTAAGACCACCTGGGGGTTTTATTGATTATTCATAAAACCTAGAGATTTGATATGCAGATCAATTCCACTAATTTCAATCCCAATAGATACTCCACCTTTGGTAAAGATCTTGGGCTTTTAATCCCTCTGTATCAATCATACCATCCAACTCAAGTCGGCCCTTGTGATCTTGCCAAGGGCTCAGTAGAGTTCTTGTTTCCATTTCTTCCTTTTTCTACACATTTGAGACATGGATTCCTTTCCATAATTCTTTGGAGGGATCCCACATTATATTTCTAACCTCATCTAATTATTCCATAACCTATAAGTCTATACAAGTCTTGGAAACACCTATAAAGCCTCATTTTCCTGTATTTTTTCATCATTGAGATCTTGGGAACCCATTGAAGAATAATAGGAGGTAAAAAAGAAATAAAATGCACTTTAAAACCAAGGGTTATGGATGGAGGGGAGCTGAAAGGTCATTTTTCAAGTGTGTGGATAATTTTATAGTGAATAAATGATATTTGACCCCTAAAAAGACCCCTTTTTGCATATAAGCCCACTTTATTATGACTTGGAATGATTATGAAACCTTTAAAAAAATCTTAATTTCAATGTGACACCTTCTCTAAAGGATATTAACTATAAGGTTAACTTATATGACATGTTTGAAGGGCATTTTGATCACCTTAGGGGCTCATTAGGGTTTGAAACATCCTTTGAGAAATAGATTGTAGAAGATAGCTTTAGATATATCACTAACCCTCTTGTCAAGATCGAAAAATTATTTATAAATTTATTACATCTTGATAATAAGGCCTCTCCCATAGGAAGTGGCTTTAAAAATTAGAAATATAATAGGAACAAGAAACCTTAACTTTTTCAAATACCTTAATTTTATTAAACAAGATATACACCATGTTTTAGGCTTCAAAAGGTATTTGACACACTTCCAATCTATAAAGGATAACCTATTAAGACCTAATATCTCACTCAATTACTCAAAATATGCTATCACATGATGGTTCCTCAAGTAAACCCTAGTGCATATAATGAAACCTTAAACAATGCTAAAAGGCTTAAATAAAAGACCATTTGAAGATCATGACAAGATTTAGGAAGCCTCATGAAATATTTAAGGGGGATATCATGAGAAATTTTAGAATTATATGGGTTGATATTTGTCTTAGGAGGCTAAATTATCAACATTCTTAGTGACTCATAGGGGTTGACCTACCTACTAGTCAAGAAAACTAGTTATCTCACACATGATAATCATGATTCAACTGAGGTGACCACTCTTATTGATATGATAGTTATAAATAGACTTAAAATACTATAAAAAACCTCACCCTCACAAAAAATAAAGGATAACAAACTAAAAAAATCAAGAATCAAACACACAATAGTTGTGTTGACAAACACTTACTGGAAACAAGACAAGAATAAACTACTACAAATAACTAACCTGAACATGCCTTCCTCATCCTAGTTTAAAGGGGAAATTTATTGGATAATTTAATCTATTATATGAATAATGGCATGAGGAATTATACCTCCTATACCTTGGTCTTATTTGCTTCACCTTCTCCTTGAATTCCAATCCTCTAGTCATGCTAACAAGTGAGGTGATAGTTGCAAACCAATCTCCTATAAGGATGCATAGAATTTGGTGGAGTGTGGAAAGATGAAAATTTGAATGTGTCAAGGAATAACTCATAGACACCATGAAGTTTATGATAAATCATACCAATCTCATATAAATTGCCTATAGACCTCAATCTTGCTTAACCTCACAGAATTCTTGTTTTCAACCCGAGAGGTCACTTTGTTTTGCTTGGTAAGGTTAGGAGTATTTCATGGGAAATTTCATTCCTAGGAAAATTTGAATACCCTAATTCACTTTTTTTAAATTTTTTTTGGAGGATTCATATGTCTAGCTTTATGAATCATCTTTAAGACTATGAAACACTTTCAGGCTGCCTAGGAGAGCCATAAAGACCAGGTGAGAAAGAAATAAATTTTCATGCATTAGATGGATTATATGGACTTAAAAATGACCCATAAAATCTTAAAAAATCCAATAAGAATCATCCCATTCCATTGTATGGTATGGTACTATACAAAACTATATGAATTAGGGCTAAAAACATTATTTTTTACTATTTTGGAGGTCTGTACAAGTTGTTAGAACTTAAAATTTGGCATGGAGGAGGGAGAAGATGTTGTATAAGTGAATAAAATTCTTATTTTTGTTTTGGAAAGTGTGGGGAACCTACGGACTCAATTTTCACTCTCTTGTCAAGGAGGCCTAATTGAGGCCTAGTTAAGAGAGAGAAAGGGGAAAAAGAGATATCTCTACTCACTTTTAGAGCATAAAATTGAACATGGAATTGTAATTACATACTAGGTACTTGAATATGATTTCATATTCTCACCATACTCTATAATTTTCTCTACACAAATAGGTTTGCATCATTTATGGCTATAAACAAGAAGACCAACTTGGGGCTTTTGGTAGAAAATGAATTGTTGGGGCTAGTTTCAAGACTTAAAATTAAAATTTTAAAGTATAATATGGTATGAATAAGCCATCCATGAATTTGGGATGATCTGAAGAATACAAATTTAAGTTTTGACACTTGTGTGCAAAATAGGCTTAAGGAGATGAAGAGTCCTCTAGACACCTTGCAAGAGAAAGAGATGATGTGTTAGAGAGAACCTATTGTGTTTAGTTGAGAGGTGAAAATATAATATAAAATATGTAGGTAAAAATAATCTTATCAGTAAGAAGGCCTCTTGTCCTTCAACATGTCAGAATAAGAGAAGTTTCAAGAAGATAGTCAAGGTGTCAAAACAAGCTTTTCAACTCCCACTCCACTTATAGAGTTGGTTAATATGTAAAGGAGATAAACATGAATTTGGAAGTATGTTATGACTATTCCCTTACTCTTCTTATTATAACTTATAGGATGGAATTTGAGCATAAAGGATTAAATCATGTAATTTAATCACCCAAACATCAAACTACCTAATTAAGATCTAGTGCCATTATAATTAAAATGTAATATATGAATTCCTAATTCAAATCAGCATTATAATCCTAAATATAAATTATCCAAACCATGATTAAATATAATATTAAGATAAAATGATTGGATTGATTACTTTAGACTCAAAAATTTGATATGATGTTGCTTGATCAAGGATGTTGATGATGGATGCTTGGACATGAAGTTTGATGGACAATTTCTTGTTAGCTCCAATAGAGGATTGAGTTGTTTAAGTATATTTTTGAGGGAGATATCAATGGTGGATACTTGAAGTTGGCTTGTGGATATCTATGGATGAGATTTATTCAAGAAATTCAAAATTCCTTGGAAGCCTCTAGATTTAGAGGCTTTAGAGAAGAAGGGTGAGAATATAGAGGATTCTAGAATTGGAGAATTCTATAATCCTTTTAGGGCTTAATTAGGATTAGGTAGGGGATTAGATAGGAATTATGTGGGTTATTAGGTACTAAGGGTGTAGGAGAGCCTAAAAATAGGCCTAGTAGGTGGTTAGGTGGGCTCTGGGAATTTAAAATTCTCAAATAATGGATAATATGGATTAATATGAGATAATAGAGATTTATAAAGACTAATAAAGAAGTAGGATAAAACAAGGTTAGTAGATTAAGGATATTAGATAAATGACTAGGAAGGGGGGATATTAGGATGGAATTAATTAGAATAGATTAGATAAGTGAAATTAGTGTTGACTAATATTAATATTAGTGATGATAATGTAGGCGAGTGAACTTAGATGCATACATTGTGTCCCTCTTTGAAAGGGAATTGAGAATGAAGTAAAGTGGAAGGAGTAATGGTCTTCTAAATAAAAACCATGTCATGTATAAATGTTAGTAAATTATATTAGTGGATATGATGTCCCCTCAATGGGACATGTGGGGAAGAATGAGATGGGCCTACTCAAAAGAAGAAATGATGGATGGGATGCTAGATGTGAGGTAAATGATGAAGAAGAAGAATTCTACTTGAGAAATGAGATATAAAATGATTATTTCCTTGGAAAAGACATATGCACAAGGAGTAGTTATGATGGGTGTCATAGTTGTTAACACATCCCAAGGGGGAATCAACTATAAAATGGTGATGATAAGATTGAAAAGCCATAAGTGTTAGACATATCCCAAATAAGGATGCATGTAAGGGAGAGTTGTTAGCCAATATAAGATAATAGTTTGATAAGATTGATGATGGGTGTATCTCAAATATAAATTTGATTGATATGATGAAGGAAATGAGATAAAATGTTATGATCAAGATATCAAAACATAAATGAGAAGAATTAGACTTCATTGCATCAAATCAATGAGCCATGATTAATAGTGATGATACCCCTAGAAAGGAAACGTGAAAGGGAGAGATAAATGATAAATTTACCAATTAGTGATTGATGGAAGAAAAATATGGATGTTGTGACATGTCGGGTCCAATTGACAAGTGTAGGTGATTGAAGAAAAGATTAGAGAAATGATGATGAAGATGGTGATTGATCAATAGACTGATTGATAAATGATTATAGATCAAATATTTAGCTAATTCAAGATGTGTGGATGATGAAATATTAGAGAGATGTGATGATGGATGATGAGAAAATAAGAGATAGTGGTCGAGATATCCTTGGGCATCAAAAAGTGGCCAAGTGTTACCAACATAGTCTAGAAAGACCTTAGGTTGATGTAGTTTTGACCCAGGGATAAATGACATTTGATGTAGTAGAAATATGATGATGATGATGAGTGATTAGAGGCTGATGTTAGTGATTATAAGATGTGACTTAGATGATAAGATGAGGATTATAAGGATAAGAGAGGATTACATGAGTGATGAGAATAAGGATGATGATCTCCACCATGGTCACCAAAATGTAGCATGAATTTGATCACAAAAGATTAAATCATGAAATTTAATCACCCAAACATCAAACTACCTAATTAAGATCTAGAGTTATTAGAATTAAAATTTAGTAGATGAATTCATAATTAAAATTAGCATTATAATCTTAAAATTAAATGCTCCAAACCATGATTAAATGGAATATGAAGACAAAAGGATTAGATTGATTACCTTAGAATCAAAAATTTGACATGATGTTGATGATGGATGATTTGAAATGAAGTTTGAAAGATAATTTATTTTTAGATACACTAGAGGATGGAGTTTTTTAAATAAATTTTAAAGGGAGAGATCAATGGTGGAGATTTGAAGTTGACTTGTGGAGATCCATGGATGAGATTTATCTAAGGAATTTAAAATTACTTTGAAGCCTCTAGATTTAGAGGCTTCTAGATAATAATGGTGAGAATAAAGAGGATTATAGAATTAAAGAATTATAGAATCCTCTCAATATTAATTATAATTAGGTAGGGAATTAGATCGGAGATTAGATGGGGATTAGGTGGGTGATTAGGGACTAGGAGTGTAGAAAAGCTTAGGAATATGCATAATAGGTGGTTAGGTGGGCCATGAGAATTTAAAATTCCCAAATAATAGATAATATAGATTAAGATGGGATAATGGGGATTTAAAAGGATTAATTAAGAAGTGGGATACAATGTGGTTAGTAGATGAAGGATATTAGATAAATGACTAGGAAAGGGGGATAATAGAATATGATTAATTGGAATATATTAGATAAGCATAATTAGTGTTGACTAATAGTAATATTAGTGATGATAATTTAGGTGAGAAAATTTAGATGCATAAATTTTACCCCTCTTTGAAAGGACATTACAAGTGAAGCGAAGTGGAAGGAGTAATGGTATTTAAAATAAAAACTATGTCATGGATAAATGTTAGTAAATGATTAAAAGAAGAAATGAGGGGTGGGATACGATGGATAAATAAAGGGATGGGATGATAGATGTGAGTTAAATGATGAAGAATAGGAATTATACTTGAGAAATGAGCTATAAATTGATGATTTCCCTAGCAAAGACATATGCATAGGGAATAGTGATGATGGGTGTCATGGTTGTTGACACATCCTAAGGGGGAATCACTGTAATATGATGATAATAAGATTAAAAGGACACAATATTTAGATGTATCCCAAGCAAGGATGCATGTAAGGGAGAGTTGTTGGCAAAGATAATATGATAATTTGATAAGATTAATTATTTGTGAAGCTCAAAGTTAAATTCAATTGATATGATGAAGGGGATGAGATAAAATGATATGATCAAGTGACAAAAAGATAAAGGAGAACAATTAGACTTCATTACATCAAATCCATGAGCCATGATTAATAGTGATGATGCCCATAGCAAGGACACATGTAAGGGAGAGATAAATGATAAATTGACCAATCAGTTATTGATGGAAGAAAAATATGGATGTTGTGACATGTTGGGCCCAATCGATAGGTGCGGGTGATAGACAAAAAGATTAGGGAAATGATGATTAATATGTTGATTGATCAATAGTCTAATTGATATATGATTATAGATTAGTGATTTGACTGATGCAGGACATGAGGATGATAAAAGATGAGAGAGATGTGATGATGGATGATGAGGAAATATGAGATAGTGGCCAAGCTATCCTTGGGCACTGAAAAGTGGCCAAGTGTGGCCTACATAGTCTAGAAAGACCTCAGGTCGATGTAGTTTTAACTCGAGAATAAATGACATTTGATATAACATAAAGATGATGATGATTATGAGTGATTAGAAGATGATGTTAGTGATTATAGGATGTGACTTAGATTATGATATGAGGATTATAAGGATAAAATATTAGATGAGAGGATTAAATGAGTGATGGGAATAAGGATGATGATCTCCACCATGGTTACCAAAATGTAACATGGAATTTGAGCATAAGGATTAAATCATGCAATTTAATCACCTAAACAATAAACTACCTAATTAATATCTAGAGCCATTAGAATTAAAATAAACTAGATGAATTAATAATTCAAATCAACATTATAATCCTAAATATAAATGTTCTAAACCATGACTAAATAGAATATGAATACAAAAGGATTGGATTGATTACCTTAGACTCAAAAAATTTACATGATGTTGCTTGATTAAGGATGTTAATTATGGATGCTTGGACATGAAGTTTGATGGATAATTTATTATTAGATCCAATAGAGGATTGATTTATTTAAATATATTTTGAAAGGAGATATCAATGGTGGAGATTTAAATTTGGCTTGTGGAGATCCATGGATGATATTTATCCAGTGAATTTAAATTTTTTTAAAAGCCTCTAGATTTAGAGGCTTCTAGAGAATAAGGGTGAGAATAGAGAGGATTATATAATTGGAGAATTCTATAATCCTCTTAGGAGTTAAATAGTATTATGTAAGAGATTAGATAGAGATTAGGTGGGTGATTAGGGACTACGGGTGTAGGAGAGCCTATGAATAGGCTTAGTAGGTGGTTAGATGGGCCATGGGAATTTAAAATTCCTAATAAATGGATAATATAGATTGAGATGGGATAATGAGGATTTATAAGGATTAATGAAGAAGTGGGATAGAATAAGGTTAGTAAATGAAGGATATTAGATAAATGACTAGGAAGGGGGGATATTGGGATGAGATTAATCAGAATAGATTAAATAAGAAAAATTAGTGTCAACTAATAGTAATATTATTGATGATAATGTAGGTGAATGAATTTAGATGCATATATTTTTCCCCTCTTTGAAAAGGAATTATGAGTGAAGTGAAGTGGAATGAGTAATGGTCTTTTAAAGAAAAACCATGTCATGCATGAATGTTATTAAATGATATTAGTGGATATCATTCCCCCTCGAGAGGACATGTGGGGAAGAATGAGATGGATGGACACTAAAAATAAGAAATGAGGGGTGGGATGTGATGGATAAATAAAGTGATGGGATACTAGATGTGAGGTAAATGATGAAGAAGAGGAATTCTACTTGAGCAATGAGCTATATATTGATGATTACCTTGGAAAAGACACATGAATAATGAGTAGTGATGATGGGTGTCATGGTTATTGACACATCCCAAAGGGGAATCAACTATAACATGATGATGATAAGATTAAAAGGCCACAATCTTTAGATGTATCCCAATAAAGTATGCATGCAAGGGAGAGTTGTTGGCCAAGATAAGACAATAATTTGATAATATTGATGATGGGAGTAGCTCAAAGATAAATTATATTGATATGATGAAGGAGATGAGATAGAATGATATGATCAAGTGACCAAAAGATAAAGGAGAATAATTAGACTTCATTGCATCAAATCAATGAGCCACGATTAATAGTGATGATGCCCCTAGAAAGGACCCATGCAAGGGAGAGATAAATGATAAATTGACTAATCAATGATTGATGGAAGAAAAATATGGATGTTGTGACATGTTGGGACCAATAAATAGGTATGAGCAATAGATGAAAATATTAGGGAAATGATGATGAAGATGGTGATTAATCAATAGACTAATCGATATATGATTATAGATCAAAGATTTTATTGATGCAAGATGTGAGGATGATGAAAGGTGATGGAGATGTGATGATGAATGTTGAGGAAATAGAAGATAGTGACTGAGTTATCCTTGAGCATTGAAAAGTGGCCAAGTGTTTCTTACATAGTCTGGAAAGATATTAGGTTGATGTAGTTCTAATTCAAGGATAAATGACATTTGACGTAGTAGAAAGATGATGATGATGATGAGTGATTAGAGGTTGATGTTAGTGATTACAGGATGTGACTTAAATGATTATATGAGTATTACAAGGATAAAAGAGTGGATGAGAGGATTAAATGAGTGATGGGAATAAGGATGATGATATCCACCATGGTCACCAAAATATAGCATGGGATTTGATTAGAAAGGATTAAATCATGAAATTTAATCACCCAAACATCAAACTACCTAATTAAGATATAGAGCCATTAGAATTAAAATTTAATAGATGAATTAATAATTCAAATAAGCATTATAATCCTAAATATAAATTCTCATAAAGATAATGATTTAATTGATTACCTTAGACTCAAAAATTTGATATGATGTTGCTTGATTAAGGATGTTGATGATGGATGCTTTGACATAAAGTTTGATGGATAGTTTATTGTTAGCTCCAATAGAGGATTGAGTTGTTTAAATAGATTTTGGAGGGAGAGATCAATGATGGAGATTTGAAGTTGGCTTGTGGAGATCCATGGATGATATTTATCCAAGGAATTTTAAATTCCTTTGAAGCTTTTAGATTTAGAGGCTTCTAGAGAAGAAGGGTGAGAATAGAGAGGATTCTAGATTTAGAGAATTATAAAATCCTCTTAAGGGTTAGTTAGGATTAGGTATGGGATTAGATAGGTATTAGGTGGGTGATTAAGATTAAAGGTGTAGGAGAGCCTAGGAATAAGACTAGTAGGTGGTTAGATGGGCCATGGGAATTTAAAATTCTTAAATAATGGATAACATATATTAAGATGGGATAATGGGGATGTAGAAGAATTAATGAAGAAGTGGGATAGAATAAGGTTAGTAGATTAAGGATATTAGATAAATGACTAATGAGGGGGAATATTAGGATGAGATTAATTAGAATAGATTAGATAAGCATAATTAGTGTTGACTAATAGTAATATTAGTGACAATAATATAGGCAAACAAATTTAGATACATACATTTTTCCCTCTTTGAAAGGGCATTGTGAGTGAAGTGAAGTGGAAGGAGTAATGATCTTTCAAATAAAAACTATGTCATGGATGAATGTTAGTAAATTATATTAGTGGATATGATTCCCACTTAAGGGGACATGCGAGGAAGAATGAGATAGATGGCTACTCGAAAGAAGAAATGAAGGGTGGGATGCGATGGATAGATAAAGTGATGGGATGCTAAATGTAAGGTAAATGATGAAGAAGAGGAATTATACTTGAGCAATGAGCTATAAATTGATGATTCCCCTGATAAAGACACATGCATAGGGAGTAGTGATGATGGGTGTCATATTTGTCGAAACATCCCAAAGGGAAACAAATATAAGATGATGATGATAAAATTAAAAGGCCATAATCTTTAGATGTATCCCAAGCAAGGATTCATGCAAAGGAGGGATATTGGCCAAGATAAGACAAGAATTTGATATGATTAATTATGGGTGTAAATCAAAGATAAATTTGATTGATATGATGGACATGAGATAGAATGATATGCTCAAGTGAATAAAAGATAAAGGAGAAGAATTAGACTTCATTGCATCAAATCAATTAGCCATGATTAATAGCAATAATGCCCCTATCAAAGAAATATGCAAGATAGAGATAAATGATAAATTGACCAATCAGTGATTGATGGAATAAAAATATGGATGTTTTGACATGTCAAGCCCAATCAACAGGTGTGGGTAATTAATGAAAATATTAGGGAAACAATGATGAAGATGGTGATTGATCAATATATTGATTGATATATGATTATAAATCAAAGATTTAATTGATGCAAGACATGAGGATGATAAAATATGAGAGAGATGTGATGATGGATGATAAAGAAATAGGATATAGTGGTTGAGGTATACTTGGGCACCGAAAAGTGTCCAAGTGTTTCCTACATAGTCTGAAAAGACCTCAGGCTGATGTAGTTTTGACTCAGGGATAAATGACATTTGATGTAGTAGAAAGATGATGATGATGAGTGATTATATGATGATGTTAGTGATTATAGGATGTGATTTAGATGATGAGATGAGGATTATAAGGATAAAATAGTGGATAAGAGGATTAAATGAGTGATGGAAATAAGGATGATGATCTCCACCATGGTTTTCAAAATGTAACATGAAATTTGAGCACAAAGGATTAAATCATGCAATTTAATCACCCAAACATCAAACTATCTAATTAAGATATAGAGCATTAGAATTAAAATGTAATAAATGAATTCATAATTAAAATTAGAATTATAATCCTAATTTTAAATGGTCCAAACCATAATTAAATGGAATATGAAGACAAAATGATTGGATTGATTACCCTAGACTCAGAAATTTGGCATGATGTTGCTTGATCAAGGATGTTGATGATGGATGCTTTGACATGAAGTTTGATGGATAATTTATTGTTATCTCTAATGGAGGATTGAGTTGTTTAAATACATTTTGGAGGGAGAGGTCAATGGTGGAGATTTGAAGTTGGCTTGTGGAGATCCATGAATGATGTTTATCCAAGGAATTTAAAATTCCTGTGAAGCCTCTAAATTTAGAGGCTTCTAAAGAATAAGTGTGAGAATAGAGAGGATTATAGAATCCTCTTATGGGTTAATTAGTATTAGGTAGGAGATTAGATAGGGATTAGGTGGGTGATTAGGGACTAGGGGTGTATAAGAGCCTAGGAATAGGCCTAGTAAGTGGTTAGGGGGACCATGTAAATTTGAAATTCCCAAATAATGAATCATTTATATTAAGATGTGATAATGGGGATCTAGAAGGATTAATGAAGAAGTGGGTTAGAATAAGGTTAGTAGATGAAGGATATTAGATAAATGATTAAGAAAGGGGGATATTAGGATGGGATTAATTAGAATAGATTAGATAAGTATAATTAGTGTTGACTAATAGTAATATTAGTGATGATAATGTAGGCAAGCAAATTTAGATGAATACATAACTTACATGACACTTGTCTTCTTTCTCTCTCATATGCCCTTATTTTCTTCTCTCTCACTTTATATATCAAGGTACTTTGTCTTTGAAATGCATCCTCCACCTGAGTATGGCAAATCCCTATTCATTTTCAGCCTTTGAACAATAAAGAATGATCTAGTTTAACTTCTCCATTGTCATGTTATGACCTTGTGTTTATTCCTCCTAGCTTAAGTTTGTTTCACAAACCTCCATGAGAAATAATAATGCAAGAGAAAAAAGTGGATTAGTGTATGTCAAGGTTATGCTTGTGTTTGAAGTGTACTTTCAATTCTTTGGAAGTGTTCAAGTTAAAATTGGTGCATAACCTCATTAGGATAGGTGTATTTTATGTTCTCTCTCTCCCTTCTCATTTAAATGAGCTATTAGTATAGGTGATGAGCTTCAATAGACAAACCAAGGGAGATAACCCTTCAATCTAGAGGTTTACCTCTTCTATAGAAAACCCACATGCCTAGAGATAATCCCATGTTCTACTCAATTTGGATAAGGCTTAAACTACCTCTTCAAGGGTGAAAAATTGGTTGATAATAGTTCTTTATAGGGGATTCATTTCCTCTTATACTTCAAGACCCACCTCATAATGCTCCTTAGTTGCAACCTCAACAAATGGTATTTCATTTAATTATGCCTATTAAATATTTATAGCACCTTGGGTGACATCATGCTTCTTATCATCTACTACAAGCTCATCAAGATCTTCAAGGAGCTTTGCATATTCAATCTAATATTGACATGGTCTTTAATGAGTGTGCCTTGACAAACTTCTTCAAGTTCATGTTCTTCAATAAGAAGTGTGTATTTACAAAGAGCCTCAACCTCTTGAAGTAACTCAATATAGTACTTATAATCATCTTTGTGCTCTTGGTTTTGATCAATATGAATTGGACCAACCTGAGTAACATATTATTTTTCAGACTCAGGGACTATAGGGTTGTCGAGAGTTTCCAAACCTACTATGCAGTCATGATTTAGTTTTATAGAGGAATATTCCTCAAGTCCTAAACCACCAATCTTGGCCTCTTGAGTGTCCTAAATTGGATGACTATTTGTTTCAAACTGATCAAATATCTCTCCTTAATACTCCTTGGGATTCACACACTACTCCTTAGGAAGAAGAATAGTCCCAAGAGTATTTTCAATCTGCCTAATAGGAGGTGTAGACATTTGGAGAGCTTCAAACTCATTTAAAACCTACAAATGTTATTTCCATAGATTTTCATGATCCTCATGCTTGGCTTTGTGAAGTGGATTCATAGGACTATGAAGGATCTTGAAGCTCTCTATGCAGTCATGATGTAGTTTGGGATCAACCTCTTCAAATTAAAATGCTTGCCTTCTAGTAGTCATCTCAACCCCATTAAAAGTTTGAATTTTTATTCTTTCTTCCATCTCATCTTCTTGCTCATCCCTAGAAATTGATTTGTCCCTTTCTACACCAATAGGGGTCCCAATTAAGATTTATTCATCAAAATCACTTGAAGCATCCTCATCAACTAAAAATATAACTTTATCTTCTTCACTTTACTCCCATAGGATACATTAATCTTTAATGATGGGAATGGTGGGATTGTGATAAATGGGTTCATCAGTTAGAGAGGGCATGGAGGGGGTACTCTTACAACTTGGTGTCTTTTATATGGAAGACTCTTTTAGAAATTCCTGGAGATAAAGCAAGTTTAGTTGGAATAGGAGTACCTTATCCTTCTCAACAAGGATTTCACATTACTTATAGTCTTTTTGAGCTTCTTCAATGGTTGAAAGTTGATTTTAAACTTTCTCAAATAGAATCACCTTCTTATCTTAAATTCCTTTTTGGATATACCTCTAAGATGGGAAAGACTTGGGTTCTTAGGGAGGGGGAATGAGGTTTGCATAGGCTCAAGGTTCTTTTTGACTTCAATTTATTGGTGTAGACTTGAGTCAACCTTCCTTCCCCATTAATATACTATTTGGTGCCAAGTTGGGAACTTGAAACCAGGAGCTTATTCTTAATCATATACTACATCTTGAGAAGTGAATGAAGAGTTGGGAAAATTTCTAAATTTCATCACTTCTTGAGATCCCATTTCCTTTTCTAGTATGATTTTTTGGAACAATTATTCATTTGTAATGTTAATCCCTCTGGCTATCCTATCTTAAAAATAAAGTTTTGTTTACTCAACACCCTCCTCATGTTGACTAGGAGGAAGATAATCTTGCCAAGGCTATTTTAAATCATGTTCATGAGGTATATAGGTATATTATAAAGCTTACTCAAATTGATGTGAAGGCTAAACATCCTAGTAAGGTTGATAATGAAGTGTAGGATAAAAGAAGTCTTGATAACTAGGTTGTTCACATGGATAAATAGAGTCATATAGAGGATAAAACTCATCATACGTCTGATATGGTTCAATATAAGATTAATTTTTTTCATTTGGATACTTATAAGGGTCGATATAGGATTATTGAGGCTCATAGTGAGGTTGGTATGAGTCAACATGGGGTTGGTATGGGTCTTGGTATTGCTGATAAGGAAATGTAGAACATAGATTCCCTTCATATCTAGCCATTGAGTATCATGAGTAAAATCGAGAGTTTCCAAACCTACTATGCAGTCATGATTTAGTTTTATAGAGGAATCTTCCTCAAGTCCTAAACCACCAATCTTGGCCTCTTGAGTGTCCTAAATTGGATGACTATTTGTTTCAAACTGATCAAATATCTCTCCTTAATACTCCTTGGGATTCACACACTACTCCTTAGGAAGAAGAATAGTCCCAAGAGTATTTTCAATCTGCCTAATAGGAGGTGTAGAAATTTGGAGAGCTTCAAACTCATTTAAAACCTACAAATGTTATTTCCATAGATTTTCATGATCCTCATGCTTGGCTTTGTGAAGTGGATTCATAGGACTATGAAGGATCTTGAAGCTCTCTATGCAGTCATGATGTAGTTTGGAATCAACCTCTTCAAATTAAAATGCTTGCCTTCTAGTAGTCACCTCAACCTCATTAAAAGTTTGAATTTGTATTCTTTCTTCCATCTCATCTTCTTTCTCATCCCTAGAAATTGATTTGTCCCTTTCTACACAAATAGGGGTCCCAATTAAGATTTATTCATCAAAATCACTTGAAGCATCCTCATCAACTAAAAATATAAATTTATCTTCTTCACTTGACTCCCATAGGATACATTACTCTTTAATGATGGGAATGGTGGGATTGTGATAAATGGGTTCATCAGTTAGAGAGGGCATGGAGGGGGTACTCTTACAACTTGGTGTCTTTTATATGGAAGACTCTTTTAGAAATTCCTGGAGATAAAGCAAGTTTAGTTGGAATAGGAGTACCTTATCCTTCTCAACAAGGATTTCACATTACTTATAGTCTTTTTGAGCTTCTTCAATGGTTGAAAGTTGATTTTAAACTTTCTCAAATAGAATCACCTTCTTATCTTAAATTCCTTTTTGGATATACCTCTAAGATGGGAAAGATTTGGGTTCTTAGGGAGGGGGAATGAGGTTTGAATAGGCTCAAGGTTCTTTTTGACTTCAATTTATTGGTGTAGACTTGAGTCAACCTTCCTTCCCCATTAATATACTATTTGGTGCCAAGTTGGGACCTTGAAACCAGGAGCTTATTCTTAATCATATACTACATCTTGAGAGGTGAATGAAGAGTTGGGAAAATTTCTAAATTTCATCACTTCTTGAGATCCCATTTCCTTTTCTAGTATGATTTTTTGGAACAATTATTAATTTGTAATGTTAATCCCTCTGGCTATCCTATCTTAAAAATAAAGTTTTGTTTACTCAACACCCTCCTCATGTTGACTAGGAGGAAGATAATCTTGCCAAGGCTATTTTAAATCATGTTCATGAGGTATATAGGTATATTATAAAGCTTACTCAAATTGATGTGAAGGCTAAGCATCCTAGCAAGGTTGATAATGAAGTGTAGGATAAAAGAAGTCTTGATAACTAGGTTGTTCACATGGATAAATAAAGTCATATAGAGGATAAAACTCATCATACGTCTGATATGGTTCAATATAAGATTAATTTTTTTCATTTGGATACTTATAAGGGTCGATATAGGATTATTGAGGCTCATAGTGAGGTTGGTATGAGTCAACATGGGGTTGGTATGGGTCTTGGTATTGCTGATAAGGAAATGTAGAACATAGATTCCCTTCATATCTAGCCATTGAGCATCATGAGTAAAATCGAGAGTTTCCAAACCTACTATGCAGTCATGATTTAGTTTTATAGAGGAATCTTCCTCAAGTCCTAAACCACCAATCTTGGCCTCTTGAGTGTCCTAAATTGGATGACTATTTGTTTCAAACTGATCAAATATCTCTCCTTAATACTCCTTGGGATTCACACACTACTCCTTAGGAAGAAGAATAGTCCCAAGAGTATTTTCAATCTGCCTAATAGGAGGTGTAGAAATTTGGAGAGCTTCAAACTCATTTAAAACCTACAAATGTTATTTCCATAGATTTTCATGATCCTCATGCTTGGCTTTGTGAAGTGGATTCATAGGACTATGAAGGATCTTGAAGCTCTCTATGCAGTCATGATGTAGTTTGGAATCAACCTCTTCAAATTAAAATGCTTGCCTTCTAGTAGTCACCTCAACCTCATTAAAAGTTTGAATTTGTATTCTTTCTTCCATCTCATCTTCTTTCTCATCCCTAGAAATTGATTTGTCCCTTTCTACACAAATAGGGGTCCCAATTAAGATTTATTCATCAAAATCACTTGAAGCATCCTCATCAACTAAAAATATAAATTTATCTTCTTCACTTGACTCCCATAGGATACATTACTCTTTAATGATGGGAATGGTGGGATTGTGATAAATGGGTTCATCAGTTAGAGAGGGCATGGAGGGGGTACTCTTACAACTTGGTGTCTTTTATATGGAAGACTCTTTTAGAAATTCCTGGAGATAAAGCAAGTTTAGTTGGAATAGGAGTACCTTATCCTTCTCAACAAGGATTTCACATTACTTATAGTCTTTTTGAGCTTCTTCAATGGTTGAAAGTTGATTTTAAACTTTCTCAAATAGAATCACCTTCTTATCTTAAATTCCTTTTTGGATATACCTCTAAGATGGGAAAGATTTGGGTTCTTAGGGAGGGGGAATGAGGTTTGAATAGGCTCAAGGTTCTTTTTGACTTCAATTTATTGGTGTAGACTTGAGTCAACCTTCCTTCCCCATTAATATACTATTTGGTGCCAAGTTGGGACCTTGAAACCAGGAGCTTATTCTTAATCATATACTACATCTTGAGAGGTGAATGAAGAGTTGGGAAAATTTCTAAATTTCATCACTTCTTGAGATCCCATTTCCTTTTCTAGTATGATTTTTTGGAACAATTATTAATTTGTAATGTTAATCCCTCTGGCTATCCTATCTTAAAAATAAAGTTTTGTTTACTCAACACCCTCCTCATGTTGACTAGGAGGAAGATAATCTTGCCAAGGCTATTTTAAATCATGTTCATGAGGTATATAGGTATATTATAAAGCTTACTCAAATTGATGTGAAGGCTAAGCATCCTAGCAAGGTTGATAATGAAGTGTAGGATAAAAGAAGTCTTGATAACTAGGTTGTTCACATGGATAAATAAAGTCATATAGAGGATAAAACTCATCATACGTCTGATATGGTTCAATATAAGATTAATTTTTTTCATTTGGATACTTATAAGGGTCGATATAGGATTATTGAGGCTCATAGTGAGGTTGGTATGAGTCAACATGGGGTTGGTATGGGTCTTGGTATTGCTGATAAGGAAATGTAGAACATAGATTCCCTTCATATCTAGCCATTGAGCATCATGAGTAAAATCGAGAGTTTCCAAACCTACTATGCAGTCATGATTTAGTTTTATAGAGGAATCTTCCTCAAGTCCTAAACCACCAATCTTGGCCTCTTGAGTGTCCTAAATTGGATGACTATTTGTTTCAAACTGATCAAATATCTCTCCTTAATACTCCTTGGGATTCACACACTACTCCTTAGGAAGAAGAATAGTCCCAAGAGTATTTTCAATCTGCCTAATAGGAGGTGTAGAAATTTGGAGAGCTTCAAACTCATTTAAAACCTACAAATGTTATTTCCATAGATTTTCATGATCCTCATGCTTGGCTTTGTGAAGTGGATTCATAGGACTATGAAGGATCTTGAAGCTCTCTATGCAGTCATGATGTAGTTTGGAATCAACCTCTTCAAATTAAAATGCTTGCCTTCTAGTAGTCACCTCAACCTCATTAAAAGTTTGAATTTGTATTCTTTCTTCCATCTCATCTTCTTTCTCATCCCTAGAAATTGATTTGTCCCTTTCTACACAAATAGGGGTCCCAATTAAGATTTATTCATCAAAATCACTTGAAGCATCCTCATCAACTAAAAATATAAATTTATCTTCTTCACTTGACTCCCATAGGATACATTACTCTTTAATGATGGGAATGGTGGGATTGTGATAAATGGGTTCATCAGTTAGAGAGGGCATGGAGGGGGTACTCTTACAACTTGGTGTCTTTTATATGGAAGACTCTTTTAGAAATTCCTGGAGATAAAGCAAGTTTAGTTGGAATAGGAGTACCTTATCCTTCTCAACAAGGATTTCACATTACTTATAGTCTTTTTGAGCTTCTTCAATGGTTGAAAGTTGATTTTAAACTTTCTCAAATAGAATCACCTTCTTATCTTAAATTCCTTTTTGGATATACCTCTAAGATGGGAAAGATTTGGGTTCTTAGGGAGGGGGAATGAGGTTTGAATAGGCTCAAGGTTCTTTTTGACTTCAATTTATTGGTGTAGACTTGAGTCAACCTTCCTTCCCCATTAATATACTATTTGGTGCCAAGTTGGGACCTTGAAACCAGGAGCTTATTCTTAATCATATACTACATCTTGAGAGGTGAATGAAGAGTTGGGAAAATTTCTAAATTTCATCACTTCTTGAGATCCCATTTCCTTTTCTAGTATGATTTTTTGGAACAATTATTAATTTGTAATGTTAATCCCTCTGGCTATCCTATCTTAAAAATAAAGTTTTGTTTACTCAACACCCTCCTCATGTTGACTAGGAGGAAGATAATCTTGCCAAGGCTATTTTAAATCATGTTCATGAGGTATATAGGTATATTATAAAGCTTACTCAAATTGATGTGAAGGCTAAGCATCCTAGCAAGGTTGATAATGAAGTGTAGGATAAAAGAAGTCTTGATAACTAGGTTGTTCACATGGATAAATAAAGTCATATAGAGGATAAAACTCATCATACGTCTGATATGGTTCAATATAAGATTAATTTTTTTCATTTGGATACTTATAAGGGTCGATATAGGATTATTGAGGCTCATAGTGAGGTTGGTATGAGTCAACATGGGGTTGGTATGGGTCTTGGTATTGCTGATAAGGAAATGTAGAACATAGATTCCCTTCATATCTAGCCATTGAGCATCATGAGTAAAATCGAGAGTTTCCAAACCTACTATGCAGTCATGATTTAGTTTTATAGAGGAATCTTCCTCAAGTCCTAAACCACCAATCTTGGCCTCTTGAGTGTCCTAAATTGGATGACTATTTGTTTCAAACTGATCAAATATCTCTCCTTAATACTCCTTGGGATTCACACACTACTCCTTAGGAAGAAGAATAGTCCCAAGAGTATTTTCAATCTGCCTAATAGGAGGTGTAGACATTTGGAGAGCTTCAAACTCATTTAAAACCTACAAATGTTATTTCCATAGATTTTCATGATCCTCATGCTTGGCTTTGTGAAGTGGATTCATAGGACTATGAAGGATCTTGAAGCTCTCTATGCAGTCATGATGTAGTTTGGGATCAACCTCTTCAAATTAAAATCCTTGCCTTCTAGTAGTCACCTCAACCCCATTAAAAGTTTGAATTTTTATTCTTTCTTCCATCTCATCTTCTTGCTTATCCCTAGAAATTGATTTGTCCCTTTCTACACCAATAGGGGTCCCAATTAAGATTTATTCATCAAAATCACTTGAAGCATCCTCATCAACTAAAAATATAACTTTATCTTCTTCACTTGACTCCCATAGGATACATTACTCTTTAATGAATGGAATGGTGGGATTGTGATAAATGGGTTCATCAGTTAGAGAGGGCATGGAGGGGGTACTCTTACAACTTGGTGTCTTTTATATGGAAGACTCTTTTAGAAATTCCTGGAGATAAAGCAAGTTTAGTTGGAATAGGAGTACCTTATCCTTCTCAACAAGGATTTCACATTACTTATAGTCTTTTTGAGCTTCTTCAATGGTTGAAAGTTGATTTTAAACTTTCTCAAATAGAATCACCTTCTTATCTTAAATTCCTTTTTGGATATACCTCTAAGATGGGAAAGATTTGGGTTCTTAGGGAGGGGGAATGAGGTTTGAATAGGCTCAAGGTTCTTTTTGACTTCAATTTATTGGTGTAGACTTGAGTCAACCTTCCTTCCCCATTAATATACTATTTGGTGCCAAGTTGGGACCTTGAAACCAGGAGCTTATTCTTAATCATATACTACATCTTGAGAGGTGAATGAAGAGTTGGGAAAATTTCTAAATTTCATCACTTCTTGAGATCCCATTTCCTTTTCTAGTATGATTTTTTGGAACAATTATTCATTTGTAATGTTAATCCCTCTGGCTATCCTATCTTAAAAATAAAGTTTTGTTTACTCAACACCCTCCTCATGTTGACTAGGAGGAAGATAATCTTGCCAAGGCTATTTTAAATCATGTTCATGAGGTATATAGGTATATTATAAAGCTTACTCAAATTGATGTGAAGGCTAAGCATCCTAGCAAGGTTGATAATGAAGTGTAGGATAAAAGAAGTCTTGATAACTAGGTTGTTCACATGGATAAATAAAGTCATATAGAGGATAAAACTCATCATACGTCTGATATGGTTCAATATAAGATTAATTTTTTTCATTTGGATACTTATAAGGGTCGATATAGGATTATTGAGGCTCATAGTGAGGTTGGTATGAGTCAACATGGGGTTGGTATGGGTCTTGGTATTGCTGATAAGGAAATGTAGAACATAGATTCCCTTCATATCTAGCCATTGAGCATCATGAGTAAAATCGAGAGTTTCCAAACCTACTATGCAGTCATGATTTAGTTTTATAGAGGAATCTTCCTCAAGTCCTAAACCACCAATCTTGGCCTCTTGAGTGTCCTAAATTGGATGACTATTTGTTTCAAACTGATCAAATATCTCTCCTTAATACTCCTTGGGATTCACACACTACTCCTTAGGAAGAAGAATAGTCCCAAGAGTATTTTCAATCTGCCTAATAGGAGGTGTAGACATTTGGAGAGCTTCAAACTCATTTAAAACCTACAAATGTTATTTCCATAGATTTTCATGATCCTCATGCTTGGCTTTGTGAAGTGGATTCATAGGACTATGAAGGATCTTGAAGCTCTCTATGCAGTCATGATGTAGTTTGGAATCAACCTCTTCAAATTAAAATCCTTGCCTTCTAGTAGTCACCTCAACCCCATTAAAAGTTTGAATTTTTATTCTTTCTTCCATCTCATCTTCTTGCTTATCCCTAGAAATTGATTTGTCCCTTTCTACACCAATAGGGGTCCCAATTAAGATTTATTCATCAAAATCACTTGAAGCATCCTCATCAACTAAAAATATAACTTTATCTTCTTCACTTGACTCCCATAGGATACATTACTCTTTAATGAATGGAATGGTGGGATTGTGATAAATGGGTTCATCAGTTAGAGAGGGCATGGAGGGGGTACTCTTACAACTTGGTGTCTTTTATATGGAAGACTCTTTTAGAAATTCCTGGAGATAAAGCAAGTTTAGTTGGAATAGGAGTACCTTATCCTTCTCAACAAGGATTTCACATTACTTATAGTCTTTTTGAGCTTCTTCAATGGTTGAAAGTTGATTTTAAACTTTCTCAAATAGAATCACCTTCTTATCTTAAATTCCTTTTTGGATATACCTCTAAGATGGGAAAGATTTGGGTTCTTAGGGAGGGGGAATGAGGTTTGAATAGGCTCAAGGTTCTTTTTGACTTCAATTTATTGGTGTAGACTTGAGTCAACCTTCCTTCCCCATTAATATACTATTTGGTGCCAAGTTGGGACCTTGAAACCAGGAGCTTATTCTTAATCATATACTACATCTTGAGAGGTGAATGAAGAGTTGGGAAAATTTCTAAATTTCATCACTTCTTGAGATCCCATTTCCTTTTCTAGTATGATTTTTTGGAACAATTATTCATTTGTAATGTTAATCCCTCTGGCTATCCTATCTTAAAAATAAAGTTTTGTTTACTCAACACCCTCCTCATGTTGACTAGGAGGAAGATAATCTTGCCAAGGCTATTTTAAATCATGTTCATGAGGTATATAGGTATATTATAAAGCTTACTCAAATTGATGTGAAGGCTAAGCATCCTAGCAAGGTTGATAATGAAGTGTAGGATAAAAGAAGTCTTGATAACTAGGTTGTTCACATGGATAAATAAAGTCATATAGAGGATAAAACTCATCATACGTCTGATATGGTTCAATATAAGATTAATTTTTTTCATTTGGATACTTATAAGGGTCGATATAGGATTATTGAGGCTCATAGTGAGGTTGGTATGAGTCAACATGGGGTTGGTATGGGTCTTGGTATTGCTGATAAGGAAATGTAGAACATAGATTCCCTTCATATCTAGCCATTGAGCATCATGAGTAAAATCGAGAGTTTCCAAACCTACTATGCAGTCATGATTTAGTTTTATAGAGGAATCTTCCTCAAGTCCTAAACCACCAATCTTGGCCTCTTGAGTGTCCTAAATTGGATGACTATTTGTTTCAAACTGATCAAATATCTCTCCTTAATACTCCTTGGGATTCACACACTACTCCTTAGGAAGAAGAATAGTCCCAAGAGTATTTTCAATCTGCCTAATAGGAGGTGTAGACATTTGGAGAGCTTCAAACTCATTTAAAACCTACAAATGTTATTTCCATAGATTTTCATGATCCTCATGCTTGGCTTTGTGAAGTGGATTCATAGGACTATGAAGGATCTTGAAGCTCTCTATGCAGTCATGATGTAGTTTGGGATCAACCTCTTCAAATTAAAATCCTTGCCTTCTAGTAGTCACCTCAACCCCATTAAAAGTTTGAATTTTTATTCTTTCTTCCATCTCATCTTCTTGCTTATCCCTAGAAATTGATTTGTCCCTTTCTACACCAATAGGGGTCCCAATTAAGATTTATTCATCAAAATCACTTGAAGCATCCTCATCAACTAAAAATATAACTTTATCTTCTTCACTTGACTCCCATAGGATACATTACTCTTTAATGAATGGAATGGTGGGATTGTGATAAATGGGTTCATCAGTTAGAGAGGGCATGGAGGGGGTACTCTTACAACTTGGTGTCTTTTATATGGAAGACTCTTTTAGAAATTCCTGGAGATAAAGCAAGTTTAG
This sequence comes from Torreya grandis, assembly GCA_037957365.1. NCBI lineage: Eukaryota > Viridiplantae > Streptophyta > Pinopsida > Cupressales > Taxaceae > Torreya > Torreya grandis. Next base: position 5,202,330 of record JARHVA010000458.1, read on the forward strand.
TTGGAATAGGAGTACCTTATCCTTCTCAACAAGGATTTCACATTACTTATAGTCTTTTTGAGCTTCTTCAATGGTTGAAAGTTGATTTTAAACTTTCTCAAATAGAATCACCTTCTTATCTTAAATTCCTTTTTGGATATACCTCTAAGATGGGAAAGATTTGGGTTCTTAGGGAGGGGGAATGAGGTTTGAATAGGCTCAAGGTTCTTTTTGACTTCAATTTATTGGTGTAGACTTGAGTCAACCTTCCTTCCCTATTAATATACTATTTGGTGCCAAGTTGGGACCTTGAAACCAGGAGCTTATTCTTAATCATATACTACATCTTGAGAGGTGAATGAAGAGTTGGGAAAATTTCTAAATTTCATCACTTCTTGAGATCCCATTTCCTTTTCTAGTATGATTTTTTGGAACAATTATTCATTTGTAATGTTAATCCCTCTGGCTATCCTATCTTAAAAATAAAGTTTTGTTTACTCAACACCCTCCTCATGTTGACTAGGAGGAAGATAATCTTGCCAAGGCTATTTTAAATCATGTTCATGAGGTATATAGGTATATTATAAAGCTTACTCAAATTGATGTGAAGGCTAAACATCCTAGTAAGGTTGATAATGAAGTGTAGGATAAAAGAAGTCTTGATAACTAGGTTGTTCACATGGATAAATAGAGTCATATAGAGGATAAAACTCATCATACGTCTGATATGGTTCAATATAAGATTAATTTTTTTCATTTGGATACTTATAAGGGTCGATATAGGATTATTGAGGCTCATAGTGAGGTTGGTATGAGTCAACATGGGGTTGGTATGGGTCTTGGTATTGCTGATAAGGAAATGTAGAACATAGATTCCCTTCATATCTAGCCATTGAGCATCATGAGTAAAATAAAGAATAAGATAACTATCAACATAAATTATTCTTACCCTTGGATGAAGACTTTATGACACCCTTTTTTAGGATACTTGGATGCTAATTTATCACCATAATGGCTAAATCTCCTTGAGTTCATTGATTGCTGAGAGTAAGTGTTGCAACCTCCTTAAATTCTAATCACATTGGGAGTGCTATAAATTATTATCAGTCTAGATTGAACCTTTGAGGCAAAAATGTTTTAGACTTTCCTCATCCATCTAATACAATATAATCACCTCTAGGTGTGGGTAGCCTATTGGGTGAAGTGAATTTCTAGTTTTGGGGCAAGTTCCCTTGATGCATCATCTAAAATAAACTCCTAAAACTACTTAGTTTTTAATGAAAATGGATATAATGATGCATGAAACAAGCCTAAGTTATGGGAGGTGATGCACCGATATGTTTTGTCTCCTCTACTTGATCCTTAACAACACTTATAGATGGAACAAGATTGATTATTAACACATTCTCTCTCCAAAAGACTCCTACACATTAGTGTTTCACATGGAGGTTATGCTAGATGACTATGAATTGAGGATTGTGAATGAGAGGCCTCATTCAAGATAGTATCAATCAATTTTCACTAAAATTACAATCACTAACACCTTCACACACCATGTAATGTACATAAGATAATACACTAGTACCTAGGTGAAAACAAGGACTTATGAAGGAAGAAGATTCAACCACTTGTGAAAATATAAGTAGCGTCAAAACACTAAAATACCAACATAAAAGAGTCTAAATTATTATTTTATTATCTCAAGGTTATAGATACAAATGGTCAAGACTTTCACATACCTAGCACAAAGATATGTATAATGGATCTTGAATCCCAATTTATAGAACATGATGAGAGAGAAAAGGAAAAGATATCACTAAATTTAATCAATTTTTCAATACACTTCTATTTTTAGTTTCAAATCAGAAGGACAATGCATAAGACCCCACTTTCTATCCCTCTTTAATGCATTAGTAATACTTGGTTGATGCTCTTCATGAAGGTATGGTGTAGAGATGGAGTGATGGAAGCTAACTCAGTATTGGTGGAAGCTAATTCTCTTAGTATGGTGTAGGGGATGAGCACACCAACTTGGTCAACCACTCTTTTCTTAGAAGTTACATTAATATAAGATGGTTTATCTTGGCCTTAATGAAGCCTGAACTAGCCCATCCTTCCATCATCCATGCCAATAAGGATAAAAAAACTTCCATGTTCTCCATAATGGACATGAAATGTGCATGTTAACCTAAATTAAGTAGTTTTAAGAGAATATATGGATCTCCATTCAACCTCTTATCTTCCCTCTACACCAAGATACATCTTCCTTAGTTGACCAAATAAACCTATTATGCAATAAGGCCTAGTCATTCGATACTAGTCACTTGGATGGCCATGATAATTACATATAAATTTGAGAATGGGTTAATGAGAATGATTAAGGACCAAAAAATCATCTCATACCATGAATTATTCATTTAGGTATTGTACACATTTAATTATTATTCATCTAGGTGACTAGGTCATCCTTTACTAACACCTCTAGACTGTCTTTCTAGTCTAGGCCTACAAAAGCACTTATAGGGTGAATTTAGTGTATTTTATGGATTTATAAGGTATAAAACATATCAAATCACCATCTTAAATGATCTATAAGTGCTCACCTATCACTGTACTTTGAACTTACCATGCAAACTTACAAAAATAGGTTGTTTACTACATCTGTACAAGTATCCATACAAACCAATTGTATAACCAAGACATTATTAGAGTTTATAATGTGTTTAAAGTGTTTAATAAGCCAAACCAAGTCATTTTTATTCATTTATTTTATCTTCTTCTCCATCAGGTCATCACTAGGGTTTTACAAGAGTTTAAGGTGCCATCATCTCTTGAGGATTGTTCATAAAGAAAAAATCCTTTCTCTCCTTCCTAATACCACAAGGAGGTAGGGGATAAACCCATAAAAATCCCAAAAACTAAATTTTCCACCATGCAAACTATCAATAAATATACGAGTGAAAGTTGTCAGTCTCTTGGGCTCAAGTAAGCATTTTAAGAGTGTTTTCTGATCTTGATGATTGTTCATACAGGTAAGGGACCTAAAAAAACTCCTAATTCAAATATAAAATATTATGTAGACATAATTTATACCTAAAAAATACATTAGACCCCATACATGATTTCATGTTCATACTAAGCACAAGAAGACCTATTTTGGATAGTAGTTTTGTAGCTATAAAGGCTTAAGAAGGTCTTTAGGCCAAAATAATACTTTATTTTTCACTCTCTACCTATGGATGCCTCCCTAGGGTCTGTCCTATCATCATAAAAATTATAAATTCCTTTATGCTCTCAAATCACCCTCATTATACCATCTTACACATGACTATGTATATAGGTATGTGCTCTAATATTAAGTTCTACATGCCTAAACAATCCCTATCAACATTGTTACCCTTTCTTACTAACTATGGTAAATTAATAGATATTTTAATATAACTATAATAAAAATTATAATGTGATTCAATTCCTCTTGATAACATTTTTTCCTTAAAATTACACAAGCACCTTTCATACACCTATCTAGGGTTTGTAAGCCACTAGTCCAATTTGACCCTAGAGGTCTATTTCTTAGGTTATTGGGGTTTCCTCTTGATTCACTAAGATAAAAACATTTTAAAATCATCATTAACCTCCCTAGGGTTTTTTATCCTCCAAATATTCCCAAGAATTTAATTTGTCTTCTAGTTTCATGCTTAGGCCTATGACTACCCAGTTATGCCTACTAGGCCTAATTAGCCTGTCAATGATATTTATTTGATTCAAAAAACTAATAAATATAAATGAATACTATGGGAAATTGGTAGGTAATTAAAGATACCTATCTCTTACTCCCTCACCTTTCATCCATGTATGGTTCGAATTACTATCTCCACTATTCTCTAAAGCCCTGCCTGTAGGAGTTTAATGGGCCTATCTATAAAAAGTGTGAACATCATCAATTTTTTTGGAAATTGATGTCTTATAAATTATTTTAACATGATATATAGAGTCTTAAAATTGTTTTAAAACCTTTGAGACCCTTACTCACTTCACATATATCGATTTTTTCCATTCTTGCATGACATAATTGTAGGTGTTATCTTAAGGTCTACCTAGGTTATAAGTGTGTATATTATCTTATTGTTAACACCTTGAGGTCTCAATGATAGATTAAAAATGATGTATAGGGTATTTATAATTATATATAACCATCTATTCTTTCACCGAAACCATCTTTCACTCAACTTTGCAATCATAGTTCTGCCTTTTCATGACTGGCCTATAGGTCAATTTGGGTCCACTTCTTTAGTGTGCTTGATCATCATATGAGTGTAAAGAGAAATTTAGATATAATTGAATACACCTTATTATTTTATAAGTATTTTTTATGAATCCTTAGGCACCCTTTATATTTATTCAAGCCTAAAATGGTTATAAGGATAATTATCTACCTGCAAGAGTGATTTGGAATCTTAAACATTGGGTCTAAAGGAATGATTTTATAATAATACTTAACCATATTATATGTTTTAACCTTGAAATTAAAATTACCTTTATACATTCAAAATCAATCACCTTAATTCATCTTTAACATTACATACCAAATGCATACCTATAGGTTTATAGACATGTAGGTTTGCATTCCCATGCTCTTAGGCCTCTTTTGGTGCAAACAAGATCTCTCAATACTGAAATCATCATTAATTGGATTTTTAAATTAAATTTATGATATTATTTATTTAAATTTCCTTTTGATAGTGTAACATAAGACCACCTTCAATCAACTTCAAGCAAGTAGTCTATACACAATTCAATTGGCAGGGAGTATGAGTGTTGCTTGGAAGACTTTGTATAGAATAATCAGATGGTTAGGGAGACTTGGATGGAGAATAAGGTTATAACAACATTAAAAACCATTATATTCATACATTTTGAATAATCTTTAAAACATAGAGGTAATAATGCATGTATCTCAATATGCCAATTGCCTTATGGAACCCTTTTGATTATCTCTCAATGTCACACATGCCCCTATTGGTGGATGAAAGTGAAAAATGTATGTGTATACCTCTGAGGGTCCTTATCAAATACTCTCATGCTTCCATAAATCCATTTTTTCAAGAATTATTGCTTAAAATTGACCCACTAGGGTTTTAAAGGTGTTTAAGACCACTTGGGGGTATTAGTGATTGTTCATAAATACCAAGGATTTTATCTATAGACCAATGCCACTAATTTTAATCCACTAGGGAATCCACCTTTGGATAAGATATTGGGATCTAACTCCCTCTATATGAAATACACCATCCAACTCAAACTGGACCTTGTGAGCTTGTTGAGGGCTTGATTGAGTTCTTACTACCATTTCTACCTTTCTCTACACATTTAAGACATGGATTATTTTCCATGATGCCTACAAGGGATCCAAAATTTTATGTTTGACTTCCTCTAACACTTTCCTTACCATAAAAGTCCATACAAGTCTTGGAAATACCTTTAAAGCCTCATTTTCCTACATTTTTCATGATTGAGATCTTCGAAACCCATTGGAGAACAAAATGAGGGAAAAGAAAAATCAAATACACTTTAAAACCAAGGGGTATGAATGGATGGAGATAAAAGTTCATTTTAAAGTGTGTGGGGACGTTTATGGTGAATAAATGATATCTGACCCTTAAAAAGACCCATTTTTGCATATAAGACCACTTTGTTATGACTTGGAATGATTATGAAACCTTTGAAAACTCCTAATTTCAATGTGACACCTCATCCAAAGGCTTCTAACTACAAGTTTAAATTATATGACATGTTTTAATGGAATTTTGATGACCTTAGGGGCTCATTGGGGTTTGAAATGTCCTTTGACAAATAGGCTGTAGAAGATAGCTTTAGATATACCACTAGCCCTCTTGTCAAGATCCAAAAATGATTTGAACATGTCTTACATGTTGATAAAAGGCCTCTCCAATAAGAGGTGTCTTAGAATAAGCAAAAATATACTAGGAACTAGAAACCTTAAGTTCTTCAAATACCTTAATTTTTACTAAAATCCCTTAACTTTGTCAAATAAGGTATAGGCCACTTTTTAGGCTTCAAAACACATTTGACACCTTTCCAATCTCCCAAGGACAACCTATGAAGACCTAATATGTCACCTAATGAATCAAAAGATGTTATCACATGATACTTCCTAAATCAACCCCTAGTGCATATAATGAAACCTTAAACAATGCTAAAAGTCTTTAAAAAAAGACCATTTGAAGATCATGACAAGATTTAGAAAGCCTCACACAAGCTTGAAGGAGGGTCTCATGAAAAAGTTTATAAATATAGGGGTTGATATTTGTCTTAGAAGGCCAAATGATCAATATGGGTAACCCTTTAGGTTCCAAAAAAATAATTACATACTTGAATAAGATTTCTTGTAAATCTAGTGGATGGTTGGAATCATAGGATTCATTGAGCTGGATGGCACAAAGCTAGGAAACAATCCCATAAAATCCCTTTTTTATAACCTTTTTCATTTGATTAGAGATAATGATACTTTTAGAGTATGGTGACATGTCTCTTAATGTGTTTTGTGTATATAAAATGAAATACAAATGATCTATTAATCAATCTAACTCAGAGAAGATAAATTCTACTTACACTTTTGATTGTTGATAGATTAGATATTTAGGATCATGACCAAGATGGAACTTCTAGACCTAACCAAGGGATATCTTACCATAATGACATTATTAGATAGGTTTCCAAATCCTCTAGTCAAGAAACACCATGCAATAACCCTAACTAGGTCCTACATTTTCATATTCACAAAAGTATATGCAAAGTAAAGTAAAATATAGTCTAGTGCTCACCAAACCTTATGACACAAAGTGGGAGTAATAAAAATAAAAAGTAAACATGCATAGAATATCTATACTCACATCAATGTATAAGAAATCCCAACGTATGTGATAAAATTACAAATGATAATCTATCTACTGTTACAAAGGAGGAACAAAGTTAGAAATACTTACCTTTGAAGATGAACTTGTCAAGCCTCAATATCTCCCTTGGACAAGGTGCTTCATAAGAGTTTATTGTGGTATGTAATGATAATAAGGATAAGTCATTTTTAGGATACATAACTTATCCATGCATCCAAAAGACTTATCCACAAGATAAGATCTGTATCTCTAAATAAAGTATTGAAACCCTAAGCTATGCTCTTCAAGTAGAATTTTGGATAAATAGATACACAATATATTATTATTATTCTTCTCTTCCTCTCTTAATTAAATGAAGAAATGAATCTCTATATATAGATCAACCTAACCTTAATCTTTTATAAAATTTTCATTGATAGGGCTGACCCAATCGACTTTGTATCATTATTGATAAAAACAAATTAGGTCTTGGTTAGGTTAGCCAGCGGCCAACCTAGACCCTATATGAGTTTTATCAATTAGAGTACAAGGTCAATGGGGTTGACAGTGTAATGTAAACTATTGGAAAGGGTTTTATGCTTAGGAAGGGGCTAATGAAAGTGCAAAATGGATAGATGAGGGTGAAATAGAGAAGACAACTTAGGAAAGTGTTGAGGAGATGGTTGTGTAGATAACATGTGGCAGTATAGGGACAACAATCCTATGAAGCACCAATGGTCTTCCCACCCCTTTCTCAATGTACCCTTTAAGGCATGCACTTAGAGATATTGAGACTCGATCGGTTCCTATAAGAGATAAAACATTACTAATTGATAAAAGTTTGAAAATATTATGTGTATACATATTCCCCATTCAAATCTCATCACATGTCACATAGGTGCAACAAGGGATGGTGTTTTAGGAAAAGACATAGCAACACACAATGTTGAAGCTAAATAATTGTAGTGAGAAGAGAGTAAGATAAATGAAAGGACATAATTGAAAAATACATACCTTTAATTACCTTAGTACCATAGATAAATAATGAGATGCTAGAAGTGTGAAGGTGTACAATGTAGGGAACATTAGGTGAACCTATATAAATTAGTAAAAATAGCAAAAAATCAATTTTTTTTGTAAAACATACATGCGATATGTGAAAATATTCTCTACAATGTTAGGATTTCAAAACTTTTTATAGTTTATAAAAAGAGCTAGTAGAAACAAATATATGATCAAAAAATAGAATATGGTGGTAAATATTTGAGAGGTAAAAAAATTTGAATAGTGAATATAAATAGGGTGAAAAACTAATTCATCTATTATTTTTACTATTCTGAGAAAATAGAGCTCTAGGAGACCTAGTTTGAGACCAAAGAGCCATCATGATGAGGAGATGATAGTTGAGATAGGGAGGATGTCTAGTAGCTTTAGTGAGTGCAACACATGCAAGCAGTTATGAATTGTAATTTTTTGAGTAATTTTATTTGAAATTAAGCTATATATATATATATATATATATATATATATATATATATATATATATATATATATATATAATTGACAAGTAAGCAAAACCTAGGCACTGAAACTAACCCTAGGAAAATTTTAGGTAGACTAGGGGTAGAATGGGAAGTTGGGTATAAATAAGTTTGACCAATAAATGCTGAAGGAATTTATTGTAAATGGTCAAAATGTCACCGATATGAAATAATAGAGTCAACTTGGTCACCTAGTTTGTAAGGTGAGTAGAAAATAGGGGCCAACTATATAGTAGTGGGCTGACATAGTTATTTAAGGGTGGCTAACTATGTAGTAGTAGGCTAACATAGTTGGTGAGGAGGAGAAGGATGACTACGTACCAAAATGATGATTTAGTTGGTGGAAGAGGGCTGATATAGTTTTCAAAAGGGGGTTGACTATGTATTATAGGGCTGATTTAGTATGCTAAAGCTGAAGGAGGGCTGATTTAGTATAAAATAGGTCAATGTCATTGGAAATGATAAGGAAACAGAGGAAACTAAATTGAACCAATTGATTAAGTAGTTAATTTTTGAATTTTTAATAATGTATTTTGATTATTTATGACATGGAGAGCTAATACATCTTTTATTGTTTGAATATTTACATAGACACTAGAGATATTAGCACTAATAGATACATCATGGTTATTGGATTTTTTGTATCATTTGAGTGATGTGGATATATCTTGACTGGTCACTCTAGGTTTTGGAGGTATTATAAAAATGAGACAAATGCCATTGAGTGTTGATCTCATTGGCATGTTCCTAAGAGCATAGGAATGATTGACCAACACTTTCCAATGGGTGGTGGATGGGGATACTATTGAGGTGGGGATCACTTTGGAAGATGTCAATGTGTTTTTTAGACTTCTTATAGGTAGGACATTGATGATCACTGACATGCTAAAGGATCTAGATGAGAGATAAGCACTAGCCTAGTGGGTGACATGCTCATATAATATTTACCCTAAGTTGATGGTAATCATATTTGACATTTATATTCTATCCATTTTGGACATATAAAAGGTAGTGATATGACTTATGATAACATGAGTTTTGTGTCATAAGTTAGATAGCAAGGTACCACTATATGTGATAGCCTTATCCTAGTCAATATCATATTAGGGAGCACTCTATGATTTTGGGGCTATCATTTGGGTGTGGTCATGCATGGTATGTATGAGATGATGTTTAAAGTTTATAAGACCATGGGGCCTATAGTTTTATTGAGTACTTAGATATATGAGAGGTTTCTCATGTATCAACAACTTGGGTTATCCCATGTGGTTGATAATATGATACCTTGGGTCATGGATTAGAGACAAGATCATGTAATGTGGGTTGTGTCTTATGTGTTATCTCTATAAACTATCACATCAGGAGAGATCGTGTGGTATCCTTACACACATTGCTACTATATGGCCTAGTTAGGTGACCTTGTTATAGGGTTGGCATGGGTGAGGATCATAGGCCACTCCACATCATCGATAGAGACACATCTAATGGAACACTTGTCAGGATAGTTTAGACTCCCATACCTAGTGGCCCCTATAAAAAGTGCTTGCTTATTGGGAACAACATGCTAGAGAGCTGAGAGGGAAGAGAGGAGGAGGGGTACTAGTAGAGATAATAATGATCAAGCTATGGTGTGTTATACCCTATATTGTTTGAGCATGATAATAGGTAATAACAAAGCTAATAGGGGGAGATGCCATGGATGTAGATGCGAGTGCATATAAGGCACCATAGTAGCAACAATAATGACCACCATGGCCACATTAAATAAGGAGGCACCATTGGCAAGAGAATATACAAGCAAGGGATGTAACATAAGGGGACTCAAAAACTATTCTATGACATAACTAGTCTATACATGCACTTCTAAGGATAAAATCATGGCATGATCAAGTGATGACTGTGGATTTACACTAGTGTAAAGGTAGATGATAGAGGAGGTGCTCAGTGGGTGATAAATTAGAGAGATGGTTGTTGGTGACACAAAATTGGTGAGAAATGTTTTAATTTTGATTTAATTTTTTGATATAGGAGACTAATTATGTTGTGATTATGGTAGATAGATGATTTTGAGATATATATGTGATTTGATGCCTATCTATTTTTTTAGTTTTACATATCTTGTGGTAGAAGAGGTTAGATGGGGAGCCCTAATGATGGCTACACATCATGAAATTTTGGATGGGGTGATGGTACCATACAACCTCACCACTCTAGATGATCCCATGGTTCCATCTACCCTAACCTAGGTAGGGTGGTTTAGACTAGTGGGAGAGGTCATGAGGTAGCTTTAGGAATGCAGGGATGGACTATAATCACTAACAGGGGTGGGAGAGGGAGAGGCATAGGCCTGGTAGGCCTTGGAACATGAGAGAGAAACACACATGCCTACTATTATCCAACTTAGATAGGTGTAGGCCTAGGTGGCTAATCTATAGGGATAGGTTGCAGGTTTGAGATCCTAGATTACGTCATTACATTCTACCATTTAGAGGGAACATTTACATACATTTATGGGTAGCATGGCTATGCTATAACATAGATAGAATGGATCCCAATCTTAGATATGAAGTCATTGTACTTTGTATTTTATATAAAACACATGATATATATATATATATATATATATATATATATATATATATATAGAGAGAGAGAGAGAGAGAGATTGATATTTGTATTGATCTCATGAGTTATACTTGGTTGTGGATGTTGATGCATGGATATATTTCTTTCTAGCACATGTTTTTTTTATCTTTTGTTGTATACATTATGGGAAACATATGGTGAGTGTTTTATTTTCTAGCATTATGTGATACACATGCATGGTTAAAAAGATAAAGGCAAAAATGGCTTGGAAAAGTATAATTAATCAAAAACATATGCATTTCATACTATATCACGATGGGAAATGTGTAACAATAAAATATGACTAAATATAATAAACCAAAGAAGGTAAAAAGGGTAACAAATGTTTTTAAACCATGTAAAAGATTTACACCAAGTTAAAATAAGATAAAATCACACTATATCATGTTGAAAAATATGAAAATAATGTAATAAAATGGAAGGCACAATAAAAATGAATGGTATAAAAATGAAATAATTAAGTCAATTAATCATACTAAATCATGTTGGGAAGTATAAAAAAAAGACAAAATTGGAAAATTAAATTAAATTGATCACACTAATTCAAGCTAGGAATATGAAAAATATAATAAAATGGTTGTAAGCATACATGAAATCATAAAATAAGAAGATAAAAGTGAAATATTAATGAAGTAAGCATAAAACATACTAAATCAAGTTGGGAAGCATGTCAGTGATGTGTAACTCATAATCAATCACTATTTATCTCAAATTTGACACATGTAATTTCATTATGACTTGGGTATTGACATATTTTTTTAGGAAGACCTGGTCCTATCCATGGTCTTACACTAAAAATAACTAATGGAACATGATGAAGGCACATCTTAGGAATGCCCAAGAGTTGGTTTAAGAGTCATAAATGTGAGTCAAATTTGAATTTGAGTTCAAGGTTAGTTTTCCCACCTTTTTTATAATTTGAGTTTTCAAACTTATACTAAAGGATTGAGAGTGAATTTTCAAAGTTAGTCTAAGGAGATGTTAATGTTATGTCATGTTGAATAAAGTTGTAATAGACCTTTAACGCCTCTTGAAAGGTCTTATAAGATGTTTTTGAATCATATGTCAAGTTGAAAGAGTGAGGTGGCAATCATGTTGATTCACCACCCTATGTGGTTCTTGAGGGTGTTGAAGAGTTTCTTGAATCAAGAAATGGTTATATGTGTTTTGATGTTAGTCTAGTGGATATAGAGAAAGAAGGTAGAGTTTTCATGGTCCATTGGAAGGAGAAGTACATGAAGAAAATAGGGCAGACAAGATTGTCAAAGAATAAAGGTTTACCAAGTTGTATGAGGATTGTGTAAGCCTATGTTTATGTCATAAACTAAATATTAATGTGAATCCAATGGTAATAGATGATTTGATTTCACTATGTACTTGAAAGACTTTATAGAATAAGAATTTGTTCTTATAAATGAGTAAATAATATGCATGACTAAAATGCTTACCCTTGCAATCTTATGCATTCTATGTTTGCGCATTGAATGATCAAAGAAGAAATATTGTATACACTTAGCCTACACACACACACACACACACACACACACACACACACACACACACACACATATATATATATACATACATACATACATACATACATACATATATATATATATATATATGTATATATATATATATATGTATATATATATATATGTATATATATATATATATGTATATATATATATATGTATATATATATATGTATATATATATGTATATATATATATATATGTACATATTATTATGGTGATATTATTATATTATATTATGGTGATATTATTATTTTTGTCCTTAAGTTCCCAAGTATTTATTTGTGGATTTGTCAAAGCAATTGGTACTCAGATATATACTGTGAATAGGCCCTTGTTTGATGAACCACTCTCTTTTGCATACAAACTATGTGTTGTTATTAAGGGATAAATGATTTTGAAGTTTTATTTTCAATATAATTTGAAAGGTTATTTGACCTTTTGTGTTGTTGAAGGGTTTTAAAATAACAAAGACCTCTTGATTGATAGTCAATACTTTGATATGTCCTATTATCTATGACAAAGATTGTGTGAGAGGACGGTATAAGTATTTCATTGCAAGTAAGGATCAAAAATATTGGATTTTAATAGATTTATATTGGATTTGGTAATTCCTTGGAATGTGGTTGGAGATATTGTGAAACTTTATTTTGCATTATATTGAATTTAATACTACTATAGGCAGACAAACCTATTAATTACTTGTGTTTCTTGCATAATCAAGGGGATTCTTGTTTGAAAAGGGTAAACAATGAATAGGAAATGAATTTATAATGTTTGTAGAAGGTGTAAGACACTAATAAAGACCAAAAAAATATTATTTGGTCCATTGAAACCTCATATATCAAAATATATGCAAGTTTATAGGCTCTTGACCTATATAGTGGTCTAGAAACCCTGGATTTAGGGTTTGGAGCATAAAAGGAGTTATAACCATCCAATGTTGATGAAAATTTTTAGTATGGACCTGTTTGACATGATTGAAGTGAATCAATTGATTTAAATCCTAATTGAATCCATTTGTATGGGTTTTTAGTGACTGAGTTGTGCTTAAGAGATTAAGGTCTTAGTTGGGATGGCTAAAGAAGTAAAGGGGATGTTTTATGAGAGTGATATTAAAAAAAGAGTTGATTAATATAAAGGAGAAAAAAAATTATCCACAAAGGTCAATATTTTGACTTGGTTGACCATACATTTCTCAGACTAAGGAGGTTTATCCATTTGGAGGGATAATTAGAGTGACAAGTAAGCCTAAAGGTACAAAACTTTGCAAAGGAAACTAACCTAAAATTTTGTGTGAAGTAATGGAATGGAAAAGGGTACTAAAAAAATATTTGGTTTTCATATATGAGATGGTTTAAGAAACAAACAATGTATTTTCACTAAAATAGGGCTAAAAGGCTTAGCAAACAAGAAGTTGAATATTGAGTGAAAATCAAGGTGAGGGATGATGAAATTGGTTTGATATGGTTTTAAATAAGGTATTATAATGTTTTAAGTAAATTTTAACTTTTATTAAGTAGGTTTGTGAGTTTTGGTCTTTTTAGACAAGATAGGCCTAATGTTGGCTAAGGAAAATTTGCAAGTTTACAAGCAAAGTGAAAGTAGAAGTGTAGGATGAGGGTATAACTCTAAATCATTTGGTATCAAATACATATAGATGATATAGGTATAGGTACATATATATTTATTAATTTGGTAATTTTTTTCATGTTTTATACGGATTAAGAATTTGTAGGTAAGTAAGCAAGAAGGTAGTTGCAAGGAGTCTTGTTGAAAGGCACAATTGAGATAGCAAATTAAGGAAGGTATGATCTATTTTTTGGTTGAATTATTGCTTGAATTCATTTTTGATGGTGTGTGATAGGTGAATAAATAAAACAATTAATGGTTTGGTGGCATCCATGAACCAAGAAAATCTATTAACAATCTCAAGAGAAAGAATCTCATAAATAGAGCTTGGGAAAGAGAAGGTAGTCCAAGTGTGAAGGACAAGTAATGGAAAGATCCTAGTGGGGTATGAGATAGAGATTGAGAGGGGTTTTAAGTTTGAACCAAGAGGAAGTGGTCAAGTGAGACCAAAACAAAAAGAGAATAATGTACCCAAGTGAGGTACTCAAGATGAAGATGAAAGGAGAGGTAGAAAGAAAAGTAAGAGATAGGGTTAAATATGAAAGCCACAGTGAGAAGAAGATGGAGATAGAGATAAAATAAATGAATAATTCATTGGCCAAAATGTGGATGTGGAATGTGTATAGTTTATAGTGTGGACTCAAGATCAAGAAAAGAGTCAAGTGCAGCTTTATGGAAATAATGCAAGAGAGAGAGAATCAACAAGTAATGGAATATTTGGAAAGACAAATGAATAATATGGAAACACAACTTGCCATGGAAGAGGAGAGAGGGGAAAAAGAGCCTCAAAATTTTCAATCTAACTTTGATTTGTCATGGTTGAATGTAGGCAAATAAAAATAAAGTGAAGTGCATGATTGAGAAGAAGAAGATGATGAATGGAATAATGAAAGTATGGATAAAGATGATGGGTTATTTTTCCCTAAAGATGGTGAAATACTTGATGGAGAAGAGTGGAGAGAGGAGAAACAAACAAAGGTGATAAAGAAGACAAAGGCACAATAGGGAACGAAGTGTATGTAATCTTTGATGATTATTTTGAAGAAGAAGATGATGTGTTGTATAAAGACACAATAGGATTGTTT
The DNA here is from genome assembly GCA_037957365.1 of Torreya grandis. NCBI lineage: Eukaryota > Viridiplantae > Streptophyta > Pinopsida > Cupressales > Taxaceae > Torreya > Torreya grandis. The sequence goes on from JARHVA010000458.1 coordinate 5,217,644, forward strand.
GAAGAGTTCATTGGATCAGCTAAGAAGAAAGAAGCACATGAAGTGCCTTAAGAAAGAGAATAATAGGTAAAGGAATATGAGACCAAATTAATAGTCTATGAAGAAAGGATACAATGCAAGAAGTTGGATGGTTGGATAGTCAAAGAAGGAGCAATTGTAATGGAGGACAACAAGATAGAGGATGTTGATAACAAGATTATGAAAAAGCAAGAGACCTTGGAATGGTCAAAAGAGGAAGAGTGTATGATGTGGATCAGGGATGTTTATAAAGATTCAAAAATAACAATGTTAGAGGAGGCAATATAAATAGAATGGAAACTCGTGCTCAATGCCATGAAGATTAAAGAGGATCATGAGAGAAAATAAATCAAGAAGAGTGATTGCAAGTATAATATAAGTATAAAGAGCAACAAAACCAAGAGCAAAGGATCACATGGATGAGAAATCAAAGGCATATTTATGGCAGCAAATAACACACACATTTGTATGAGAATCTGAATGAATAAAAAGATTGGAGTCAATTTATTTTCTCCCCTTAGGAGTATGATGCAGGGGCATCTTAGGAATGCTCAAGAGTTGGTCTAAGAATCATAAATGTGAGTCAAATTTGAATTTGAGTTCAAAGTTAGTTTTCTCTCCTTTTTTTTAATTTGAATTTTCAAACTTGTAATGAAGGATTGAGAGTGTGTTTAGGGGGTCTAAGGGGATGTTAATGTATGTCATGTTGAATAAATTTGTAATAAAAATTTAAGGTCTATTGAAAGGTCTTATAATATGTTTTTAAATCATATATCAAGTTGAAAGAGTGAAGTGGTATTCATGTTGATTCACCACCCTAAATGGGTCTTTAGGGTGTTGAAGAGTTTATTTAATCAATAAATGGTTATATGTGTTTTTCTTTTAGTCTAGTGGATATAGAGAAAGAAGGTAGAGTGTTTGTGGTCTATTAGAAGGAGAAGGACATGAAGAAAATAGGTTAGACAAGATTTTCAAAGAATAAAGGTCTGCCAAGATGTATCAGGACTGTGTAAGTCTATGTTTATGTCATGAAATAAAGCTTCATGTGAATCCAATGGTAATAGATGATTTGATTTCAATCAGAATAAAAATTTGTTCTCAAAATTTAGTAAAGAATATGCATGACTAAAATTGCTTACCCTTACATTCTTATGCATTCTATGTTTGTGCATTGAATGATCAAAGAAGCAAGATTGTATAAATTTAGCCTTGGATATACACACACACACACACACATACATACATATATATATATATATATACATACATATATATATATACATACATATATATACATATATATATATATACATATAGATATATATATATATATATATATACATATATATATATATATATACACACATATATATACATATATATAAATATATGTATATGTATATATATATATATGTATATATATATATATACATATATATATATATATATATATACATATACATATATATATATATGTGTATATATATATATACATATATATATCTACATATATATATGTGTATATATATATGTATATATATATACATACACACACACACACACACACACACACACACACACACACACACACACACACACACACACACACACACACACACACACACACACACACACACATATATTATGGTGAGATTATTATCTTTTCTCATTAAGTTCCCAAGTATTTGTTTTTGGATTGTCAAAGCAATTGGTAGTCAAATATATACTATGAACAAGCCCCTGTTTGATGAACCACTCTCTTTTTCATGCAAAATGTGTATTGTTATTAAGGAATAAATTATCTTGAATTTGTATTTTTAGGATCATTAGAATGAGTATTTGACCTTGTGTGTTGTTGAACGGTTTCAAAAAAAAAAAAATATTGATTCATAGTCAATACTTTGATATATCCTATTATCTGTGATAGAGATTTTGAAAGGACAATATAAGTATTTCATTGTAAGTAAGGATCAAAAATATTGGATTGAAAGAGATTTATAGGGATTTGTTAATTCCTTGGAACATGGTTGGAGAGATTTTGAACATTTATTTTAGCACTGTATTGAATTTGATACTACTACAGATAGACAAACCTAATGTTTACTAGTGTTTCTTGCATAGTCAAGGAGATTCTTGTTTTAAAGGGTAAAGAGTGAATAGGAAATGAGTTTATAATGTTTGGTAAAGGTTTATGACACTAATACAGACCCCAAAAATCTTATTTGGTCCATTGAAACCTCATATAGCAAAATATATGCAAGTTTATAGGCTCTCAGCCTATGCAATGGTCTCGAAACCCTAGATTTAAGGTTTGGAGCATAAAAGGACTTATAACAGTCCAATGTTGATGAAAATTTGTAGTTTTGACCTATTTGACATGATTGAAGTGAATCACTTGATTTCAAGCCTATATAAATCCATTTGTATAGGTTTTTAGTGACTGAATTGTGCTTGAGAGTGAGCTTGAAATAAGAGTTGATTAATCTAAAGGAGGAAAATTTGGTATAAAAAAAGGTCAATATTTTGAATTGGTTGACCATACATTGCTTAGACTAAGAAGGTTTATCCATTTGGAGGGTTAATTAGACTGACAGGTAAGCCTATAGGTATAAAAATTTGCAAAGGAACATAACCTAAAATTTTATGTGAAGTAATGGAATGGAAAAGGGTACTCAAAAACCTATTTGGCTTTCTTACATGAGATGGTCTATGGAATAGAACAATGGATTTGCACTGAAATAGGGCTAGAAGGCTTAACAAATAAGAAGGTGAATATTTAGTGAAAATTAAGGTGAGGGTTGATGGAATTGGTTTGATATGGGTTGAAATAAGCTATTATAATGTTTTAAGTATCTTGGAACTTTGACTAAGTAGGTGTTGACAATTTTGACCCCATAGGTCAAAATTATCACCCTTTTCATTCAAAACTTTACATAAACATGCCTTTTTGTCCAAGTGTCAAAAATTGGTCTTTGCAGTTTTTCTACAGGGCTCTTTCCTTTCAAAAAGGGTCCATTTCAATAATTTTCTTGAAGGGCACTTCTCAGCAAAATGGGATTTTTATAAGTTCAAAGGAATTGGGATTGTTCAAATTATCCGAAGGGTTGTTTTCAATAGCCAATGGACTTTTCCAAAAGTTTGAAGGGCTCTTCAAAGGTTACGAAGGTCCATAGCAGAAGTTTTGAAGGTCCATTGCAAAGTTCTGAAAGGACCTTGTCAAAAATATAGAAATGACCTTTTCAAAAAGTTGAGGCACTTTTTCATAAGTTTGAAGGGCTCTTCAAAGTTTTCAAAGGTCCTTTGCAAAAAAGGATGAATGGTAAAATTCCTTTAGAAAAGGTCCAATTGAAAAAATCCAAAGGGATAATTTCAAAAGGGTGAGGCATTTTTTCCAAAAAGAGGACCATTCCAATTTTTTTGAAGGGACACTTATAAAAAAGCCAAAGGGTCATTTCTTTTGGAAAATGGTCCATTTCAATTCTTTCGAAGGGCAAGAGGACCACTCCAAATTTTCTAAAGGGACACTTATAAAAAAGTTGAAGGGTCATTTCTTTTGACAAATGGTCCATTTCAATTCTTCCAAAGGGCAAGAGGACCATTCCAATTTTTCTGAAGGGACACTTATAAAAAATCCAAAGGGTCATTTCTTTAAATTCCTTTAGACAAATTATTCACATGAATTATCCATTACAAAAAACCCAAAGACCTAATGCCTTTGGACAAATTATTTGAATGATTATTCAAAGTGAAAGGAAGAAATTATTTTAGGAGGATTGCTCGAAATAAGGATAAGTTTCAAAAGAAAATGTTGGAACAATTCTTTCAAGAAAATTGCCTGAAAGAAAGAAAATCTGAATGAAGTGTTCTTGTGGGAGATAAGCCTTCAGACATTTTGTCCAAGGGAAAAGTGCATAAAGATAAGTTGTAGACAAATTATTCAAAATAAATAAATAGAAAGAATTCCTTTAGACTTTTTGTCTAAAGGAAATGAACAAAAAGAATTCCTTCAGAATTTTTGTCCAAAGGGAAAGAACCAAGTAATAAGACCAAAGGGAATGGCCCAAGAGATTAATTCTTTTGGTAGAATTAACCATTTTTTTTTTGAAGGAATTAATGATGGGCTTGTAAATGTCAAGATTGAGCCCCTTCAAGTAGCCATTGGTCAATAGTTTAAAAAGGTTCATCAAGATTGTTGTGAGATTGACACTTGTCAAGACCTATCAAGGAGATCAATGAATGAGAAAAGGCTAGGTTTTCTAAAGATCTTAGTGGGATTTCAATAGCCAATTAGTAGAAGACAATAAGGACTTCTCCTTTCCACTCCTATGATGTAGTTCATAGCTCACATTTAGAACATGAAGAGTGACCCAAGCTTGATTAGACATGTCCAACATAACATGAACATGCAAATAATAAATAAAGATATTTTATTTTCCATCTATAAGAAGATAAATGGTCTAAGAATACAATGAAGAGCATGCCAAATAATAAATGCAATAATCGAATTATTTAGATTTAGTAAAGACATGTAGATGCCTTCAAGCATAGTTCTCTCATTTCCAAAAGGGAGACTCAAATGAATGAAAGGATCAAACAATTTAACATCAGATGGTTGTTTAAGGAGTTAATGTGGAGTTACTTAGAGTTGACTAGACAAGGCTTGTCATGCAATTTCCTTATTTTCCATGAAAAGGACTTTCTTTCATTTCAACTCAGTTTCCAAACATATCAAGTGGAGTTTCTCTTTGAAGATTTGGTGTAGATTTCATCCATGGAGTAGATTAGTCCAAGATGGGCCCACCATCCAGACTTCTACACCAACCTTGAATATCCATACAGGGTTGATGAATTTTTAAGATTTTAATAATGATTACTGCATGGGCTCTCCATCATTTTCAATGTCAAAGAGCTTTTCATGCAAGACAAAAGATACAAATATATTATTAAAGGCTTAGTTATCTTTTGATAGCTGAAGTTGGACTTGTTAGATGTGGGATTTGATCTCCTCTCTAATTCTAGTGTCAATCTCTTAGCTTTTGTATGCTTTTTCTATTTAAGTTGGCTTTTTTTTTTAATCTATTTTAAGGATCCCTCTTTTGGCAAGACCATCCTCTACCAAAATTTGAGTTTTGTAACCTTTTGAGATAAATAGGACTATTTTTAGATTCTAGGATGCTAGTATAGTGTATTTATGCTAGTGATTTGCATATGTGATATAATTTTCTTCCTTGTCAAGTCTTGATTCTTACCTATTTACTAGTTGATTAGATTATTACAGGGCATGTTTTATGTTTGATGTCTTTTGGTTGAAGTTACAACAGATGTAAGAGGCTGGTTAGTGCCTTGAATTAGGGCTATTCCATCATTTCCCTCAAGCTCTGATCACCAGATAGAACCTTTGCATGAAATACTGATGCATAGGAGTCAATTGGAATTAAAATTTAAATTTTTTTCTTATCTAATCAATGTTTTTAGGATCTCAAATTGAGTGGATGAACCAAAATACAGGTGTATCACCATCATTAGATAGATTTTTTTCCTTCAATTTTCATTTTTTTCCTTTTCTCAATGCTTTATAGCATAGAGTAGATATCTTAATTGATACACCAAAGGGAACTAGCCCTTATAATCTAGAGACTCAATCTATTGATTAGTCCACCCATAGCCTAGGATTGTTTCCATGTTTTAGTAGATTGTGAAGGCCTAAAACTACCTTCACAAGGGTGTGAGTCTAACTGACAATAGTTTTTGGCATGCCCAATGAGACATCAAAGAAATTATTTTCATAGCTAAAGAAGTTTGAAGCTAAGGAGAAGCATTTATAGGAGGTGAGCATATTCATCTTCATCACAAGATAAAAATTCTTTAGGTTGTAAGGTTCATAGCACCATTCAGGCAAGCCTTTCATGCCAAAGGTTACCACAAGGTTAGCTATTCAAGGTATTCCTTTTGAATTTATATCTTATAAGAGATCAAGGTTTAAGAGGGAAAATCCATATCCTCAAAATAAATATTTGTCCTTTGCTTATCCTATTATTCTAGGAACTACAATCCCCACTATCTAAATGGCCATCACAAACTAGGTGTTTGGTCCATTCAATAGAGGTAGTTCATTGAATCTAGCCCAATTTGATGACATTCCTGTGTCTACTCTCAAAAGTATCCCATTCTTCTTTTCAGTCCATAATGTTGTTGAGGATAATGTTGTTATTAGATTGCTTGTTGCTTCTTTCAAAGGAAAAGCATTGCAATGGTATAAAAACCTCCCAGTAAACTCCATTTCTACTTGAGATGAATTGGGTGCAGCCTTAGTCAAGCAATTTGAGAACAAATATGATCACCTATCTTTAGTTGAGCAATTAACTACCATAAACAAAGCTCCTCATGAATTTATGTTTGATTTTAACCTCAAATTCCAAAAGACATGGACCAAAATACCTATGTTGATTAGGCCATCCCTTAAATATGTATTATTATACTATTTGAAAGCCCTTAACTTTGACATTAGTGTGATGATACAGTCAATGGGTGGTACTACCTTGCCAAATGCTTATGAGGTTACAATAAAGGTAGAGAACAATTTGATACAAGCTGGTAATCTTTCTCCAAATCCTCCAATGCCTATATTTATATAAATAAAGTCCATACTAGCCCCTTAAATTCCTTATATCCCATAATTAGCTCCTATTCCATCACCTTAAGCTCAAATTATAACCCCTACTAGTCAAGCTAGTGAAATAAGAGAGTTGAAAATATCGTTACAATCCTTTGGGAATGAAATAGTACAACTCAAGAGACAATAATATTAGGCTAATAGGCCTTATCAACAACAAAATCAAACCACCTATTATCCCTTCAAAGATCAAAGGCCTCCTTATCAAGGTTTTAGAGAGAATAAACCACTTTATCAAAACTAAGGAGCCATAACTCTAGAGAAGCCTTATGTTTCCCTTGATATTAATGTTCCTTCCAATTTAAAGGCCATTGTTCCCACCCCACCTCAAAATAACTTGATGTAGGATTTAGGTTGGCAGTCGTCAAATCTCAATGATGCTCAAAACCAAGCCTTGGTATCACAAAACATTACTATGCCACAAATGCCACAAGAAGAATTTTATTTTCAAGGAGGCCAATACCAAGATACAGGTTTGGCATCACAAAAAGAGACTCAACAAGTTCAAGGGCAGCCTGATGTCATTAATTTAAATTGGCAAGTGGATGATCATGTTTCTTTTACTTAAGGTGTTGAAACTAACAATACAAGTGGTCAAGTTATAGTTGCAACTAGAGATAAAAGAAGAGCCACTAATGAGGCTCAAGAGGTGATAAATGCTTCAATTAATCCTAATGTTGTTTTTAAGAGTACAAAAGAATAAATTTATGCCCCTGTAATTTAGAAAAATTAGAATATAGAGGTTAGTAACGTTCATCGAATACCTCTAGTTTATGAGTAGCCAGTTCTTCAAAAAGTGAAACCAAAGGTTGGTGGATCTTAGTTAGTATAGTGGATCATATGAAGAAGTATAATATTATCATTATTATGTGGGATTCTCTTTCCATCCTAGGACAAAAATATTTGCTCATCCAGGAGCTTTCGACTCTCAAATTATCTTCAAAACTGGTTGAGAAAGAAGGTGTTGTCTTAACTAATTTAGATCAACCAACTAAGTAAAAAGTAAGTAAGATGGAAAAGGTGGAGATAACTAAGGTAAAAATAAATAAAACTCCTTCTTTCTACCTTTATTTGATAGTAGGTGATACTTTTGGTTCATAAATGTATGGTAGACAGTGGAACTAGTAGTACAATCATTCCTAAATAGATTGCAAACAAACTTGGCATTATTTATGAGCCAAACACTAAGGGGGTATTACAATTGGATGGGTCAACAAAAAATATGGTAGGCATCATCAAAGATCTAAAATTGACATTACATGTTTTTCCCAATGTTACTATTTAGCATGATGTTATTGTGGTAGACTTGCCTCCTTACTTTGCTATGTGCCTTTCAAAGGACTTCACTTCAAAGATTGGGAGATATTTGTCAGCTGATTGGACTTATTTATTGTTAAAAACTAGGTATGGTACCTATAGAGTAAAAAATTACTCTATGTTTCATTTTGATACGCAGTCACACAATCCAAATTTTGTCCCTATACACTTTGGTTTGAGAAGATGGAGTTTTTTGACTCAGAGTGTAGGCTCGAATTTTTTTTTGCCTCAATTTTGTCTAAGTGTCAAAATCAAGCAGAAGCTGCCAGCCAAGTGTCATTGGCTAAGGCACCTTTCATAATTTCTATAAGTTGGTCGAGACATGCCACATGTCTCATAGTAACTCAGCAAAATGTGACAAGTGTTAGCATCTGCATTTCATATCAGCATCCACATTTCAAATCTCTTTTGAGCAGAAGGTTTCAACAAGCTAAGTATCAAGATCAAGTGGAAGGTGCCAAGTGGCAATAGCAGAAGGTTTCAGTGTGCTTTCCTAAAAGCAATGGAAGATGGCACATATCCCTAGCTAAAGAAAGTGGAAGCCACCATGTGTCAACCTTTGAATTATCTTCATTTTGTTTCATTGACAAGTAAAGACTGTGGTGGGTCTCAGGTTTTGTTTTGAGGGAAGAAGAAGTTGCCAAGTGTTTTCATCCATGTAAGTATGAAATGAGGCCTGATTATTTCTATAGTATAGACAAGGCAATGTAGAGATGGACACGTGTCACCTTCCACAAGTTTCTCAAAAGGTAGCTAAAGGCAGCGGAGATCACCATGTGTCCTTTGTCAAGAATAAGTGGAAAGTGCCACATGTCCTTATCCTCTTTTTTGAAGTTGCTCAGGTGAGAAATGCTTTAGGTCTCATTTTCTATAAAAGTTTTTTAAGTTTTGGAGAAGCGGATGGTGATAGATGTCAAGGACCAAACACCTCTAAGCGAAGACACAGTAAGATTATAGGTTATGTAGAATGTGCCACGTGTATTTAGTAAGTGCTATGGAAGCCACCAAGTGGCATGTTCTAGTGCCTCCTAAATAATAAGAAGGTTTTCAAGAAATTGGCTAAGTGTCCTTTTCCATTTAATAGAAGGGAACATCCTATGTATCTATTTCAGCCAATGAACTGTAGGAAGACAGAGCATTTTAGAATCTAAGAAATATCTTCTGTTAGACACTTCCATTTTAGTTAAAGTTTCAGTTAGGATATTATATTGGGAACATGCAAACAATCTGGGGTGAATCCAATGCTATAAAGAGGGGTGCAGAGATCACCAGAGGGCATCATCAAAAGTTTGGAGAGAATTTTCTATGAGAGACTATTGTCAAGATTTTTGGACTTTTAGAGCTATGATTAGGAATATCATTTGCCTTTATTCTATTTTCTTGAATTGGAAAGTTTATGTAACTATGCATGTTTCTATGCCTTTTATTTAACTTGAGAGTTAATAAGAAGACTAAGTTTTGTGCCTTTGTTGGTGTTTTTTATGTCATTGCAAAAGTAGTCTAAGTTGTGAGCCTCTATTTCTATTGTTTCTATCTTTTACATTGATCATGCCTTGTTCACTCTTTGATGTAATTGAATCTTACATATAGTTTCACTATGCTCAGAATTAAGGGCTGAATTACATTTAGGTGCATCACCATAGTTAGATTTTCTTTCTTTGCATTAGTGTTTCTATTTTAAATTCCTATCCCTTTCCTCCCAACACTCAAGATAAAGAAGAGACCAGCTTCTTAAAAATTTGGAGGTCATTTCAAGTTGCAAGTCCCACATTCTTGAAACTTCCCAGTGTTGGTGTTAAAAACAAAGCACAATTTTAACCATCAACAGTTTTTGGCATGCTCGATGGGACCAGTCTTGAAGTTTCTTTCAAGACCATATGAACCAGAGAGCTACAAGGAGTTAGAGCTATGGACCAGTAACCAGATCTTAATCTGCTATAAATCTAGGTATTCTTTTGCCACCTTTGGTAACTAGTCCAAGGAGAAGAGTCAATCAATTTATACCAATACTAAGAGTAAATATGGGAGCCCCTATACCCCAAAGAAATTATGCAAGTTGGAACACTGGTAGTCCTTTGATTCTCTCAATACCACCAACCACTTGGGATCCTATCCCAGTAAATGCCTTGAAATCTCTACCCAAATTCAGTGGGCAAGATTTTAAAACACTTGAAGAACATCTTCAAGATGTATCATATGTTTGTGCTTTACATGTTGTCACATAGCAAAATGTGGCTATAAGGTTATTAGCAGCTTCTTTTAAAGGGAAGGCTCTAGAATGGTACTGGTCCTTGAACCCAAATACCATATCTATGTGAGATTAACTCAGAGATCTTTTCTTTGAAAGATTTGAAGAAAAGGGTGATAAGTCTTCTTTGTTACAGCAATTGATTACCATCTAAAGGGCACCACAAGAAGCAATGACTGACTTCAACTCCATATTTCAAAAGACTTGGGAAAAGATTCCTACTACCGCTAGACCATTACTAGGTATGGCTATAGTATTTTATCTTAAGGCTTTAAATTTAGATATATCTATTATGATTCAGTCACTTGGAGGTCAGACTCTACTAGAGGCTTATGACTATGCAGTCAGAGCTAAAAATAATTTGATAGATGCTGGAAAGTTGCCCCTAAGGCCTCCCACGCCCATGTTTCCATAAATTACCTTACCATTACCTCAAGAAGCTCCTGAATCCATAGACCCACCTGTGTTTATGTATCAATATCCTCAACCACCTGCTAAAGAACTTGTCCCTACTCAGTCATCTGAGATGGATGATATCAAGAATATCTTAAGGACATTTTCTAATGAGTTGATTAACATAAAGAGACAGTAGAATCCTTACCCTCGGTCTCCATATCAAGGCTATCAAGGAAATATATTCTCATCATAGCCAAACCAATACTAGGGTCCTCAAAGGCAAAATAACCCTCAACCAATAAACCAATTAGTTGTAGTCCCTACACCCTCACAAACTGTTCCACCCAATTCGAATAGGGAGATTGTTCTAGGGCAAACTAATTATGTGGATAACACCAATGCCTGGTCTTTCCATTGTAATAATGCTCACACTCCTAGATATTTTCCCATGGGTAATCGACAACAAAAGGTGGTAGAGCAAAGAAGAATGGATGGACAATTTGCAAATACTAGTGATAATCAATCCCACTGATCTCATGGTATGCAAAATTCAGTCCTAATGGCTCAGATGCAAGGGATGTATTTGCAACAAGAAGAAGAAATAGCCCTGGAACATGCTTTGTTCTCATCGGTTGAAGATGAAGAATAAATATTCTTGAATGAAGCTTCTACTTCTAAGAAACCAGTGGTGCAATCAGACTACTATACTAGATCAAAGAGAAGAATGGTAGAATAGCCTGAGGTTGCAAATAATCAAGTTATGGAGAGTCCTCCAAATCAAGGTCAAAGAAATATAGCTATTAGACAAGAAGTGCCACAATCAGTGCTAAATCAAGTAGTTCCTGGACAAGTTCAAGAAAAATCAAGGTATCCTTACTTTCCAAGAACCCAAACTTTGGGACCGATGAATGTGGTAGATCAATTAAAGAGGACTCCAGCACAAGTATCAATTTGGGACATATTAGCCATCCCTGAACAAAAGACACTATTACAGGAAGCTCTACAAGGCCAAGTAGTGCCCAAACATATTGAGATCAAAGAAATATCTATTGAAAAAGAAAATCTCAAGGACACAGTTCATCTACAGACAATAGCCCTAGTGAATAATCCACCAGAGGTAAGCAAATCAAAACTAGACCCTTTCTATTTGACTTTGATAGTTGGCAAGAAGCTACTACATAATGCAATGATAGATTCAAGGGCTAGTACTACAGTAATGCCAAAGGCAATAATAGATGCTTTAAAGATAAAGTATGAGCCACTCACTAAAGGAGTTATGCAATTAGATGGCAAATCAGTGCAAACAATAAGGAGAATTAGACAACTCCCATTATAATTATATACTTGTCCCAATATAATTGTTAATCAAGATATAGTAGTCATTGATATACCTCTTATTTTTGGTTTATATATATCAAGAGACTTTACAGCCAAGATAGGAGGATATATGTCTCTTGATTGGTCTCACCTCATTCTAAGAACCAAATATGGTTCAAAGATGAAAATTCTGTCTGAACCATTATCAAAAGATCACGTCACCAATGAACCAACATCAAAATTAGAGGCAGCTCATGCTATGTTGAATAAGGAAGAAAGGTTTTTTGTTGAGGATTTAGGTGACTAGACTGAACATGATCAAGAAGAGGAAAATAATCATTTGTTTGCTTTAATGCAAAATGATCCATATGGAAATTATGACTCTACTGGTCTAGGCAATTTTGTCATATTTGATGAAGATCATGAAATCCCAAATGTTTTGAGGGAAGAAATGCCAAAATATACCATTTTTATCAATCCTCGAGTCTCTCAACATGAATTCCATATTTTGAGTAAGAAGTCACAAGCTTATGCCTTAATCTCTAATGAGGAAGAGATAATTTCTGACTTTCTTCTCACTTTGCCAGATAATAAGGAGGAGCATGGATACTGTCTTGATCATGATTTGAACGATTTGTTTGAAGTCATTGGGGTAGGTTATAATATTCTTCAAGGAGGCTATGAGCTAATTACGAATGGACAAAATAGCATTGAAACCCAAATAAATATGCAAAATTACTACAAACCTTCAAAGTTATCCTTTCAAGAAGTTGGTGATTTCAAAGATAATATTTTTAAAGTCATTAAAGAGGATGATCATGAAATAGAATCTGAGTTTGAGGCAGAAGGAGATAAGCTAATAAATTATATATATCAAAGGGCTTATGGTGATGAGCAAATAACCATAGATTTTTTGATGATACACGCCAATATGAAGAACCGATATTTGACAAGTTTTTGAGAATGAGAAAAGTATGTATATGTTGAAAGTATGTTTGACTTTGATCCACTAAAATGTAGACCAATCAAGGTGTCATACAAAAAGAGTAAGTCACCAAAACTTCACCCCATTCAACCACTTGTCCGGAAACATAAGTTGTTTTTCCATGAAGGAGATTTCAAAAATTATTCTTTTGATCCAGGAGGAGGGCAAAGATGTCTCTAATGTATTATAGTTAGATAGTTTCCTTTCCTTAGTTTCTTTGTTTTCCCATTTTGCTTTCCCACTTTCTTTTAAATAAGTGTTCTTTGAACATGTAGCAAAATCTTAGATTTTTTCAAAACTTTCAAAATTCTCCATGCATTGAATATCTCCCAAATCTTTAAAAATCCCCAAGGTACCCTATGCTGCCACTTGCATAACATGTCTATCTCGTGATCCCATGAAGATTGAGTAAGATTTGCTAATGATTATATGAGTTTAATGCCATTTTGAGACTTGATGGGTCAATAAATGCCTCATAGCAAGAGTTAAAGCTTACAATTTCTCAAACATTCCTGCATCTGCAAGAAAATATCCTGCTACTTGCATTTTTAGTTCCTAGTAAACCTGCTTAAGCGAAAGTGATTTCTATTTTTCAAAAATTTGTACTAGTTATCACAGAATAGATATAGAGATGAAGGGAGCACATTCTTCACAATAAGGAGCTAGGATTTATGAATCCCTTGATAAGTTTCTTATGAGCAAGTCATATGCTTCAGCTCCCATGCAACCATTAATTACCTACCTGCAGACTAGAGTCCCTAAGGTTGGTCAAGCAAGTGACCCAGCAAAGATAAAAGATTATGTAGATGGAGTCATGGACCCAGTTCTTCAAAGAACTAATAGCAAAACTCTTAGAGAAGGGGCACATCAACAGTGTCTTTAGAGGGCCACGATGGGGTAATATGAGATGTTTGTAATGAGGATATGGACTTCACAACTTACACAATTCATTGTCCCAAGTGTACATCCATGCCCTAACTTAGTCAAACTATGTACCAACTTATTCCATGCACCCTTAAACACCATTCAATAAGGTCCATTCATGGTGCAGATTACACTAAAAGCTATCAGTGAAATGTTGGCCTTGCATCATGATAAGATAGCTACGTTTCCCATCATTGCTAAAATATAGAGAACATGGGCAAACATCAATACTCAGTTGAGGTTCTTAAGATCCAAATTGCAAATGGGTGATGATGATACTACTGTGCTGACACTCCTTATAGTAAGAGCCCAATTCACACAAGCTAGCCAAGATGCACTATCTAGGATGGCTTTTATCTTTGGCACGAAAGATGATATGGTAGTCTATGGAGAACAAATGGCTATCCTCTTCAGGTTGAAGACCATCGACAAGACTCAAGAGTATAGGCTCAATTTTTTTGAACAAATTACATACTCCATGGTGGAACAACTTGCCCAATTCAAATCAAAAGGGGTTTTTAGGTACTCTTCTTATTTGTTTCACCTTATGCTATATCAGAATCCTAGCATCTTTTCCCAACACATGCATCTTGATATGTATGACCCAAGTTTTGATCTACAAAGGACCACTCATGTGTCTGCATGGACACATATTGTGTCAAAAACTAGCGATCCATATGAATTTTGGGAACTATTTGTTACCCATGATTTTTGTCACCTGAGCCCCGAACTAGTTATAAATAGACTATTTCTAAGTGTTTCAAACCTTCTGGCCAATTGCCCAATTCTTTGTGATTTCTTTTTTGGATCCCACCATATAATTATTAGAATCCATGGTTTTTGTGGGGAACCAATGTTACTACCTAAGATTTTGACACATAGGTTAGCATTCTTAAAGGTCACTAGGTAGGTGTCTATAGTAGATAATGAATATGGCTCTGGGAAGAGGAAGAGAAAAATGTATGACCTCCCATGGATGACAAACAACATAGTACTAGAAGCCAGAGATGCTGAGATTGTTTTGCTTAGAAAGTTAGCATTCCTGGGTTTTTTTTCTAATTGAAGATAAATGTGTATATGGCCCAAATGGTTTCATAGCATCTTGGATAAGGACTAATAGGGTTTCTACCATAATTACACATGAAAGCTGCCCTTTTTGGGAAAATAGGAAAAATCCTAGGGAAGATGCTCCTGGATTTTATGTTGAATTAACATATTTTCCCCTTACACAAAACATACCATGGGAAACTTTCTATGATAAGCAGAGGGATTTTGATCCTAAAATTAGAATGACTTCTGGCTTAAGAAGGGAACTAAAAAATAAAAATTAGGATGCTGAGAAAATAGAAGCCTATTGGAAATATAGGCAAGAAATTTGTTAGAAAACTCATTCTTTTGGGAACATGGACTCATATGAGATATGGGAGGAACTATGGGATGAGTGCCATCTATCCCCTATATCTAACCCTGACACAAGCAATTTGCCATCACAGGGTGTAGAGCTGGAAGCCATAGCAGGATCTAGCCAAGAATCATAGGCCCCAGGGCAAACCACAGCTGCAGTCGTTGTAACAGTTTGGCCACAATCTCTTAACATCATGGAAAAACAAAAGAGTGTGGTGCCTTCACCACCAAAAGCTTCCCCGTCAGCATAAGTTATTAAAGTTCCCAGTTCCCCACAAGCACCACTAATAGTAGTGGTAGATGTTAGAGAAAAAGAAGCATAGCCAGAAGAAGAAACACCAAGGAAATAGAAAAGGCTGAGGTTTCAACTTGAGTCTAAGGAAAGGGCAAAACCCTCACAATGCCAATTATAGAGTATTATAGTTGCTCCTCAGGTAAGTATCATTTCTCCTCCTCCTGCTCAATCTTTTTCTTCTTCTATAGGCATGATGCTTTCATCTAGCCAGATGACATTCCCTACCACCTCTGCCATGCCCATTTCTCACTTTGCCCCATATATCCATACTCAAGCTTTAACATTGCCTCAATTTTCTCCCTTTATGCCCAAGAAGCTACCTCTTTAGGTTGCCCATAGCCAACAATTGGCTATTCCATATGGTTTACCACAAGGACATCCTTTTGTGGGTGGGCACATGGCCTCTCCTTCTACCTTCCAAACTCAAGTAGACGCTGTTAGGAAGGTGAGGGAAGCTCGAAGAGAGAAAAAGAGGATAAAGGAAAATAAAGCCTTGGGTACACCACATCTTGGTCACAATTTGACCCAATTTAGTAGCAACTAATAGTGACTCATTTGTCACCAAATGTAATCAAGCCAAGTGAGCAGATGTATTCGAAAGACTACATAATGAATGCAGTGGCCATAGATATGTCCCTGTTCAGGCCACAAGACAAAATTGAGCTACTAACTGAATCCACTTCTATAGTTGTTGAAGATTACTTGAAAACATCAAGAAAGCTATAGAAGATGGAGGCTGATCTAGCCAAGGAGAAGGCAAACTGGAGTAGTTTGACCACAAAAATTAATAGAAAAGATAATGAAATAGAGAGTCTAAATCAAAAGTTGCAAGATATTGTTTCCCTTTAGACTCACCAGGTGATCGAGGCCCAAAATTATTCCTTAAAAGCAGGGCTAATGCAGGTAAAAGATGCAGTGATGACCCTAAGGTGAGAAAAAGTAGCATTATAAGGAAAATGTGAGGAAAGTCTGTTACAGGTTACTCAATTGCAATAGAAGCTGTTGGATGAACAGAATAATACTACAGCTATACAAGCCCAATTTCAATCCGTGCAACAAAGAGCAAAACAATTGACACTGGGGCTGGCCAATAGGCCAAAGAATGTCAGAGTGTTGAATTTGGTGAAGGAGCTTTATGAATCAATGTGGAAAAGAATCTCTTCAGAGATTATTCAGCTTAGGCCTTCTCTCACGTTCCTGCTAAATGCACAAAACTTGTGTGAAAAGGTGGAGAATTTAGTTGAAAAAACTCTGGATATATTTTCTAGGAGAGTATTGGACTCTGAAATGTTGTTGTAAAAGCTTTATGATGCAATGGATGGAACATTGTCAATAGCAAGAATTGATAACAGAATGGTCACTGCTAAGCGAGTGAATGAGGTTCTCAGTTACAACTCTATATCCATCAATTACAAAGAGCTTCTTGATGTAATGAAAAAAGGAATTAGTGAAATGAAATAACACATTGAAGACCTAATACAATTAGGTCTTCCTTTTCCATTTCTTGATGATAATACTATGCTTATGGTTGATGAAATTGAACCTTTGCTATTGGCCAAGTAGAATGATCAAATAGTTTTTCAAGATTTAAAGGATGATTCATCTGTAGCTGAAGTGGAAGCTATTTTGATTCTTGTTTCCCAACTCAAATTCAAATTGAAGGCTACGGTTCAGATTTTGCAAAAATTTTCACACAAGGATATTATCAACCTTGATTTAGCCTTCAATGAATTGTAGAAAAAGTAGGGGTTATCTGATGATGAGTGGTCTACCTATCAAACAACATTGTTGAAGCTATGATTTTTTGTCATTTTGATCAAGTGGGAGTTGTAGTTTCTTTTTGAGCAGGGTCAAAAGTCTTTGGGGTCGCCAATAACTATAGAGTAAAAAATTACTCTACATTTCATTTTGATTCACAGTCATACGATCCAAATTTTATCCCTGTACACTTCAATTTGAGAAGATGGAGTTTTTTGACTTAGAGCATGGGCTCAAATTTCTTTTTGCCTCAATTTTATCTAAGTGTCAAAATCGAGCAGAAGCTACCAAGTGTCATCAGTTGAGGCACCTTTCATAATTTCTATAAGTTGGTCGAGATGTGCCACGTGTCTCATAGTAACTCAATAGAATGCGACAAGTGTCAGCATCCATGTTTCATATCAGCATCCATGTTTCAAATCTCTTTTGAGCAGAAGGTTTCAACAAGCTAAGTATCAGGATCAAGCAGAAGGTGCTAGGTGGAAATAGTGGAAGGTTTCAGTGTGTTGTCCTAAAAGTAACAAAAGATGCCATGTATCCCTAGCTGAAGAAAGTGGAAGCCACCATGTGTCAACCTCCAAATTATCTTTATTTTGTTTCATTGATAAGTAAAGACTATGGTGGGTCCCAGGTTTTGTTTTGAGGTAAGCAGAATCTGCCAAGTGTCACCATCTATGTAAGTATGAAATGAGGCCTGATTGTTTCTATAGTATAGATAGGGCAATGCAGAGATGGACATGTGTCACCTTCCATAGGTTTCTCAAAAGGTAGCTAAAGTCAGCGAAGATCACCACATGTCCTTTGTCAAGAATAAGCAAAAAGTGCCACATGTCCTTGTCTTCTTTTTTGAAGTTGCTCAGGCAAGAACTAATTTGGGTCTCATTTTTTATAAAAGTTGTTTAAGTTTTGGAGAAGCAGATGGTGACAGATGTCAAGGACCAAACACCTCTAAGTGAAGACATAGTAAGAATATAGGTTATGCAAAATGTGCCACGTGTCTTTAGTAAGTGCTACAAAAGCCACCAAATGGCATGTTTCGGTGCCTCATAAATAATAAGAAGGTTTTCAAGAAATTGGCTAAGTTTCCTTTTCCATTTAATATAAGGGAACCTCTTGTGTATCTATTTCAACCAATGAACTATAGGAAGATAGAGCATTTTAGAATCTAAGAAATATCTTCTGTTAGACACTTCCAGTTTAGTTAGACCATTAGATTGGGAACACACAGACAATCTGGGGTGAATCCAATGCTATAAAGAGGGGTGTGGAGATCACCAGAGGGCATCATCAAAATTTTGGAGATAATTTTATACGAGAGACTATTGTCAAGAGTTTTAGACTTTTAAAGCTGTGATTAGGAATATCATTTACCTTTGTTCTATTTTCTTGAATTGGAAAGTTTATGTAACTGTGCATGTTTTTGTGCCTTTTATGTAACTTGAGAGTTAATAAGAAGATTGAGTTCTATGCCTTTGCTGGTGTTTTATGTGTCATTGCAAAAGTAGTCTAAGTTGTAAGCCTCTATTTCTATTATTTTTATCTTTGACATTGATCATGCCTTGTTCGCTCTTTGATGTAATTGAATCTTACATATAGTTTCATTGTGCTCAGAATTAAGGGCCAAATTACATTTAGGTGCATCACCATAGTTAGATTTTCTTTCTTTGCATTAGTGTTTCTATTTTAAATTCCTATCCCTTTCCTCCCAACACTCAAGATAAAGAAGAGACCAGCTTCTTAAAAATATGGAGGTCATTTCAAGTTGCAAGTCCCACATTCTTGAAACTTCCCATTGTTGGTGTTAGAAGCAAAGCACAATTTTAACCATCAACAGTACTAGGTTAATGATTCATTTTGAACCTATGTCATGTTTCCATATGGAGCCATATATGCCAAGTGTTATGAAAACTAACTGTATCATCTTGGATGATGTACTAGAAACTAGTGGAGTATAAAATGGATCACATTTAGGTGTAGTTATATATTTGTTTCTTGATGAGTTTGCTTCCACTTTGCATGAGCATGATTCTTATAAGCTAATTAAATAAGGACTTGGTGTGTATTGCCTTCATGAGAATGATGTACCAATTCTAGCCATGGTTAAGGATGATGAATCTAGTGAAGGTTTGTGACAATTGTAATTTGATGGATCAAGGAATAAACATGGTACCAGATCTAGAATGATGTTAGTTTCTCCAACAAAAAAAAGTTATTTCTCTTCTATTAAATTTTAGTTTGGTTCTTCAAATAATGTTGCTAAATATGAAGCACTAGTTCACATTTTGCAGTGGGCTAGGAAGATGAAAGTCAATTCATTGCAAGTTTTTGATGATAGTGAAATTATAGTTCACTAAGTAAGAGGTTTAAATGTATGTAAATTATTCTTTCTTAAATATTACAAGCATAGATTATGGGACTTACTTGAATATTTTGAAGCTTTTAACATTCAGGCAATACTAAGAGGCAAGAATAAACACGTAGATAGGTTGGTTGTCATTAGGTCACAATTTAGCATTCCAGATGATATAAAGAGAGATAAAATTTAGTCACATATAAATTTGGTTGTAAGGCCTTCTATTATAGATAATCATGAGAATTGGTAGGTGTTCGAAGATGAAAATCAAATTATGAGATTATTACAAGAGGAGGCTGAGTTTTCTTCAAGAAACCAATAAAAGTATTTTCATCAGTAGGGTGATTAGGTTGTGTAACTAAAAATAATAATTTTCCCAAGGGATTGGTCACACTTGAGAACATTTTTATTGGTGATTATGAGTTAATAAAGGAGAAGTCATCCTTGTCAATAAAAGAAGAACACTATGCCAATATAGAGATTACAGCTAGTAATATTTTGGAGTTGGGTAAGGTATGCACTCCTTCATAAAAAAAAGCTTTCATTGAGTTATGCAAAAGTTTTGCTAATGTATTTTCATATAAATATAGTGATCTCAAGGAATTTGACCCAAGTTTAGCTCAACACACCATTGAGTTAGAGGATGAAACTAAACCAATGAGACAAAGACAAAGGCCTATTAATCCTAAGCTTGAGCCTTTGATGAGAGCTAATCTTCACAAGAGCATAGAGTTAGATATTATATTTCTAATTAAGCACTCAACTTGGGTGGAAAATCTTGTTTCAGTATGGAAGGAGAATGGTGAGATTATATTGTGGGTTGACTTTTGTGATTTAAATAGGGCTTTAATTAAAGATCACTATCCATTGCCATTAATGGAACAAATTTTACAATTGGTTATAGGTTCAGAGAGTTTTTATTTGTTGGATGGATATAGTGGCTACAATCAGATTTTGGTCAAGGAAGAGGACCAATTTAAGACAACCTTCACAACCAATTGGGGGCCTTTTGCATACAGAAAGATGCCATTCAATTTATCTAATGATGGAGTAGCCTTTTAAAGAGCCATGGATATGTCATTCCAAGGCCTTATTAACAAGTTTGTACCTGTTTATTTGGATGATATAACAATGTTTTCAAAGAGTGCAGAGGATCACATGGTTCATCTCAAGCAAGTGTTCGAGAGGTGTAGGAAATTTGGGGTATCTCTAAATCCCAAAAAGTGTGTCTTCTCAATTCATAAAGGTTAGCTCCTTAGACATATGGTTTCAAAGTATGGGTTAAGAATAGATTTTGAAAGTGTAGACTCCATTATTGCACTCTCCTTGCCTAAGCACAAAAAGGCTATGTAAATCTTCTTTGGGAAAATCAACTTCATAAGGAGATATATTTCAGATTTTGCTATTTTAGCTAAGCTACTGACAACCATGCTAAAGAATAATCAGATCTTTAGTTGGTCCAAAGAAGGAGTTAAAAGTTTTTAAGATATTAAGAAGGCTATATCTAGTGCTCTTACACTTATAAATCTATATTTCAAAAAATATTTCATTTTGTATACATATGCCAACATGGACACCATTTCAGGCATTCTTATGCAACAAAATCATGAGGCTTTGGAACAGCCAATATAGTTTTTTAGTCAAGGCTTGGAAGAGTATGAAACAAGGTATTATTTTTTTGAAAAACATGTTCTTTCATTTATAAGGTCTCTTAAACATTTTAGATACTTGTTGTCCAATAATAAGATACACCTAATGGTTTCTTATCCAATCATCAATGAGTTCCTTTTGAACAAAGATATAAATGAGAAGAGAGTTGGTTGGATAACCAAGGTAATGGATTATGATGTGTAAATTAAGGTTATAAATCTAATTAGAGGCAAAGGACTTTTTGATCATTTATCTCAAGACTTACAAAAGACTAATGAGGTTATTTTGGTTTCAAATGATGAAAAGGTTGTAGTTGGTCATACATCACCTTCCAGCTAGTTTCATGACTTGGTAAGCTATCTCCAAGATGGTATTTATCCATCTCATCTAGGTTCTTCAAAAATAAGATATTTCAGGTTGCAATCAATTCCATTTTTGCTTATTAATGGTCTTTTGTTCAAAAAAGATATCAATGGCATGTTGCTAAGGTGTATAGAGCCAAGCTAGACTCAGAGATTGCTTGAACAATTATATGATGGACATGGTGGAGGACATTTTTCTATAAAAACTACAGCCCTTAAGATCATGAGAGGTGGATACTATTGGCCTAGTATTTTTTATGATTGTCATACATGGGTAAGGAAGTGCCAATAGTGTGCTATGTTTGTAGGAAAAATGAAACTTGAAACATTACCTCTTCAACCAATTACGGTGGATCAGTGTTTTATCAAATGGAGATTGGACTTTATTGGTCTCATAAATTATCCTTCAAGTTTAGAACATAAATGGATTCTAACTGCTATAGATTACTTCACACATTGGACAGAAGCAGTGGCATTAAAAGAAGAAAATGAAACCAATGTTCTAGATTTCTATGAAGGTTTTCTTACTATTGGAATTCGTTTAACTATTATTTATAATAATGCAATGGATTTTTTGGGAACTAGGATCTGTCAATGGGCTATCCAACATGGGATTTATCTTAGCACTTCATCAAACTATTATCCACAAGGTAATGGTCTTGATGAATCTACAAATAAGAACCTATTGAAGATCATAAAAGGACTATTGAAGACAATTAGAGGTCATGGCATCTCAAGTTGAAGTCAGCTCTATAGGCTAATAGGATCACCTACAAAATATTAATAGCCAACTCTCCATACAAGTTGATATATAGTAAGGAAGCAAGGTTACCCATTTCTCTTGAGTTTCCTACTTTAGAACTAATGCATCAACTTGAATTGTTGGATAATTATCCTATGGAGATCAGGTATGATGAGCTTTTTGAGTTGGAAGAGGTAAGAAATCAGTCCATGCTAGCCATGGAAATTCATCAAGGATAATTGAAGAGAGCTTTTGATAAAGGATCTTCATCATGAAGTTTCAAAGAAGGAGATATGGTGTTAAAGTGGGATAAGGATCAAGCTAAACTAGGAAGGTACACAAAATTTTATTCCCTTTGGAGTGACCCATACATGATCTCCAACTATAAATCCCACAATGCCTTCCAACTTACAAATATAGATGGTGAAGAGCTTCCAATCTCATTCAATGGGATGCATTTAAAACATTTCTATTAAAGAGCAAAGTTCCTTGTACATAATTAGTTTTTTTATTTTCCTCCAAGTGTTGTTCAAATACATTTAGTTTGTTTTTGTTTTGTTTCAATAAGTGTTTGTTTGCACATTTGCTTTGTTTAATTAGTTTTCCTTGCTTTGTGTGTTTTCCTTCTTATTTTGGAAGATGAAATTTGTCTCATGCCGAGTCAAAAGAGAACTTATAGTCATGGATCAAATTTATCATTACTTTGTGAGTCTAGGAGTCATGTAAATGGTTTGGTTCTTAAGCATAATAAGCATGCTTCCCAGTTGAGTTGACAAAATGTTGACAATTTTGACCCCATAGGTCAAAATTGTAACCTTTATCATTCAAAACTTTGCATAAACATGCCTATTTGTCCAAGTGTCAAAAATTAGTATTTTTAGTTATTTCAAAGGACTCCTTCCTTTCAAAAAGGGTCCATTTCAATAGTTTTCTTGAAGGGCACTATTCAGCAAAATGGGATTTTCATAAGTCTGAAGGAATTGGGTTTATTCAAATTATTTGAAGGGTTATTTTCAATAGCCAATGGAATTTTCCAAAAGTTTGAAGGGCTCTTCAAAGGTTTTTAAGGTCCATTACAAAGTTCTAAAAGGACCTTGTCAAAAATATAGAAAGGACCTTTTGAAAAAGCTGAGGGAATTTTCCATAAGTCTGAAGGGCTCTTAAAAGTTTTTTAAGGTCCTTTACAAAAAATTCTAAATGGTACAATTCATTAAAAAAAGTCCAAATGAAAAAATTTGAAGGAACAATTTCAAAAGGGTGAGGCAGTTTTTCCAAAAAGAGGACCATTCCAATTTTTCTGAAGGGACACTTATAAAAAAGCTGAAGGGTCATTTCTTTCGGCCAATGGTCCATTTCAATTCTTCTAAAGGGAAAGAGGACCATTCTAATTTTCTTAAAGGGACACTTAAAAAAAAGCTGAAGGGTCATTTCTTTCAGTAAATGGTCTATTTCAATTCTTCTATAGGGAAAGAGGACCATTCCAATTTTTTTGAAGGGATAGTTATAAAAAATTTGAAGGGTCATTTCTTTAAATTCCTTCAAAAAAATTGTCTAAATGAATTATCCATTGTAAAAAACCCAAAGACCTAATTCTTCAAAAAAATTGTCCAAAGGAATTGTTCAAAACGAAAGGAAGAAATTCTTTTAGGAGGATTGCCCGAAAGAAAGATAAGTTCCAAAAGAAAATGTCAAAATAATTCTTTCAAGAAAATTTCTTGAGAGAAAGAAAATGCGAATGAAGTGTTGTTGTGGGAGATAAGCCTTCAAACATTTTATCTGAAAGAAAAGTGTATAAAGATAAGCCACATATAAATTATTCAAAAGAAATAAACTGAAAGAATTCCTTCAGACTTTTTGTCTGAAGGAAAAGAACATAAAGAAATTCCTTCAAAATTTTTGTCTGAAGGGAAAGAACCAAGCAATAAGACTGAAGGGAATGGACCGAGAGTTTAATTCTTTCATAATAATTGGTAAAAAATAAAAGTCTAAAAGAATTAATGATAGGCCCACAAACATCAAGTTTTAACCCCTGCAAGTAGCCATTGGTCAAGATTTCAAAAATGTTCATCAAGATTACCATGAGATTGACACTTGTCAAGATCTAGCAAAGAGATCAATGGATGAGAAAAGACCAAGTTTTCAAAAGATCTTTGTGGGATTTTGATAGCCAATCAACATAAGACAACAAGGATTTCTCCTTTTGACTCCTATGACAGTTCATAGCTCACATGTAGAGTGACCCAAGCTTAATTAGACACATCTAGCATAGCACAAACATGAAAAAACTAATAAAGATATTATTTTTTCCATATATAAGAAGATATATAGTTTGAGACTATAGTAAATAGCACACCAAATAATAAATGTAATAATCAAATTATTCAAACTTGGAAAAGACATGTAGCTGCCTTCAAGCACAACTCTCTCAGTTATAAAAGGGAGACTTGAATGCATGAAGGTCTCAATTAGTTTAGCATTGGATGGCTATTCAAGGAGTTAACATGGAGTTACTTGGAGTTGACTAGACAAGGCTTTCCATGCATTTTCCTTGTTTTCCATGTGAAGGACTTTCTTTTATTTCAACTCAGCTTCCAAACAAATTAAGTGGAGTTTCTCTTTGAAGATTTGGAATAGATTTAATGTATGGAGCATATTAGTCAAAGATGGGTCCACCATCCAAACTTCTGTGCCAACCTTGAAGATCCATGCAGGTTTGATGAATTTTAAAGATTTTAATAATGATTACTGCATGGGCTCTCCATTATTTTCAATGCCAAAGAGATTTTCATGTAAGACAAAAGACAAAAAGATATTATTTGAAGGCTTAGTTATCTTTTGATAGCTAAAGTTAGACTTGTGAGATGTGGGAGTTGATATCCTCTCTAATTCTAGACCAATCTCTTGGATTTTGTATGCTTTTTCTTTAGCTTTTTCAACCATTTCAAGGATCCCTATTTTGGCAAGATCAAACTCTGCCAAAATTTGAGTTTTGTAAACTTTTTAGATAAATAAAAGGAGTATTTTTAGATTCTAGGATGCTTGTATAGTGTATTTATGTCAATGGTTTGCATATGTGATAGAATTTTCTTCCTTGTCAAGTCTTGATTCTTACCTATTTCTTTTGGCTAAAGTTATAATAGATGTAAGTGGCTGGTTAGTGCATTGAATCAGGCCTATTCCCTCAAGCTTTGATCACCAGATAGAACCTTTTTATGAAATAATGATGCATAGGATTCAATTGGAATTGAAATTTTAGTTTTTTAATTATCTAATAAGTGTTTTTAGGAGCTCAAATTGAATGGATGAACTAAAATACATGTGTATCACCATCATTAGATAGGATTTTTTCCTTCAAGTTTACCTTTTTTACTTTTCCCAATAGAATGTAGCATAGAGTAGATATCCTAATTGATACACCAAAGGGAGCTATCCCTTATAATCTATAGACTCAATCCACTGATTAGGCTACCCATAGCCTAAGATTGTTTCCATGTTTTAGTAGACTGTGAAGGCCTGAAACTACCTTTATAAGGGTGTGAGTTTGATTGAAAAAAATAGGCCTAGTGTTGGCTAACAAGAATTTGCAAGTTTATAAGCAAAATGAAAGTGGAAGAGTAGGTTGATGGTAGAGCTCTGCATCAGAACACCAATGAGATGGAAAAAAATGTAATAATAATTTTAAAATATGGTTATAATGTGGTAATTTTTTTAGGAAGGCCTGGTCCTACCCATGGTATTACAATAAAAATCATAAATGGAAATCCTAAGGGGAATGATCAGTTAACAAAATAATATTTTTTGAGGGGAAATATTAGTAATGTTTTAAATGTAAGAGGTAATGTAAAAATATTGACATAGGCATCTATGAGAAGACTGTAAGAAACATGAGGCACACTAAGTACATAGGAAAGACACTAAATGGGTAGTTACCATCAAAATACAAAGGATACTAATTCACAATAAGAACAAAGTTGTCTATCCAAATAAGTGAGATACTAAAATAAACTCATGTTGGTGATATAAACAAGAAAATTAAAATGGACCTACATTACCATAACAAGTTCCTCGTAACTTAGGACTTTTTACAAAGTCATTAGTCTAATGTGAAGATTGGGTACTTATGTGAGAAACAAGGTAGCATTAAAAGATTTGTTTACTCTCCTTTCCCAATCTAAATTCCTGCCACACCCTAATGGACCTCAACTCTATCATTAGGCCAATTATGGAGTTTGAGCTTTGATTATAAAAGGAGATGTGTTATGAATCATATATTTTAGTGTGATTTGAATTTTGATATTTAGATGTTTCCTTTTGTATCATTTCCTTATGATTTGGCTTTTATATTTTATGTTTTTTTCTCATTACTAATCCATATGGATTTATAATAACTAACATGAGTGATAAAAATGATACACATGAATGAGCTTTAGACTTTGGGTAAAAGAAGCTAAGTATCTAAAGACATGATTGATTAAACACTTAGGTGGACCTATGAACCAAAATGTTATCTCAAGTTTCAACCATGTGTATGCTTAGTTTTCAAAATGAGATAGGGGAATAAAGGGAAATCCAAAGTGGATTGGTAAGATAGAATGACAATGAGATGACTTACTTGCTAACTGATCAAATGGTAAAGAAGGATTACTAAAGGGAATAAGGTTTGTATAACCAATTCACAATAATAATTATTTGTGTTGTTGAGATAAGGTAGAAAACAAACATGGGAAAATATAAAGACATCCATGAAGAGAAATGAAATCATAAATATAAGTGTGTAATCATGGAAATCACAAAAAGAAACCATAATAAAAGATGAAAGAACATGAAACCATATACAACACATAATGCATACTATAAAGTTCTATGTGAAATAGATAAGTGAAGTAAAATTTGACACATAGTCAAATGATATAAGATAGATATAAAAGTGGATTACAAGTATAATCCAAAATCATAATGAATAATAAAGTGAAGGAACACCATGATGTGTTCATAAATACTAATAAATTTGTCCACAAATATTACCCATGACATTTGATATATCTTTATGAAGCAAGATAATAATTGCAACAAGAGTCACATCAATCCTTAGGGAAAGCTATGAAAAGACCTCTCATAGAATCTACTTAATAAAAAATGTAGGTATAGTTGAAGGATCATGTTCATGATGGATCTCATGCATAGAATACTTAAGAAGGGGAATAGATACAAGAATAGGAATAGTATATGGGGGAGAAGAAGGTGGAACCACTAGTGGAGAAGGAACCATGGGTGGCGGAGAAGATGTAGGTGGCATGGGAACCATAGGTGAAGAAGGAGCCATAGGTGAAGGAGGATCCTTTTTACAAGGATGACCTATGGTAGGAGGAATAAAAGGTGCATGAATGGTCATCAGTTCATCATGAAGATGTTGTTGGAGGATGCAAAAATGATCAATATGATGGGTACTGCATTGGTGCTAAAGATAATATACCTCTCCATATTTTAGATTATGCTTAGGTAATAACTTGGGAGGAGGTATAGACTTCTTTGGGATGAGGAAGGGTAGGACACAATATGTTAATATATTGTCAAAGTTTTTGACAATGGTTGGAAGAATGATTATCTATGCCATGAAAGTAACATATACACTTGTTAGTATACTTTGGGGGTCTACTAACAAAAGGAGTAGAAGTAGAAGTTAGGGAAGGCTAGTATGACCAACAGCCTCTAGTCTAATGACCAATAACTTTATGAATATCATAATAAGGTTTATCATCCCATTAGATAGGTAGGGGATCAAGCTATGTCAAAAGAAGAAGGCCATCACCAAGGGGAGGTGGGGTTGGTGGAGAGAATGGATTAGGCTCATATGAAGTAGAATAAGAATCAGATACAGGATGAGGCTCAACTAAAGGTAGAACAAGAGTAAGAACTAAACTAAGCTCAATTGAGGGAGAAATAAGATACATAGAGGGATTAAGGATGGTATCAAGCATCTCCAAGGGAAGCCAGTTATAAGGATCCTAATATCTATAAAAATGATAAGGACTAGTCATAGCATGATCCATGAGCATGATTCAAAGAGGATCTACTAAAATTGGGGGTGTACCATGCAAGTGCTCCATATAGACCCTATGAAAAAGAGGAAGAATAATAGAATTGGTAACTATGCAATAATGAATATGATAAGATGAATGGAAAGGATAAAACAAAGATGTAAAATATCTAAGAATCTCAATATCTATATCCTGGATAAGTCCTCATATAAAGGGATCATCTAAAGTATAACCATCATCATAATAGGGTGTATAAACATCGATGGTGTAGGTAGGTATGATCTTTTTTGGAAGTTTTGTGATGAATATAATGTTGAGTCTTGATTAAAATAATGTGTATATCATCTATAGGTGGTTGAACGGAATGTGAATTCAAGAATGGTAGAAGCTAGGTGATGAAATGAGGGGATAAATCCAAATTTTTTATCTTGAGTGTGGTCTTGTTTGTCTCATCAGCATCAGAATCTAAGAGGTTAGGAGGTATGTTACCTATGATTTTGGAGTGACCATGATAACCTCAAGTAGAGTTGACAAGATAGTTTAAATGTTGAGATTCCTTGAATGGGAAAGTAGGAAAGGGTACAAGGGTTGGAATTTTGAATACACCACATTCTTAGAATTGTTTGAAATTATAAGTGTTTGTGTCTCCTTATATCCTATAGATAGTACCATTATGGGTAAACTTGACACATTGGTAGGAAAAAGAGGTGACAACCTTCATGCAATGAGTCCAAGGTTTGGAAAGCAAGATATTATAATAAAGGGGAATTAAATATCACAACCTTCACATGAATAGTGATAGGGGCAATGGTAATAAGAAGCCACATGCAAACTAAAGGAGGCATTTACCTTTTATCATAACCTTGGCATGTACTATGTGTGGACTTAAGATTATACTCAGAATAGCCAAGAGTTTTAATGAAATCAAGGGAGGTGACACAAGTACCTAAACCCTCATCAATAAAATCATGCTTGACTTGGATATCACTAATTTGAATGCTAATAAATAGTAGAGGATAATCTACACAAATCATAATCTCATCTAAGATCATGAAAGCAATAGGAATTTTTAAGGAAAGATAAGTGTCCATTGTTTCATCAAAATGTATAAACATCTCTTCACATTGTTGTGAGATACTATCTTTAGACCCAGATAAAGTATCTTCATGTCCTACTAAGGGATGTTCATTTCTCCACTTGTGCGAAGACACCCCCGCCCGGGTAAACTTTTTAACGTGACCGGTGGCAACAGAGCGAGGATGCACCATCTGGTACCACGGGAGCAAGGGATGTTCATTTTAATAATAGTTACATTAGAAGATTATGATGACAGGGGAAATTTCACTTGAGTTCAATAAAGGGTATTTGAAATGGGAGATTATTATGTTCTATGATGGGGTCCTATTCATCATAATCCATGGGGGGACTAATAGATAGAGGTGCATAATGTTTTAGTAGATCTTGAGGAGGATTATAAGTGGATTTAAACTTGTATTTATAAGACATGGTCATTTTAGTTTGAGGATAAATTGTTTGACTATCTTTAGATCATGGGATAATAAATTTAAGTATTTATTATGATTGATTTGAAAACATGTTATTATAAAGTTGAGGAATATTGTCGATGGGTGTAGATGTTGGGGTAGTTTTATAGATAGTATGAGAGGTATTATCCAATTGAGGTGTTGGAAGTGGTTCTAGGAAAGAGATAAGGGCCTCTTGCCCCAACTCTATTAGATGAGGTGGGGAAGAATCTTGGATAACATGAAATGTTTAGGAGGTTTTGTGTGTGTGGAATGGATTATAATCAGTGAAAGAAATTATCCTTCACATATTAGTCATATTTACCACTTTTATTTAGGATTTTGGTCAATAAGACTTTCAACATTGTTTTTATAAGGAGTAGGCTTATCATTTGGCACTTATGAATGATTGAATTATGACCAACATTTAGACCAAGAAGAAAATCTATAGCTATAATATGTAATTGTATACAAGTCTCATGAGAGTGGCCCCAAATTATATGAAACCATTTTTTTTATAGATCATACCATGATTTCATAGGATGAGTGGGGTAAAGCTCTTATGGTAGAGGCCTTGGTAGATGCTTTTGAAGCTTGACTAAGGATAACGATTTATGAATGTTGATATTGTTTGTTTGAGAAAATTAAGGATTAGGGGTGTTGTTTAGAAGGGGAGCATGCTCCACAACATTATTGGGAGTGATGGCTTGAATATTGTGAATGATGTCATAAGAATTAGTGACATCATCATTGATAACATGGTACTTTTTATTTTTAATGAGCATGCAAGTGCCCATGGGAGGTTGGGATAGTTAAAATTGGCACATGAGAAAATATTGGCATTTAGCTTGGTCGAGGGCTTCTTTCAAAGATACTGGAGAGAGATTCCTAACTCGATATTATAACTTAGGATAAAGAACATTAGTGAATATATGAAATATTTTATCATCTGACATGTTATGCTCACACTTATTAGATAAAGTCTTCCATCGTTTGATGAAAGCTTGTGTAGTTTTGATTTCAAGTTCCTTACAATTGACAAAGTGAGCCAAGGTATTCTCAAGAAGATCACTCATTTGAAACTCTTATACTAGGGAATGAAGTAGATCTTCCAAGCTAGTGATAGAATGGGATTTGAGTTGATTGTACCAATTTAGAGCATCTCTAGAGAGTGTTTTTGCTAATAGTTTGGTAGCATCAAAAGTGTTTAATTTGACCCAATATTTTTAGAGATTACCAAATGTTTTTAAATTTAAGGCAGGATCAATTGACCCATCATAACTAATAGTAGGTGTGATACCTCCTATGTTGATATTGGCAATTTGAGGTATAAGAGGTTTATTTTGGAGATATTTGATAATTTTATTAACAAGGGGTGGTTGAGGAATGAGGTTTCCATGGGAATCCTTAAGGGGGTGAGGGGAATTTTGATTTTTTGCTCTCCATGGAACATGTTGGGGTTGATTTTTAAGTTGAATGAGATGATTTTACATCTGAATAATTTTATTGGCATTATTGGTTTGAAGAGCATTCATTTGATTGAGAGTTTTAAATAAGAGTTGATGGGTTTGAGGGGCATTTTGACTAGTTTACACAAATTTGAAGCATTATAATTGGTATTAGTGGTTTGAGTTACACTATGGGTAGTGGTATGCATGATACAAGTGGCATGAGAAGCATTGGTAGAAAAGGAAGCACTAGTAGAATGATTGGCATATGTAACAAAATGTGCATGAGTGGAAGGATTGTAATTATAATAAAAAAAAGAACTATTAGCATGATTTGCATTGGTAAAAAAATATGCACTAGTGGAATTATTAAGGAGGGGCCTTAGAAAAGGCCCACTAGATATTGAACTTACCATGTTAGTAGAGATACATGGCATGGAGGTTGAAGAGATCATATAAGGAGAGGTCATAGTGTGGAAATAAGTCAAAATATAAGGGAGAGGTTGAGAAGAAAATAAGTTATCACCCCCAAATCCATGAAATAATATAGGGGAGGGTGAATGGGGTTCTTCTACTTGACCACCTATCATGAGATTGTAAATAGTTGAAGGGTCCTTTCCTCTATGTTGAGGAAACTCGTTAATAAAGAAGAGAATTTTAGGTGTGTACTCTAATTTAGGATCATATTTTAAAGATAAAATAATATTACAAATGGATTATGAATGATAAGCCCCATAATTGGTAGTGCAAGTGACAACATGCACATCGTTTTCATCTAAGGTGGAAGCCACAAGATATTTTTAGGGAAAACTATTGGGATTGGTCAATCTCATCATGTCTGTCAGATTAAACTCTATATTATTCTCAAATAAGAAGTTCATGATGAGAAAATGAGGATAAAGGGGTGATGCAAATATAAAATCATAATACAGGATACAAAGTTAAATTGGTGGACTATGTTATGTAAACTAGGGAACAAAATAGAGAAAAAGGAACATAGTCATACAGGTCAACTGTGTACTACTAAACATGGAATAGGCAAGGAAATAAGAAGAAATAGTTAGACAATTTTACTATGTACTACTTATATAAGGGATTAAACATGAAGATAAGGATACATAGTTGGACATGTTGACTTTGTACTATAGGTAGAAAGGCTAAATAGTCTGTAAGAGACTGTATTGATAGAAATGATAGTGTTCTAAAATAGA
The DNA here is from genome assembly GCA_037957365.1 of Torreya grandis. Lineage (NCBI taxonomy): Eukaryota > Viridiplantae > Streptophyta > Pinopsida > Cupressales > Taxaceae > Torreya > Torreya grandis. Next base: position 5,250,306 of record JARHVA010000458.1, read on the forward strand.
TGTTCTTTTTAATACAATTTAAAATCAAATTGAAATTAAGCACACAAGCAATTGGATCAATGTGATTGATCTAATTGGAACACAACACCTACCTTTCACCATTGCTAGCCAATGTAAGTTTTACAATACAACATATAATGATCAAAGAGCAAGCACCAAATAAAATGTAAATGATAAATAATTGGTCATCATAAGTGTTATTAATTTATAATAAAGTTTAATTTTAATGTGATATAGAAGTTGGATAAAATAAAGAACTAAAAATAATCTAAGGTTGGTTTCAAGGTGTTTAGGTTGAAAGGGATATATACTGGTGATGGTACTATCTTGATATTAGGGCCTACCCCCTCACTTTACAATACTACAGTGATAAGGGTGTCAAGTGCTTTGATAATATATATCATCAACCATTTATTTATACTTGGCTAGAAAACTAAGTTGGCTTCCCCCTTAGTGATGAAATCCAAGTAAGTAGGCCTTGGGAAGACAAGTGTTTAATGCTTTTTGAATGAAAAGTGATTTGGTAGTGTGTGCAAAAGATAAAATAGTGTGAATAAAATGACAATTTGAAAAACCACCTATTTAATCTATGTGAGTTACTATATGCATGAAAACAACTAAAAAGGAAAGGTGAATTAATTATTAACAAATAAAGGTTAATTTTTTTATTAAGAATAGTACATAATCACTTCAGGAGACACTATATGAAAACATAGCACAATAGAGTTGAATGGGTTTCTATTGGTTTGGATAAGTAAGATATATAATAACATAATTGAATAAGTCAATTTGTCTTCTAAACATAATACAAAATATAGAACTATGTCAAATAGGTTGACCTAGTTTGTTGTAGGACTACAGTTTTACAAACTACAAACTTGTGAAAAACAATACTAAAATAAGAATTAAAATAAAAGAGAGAGAAAGGAATGAACCTTGATGGGCTTGAAGATGTTTTAGATTTCAAATTTTTATGTTGATGTTCAATTATTATTTCAAAGTTTTGCTAACTGAGTCTACTGGTTTGACCAAGTTTGAAAAACTCTACATGTTGAAAGAGAAATGATGAACAAAGTTGACTAATTCAACTATGTTTGCAAACCTATATGTTGATAAAAAGGGAAATGTAACTAATCTATTAATCAATCATATCTTAGAGAATATAAATCCTACTTACACTTATGATTATTTATACATTAGATATTTGGGGTCATGACCAATATGGATCTGCTAGACCTAACCAAGGGATCTCTTACCATAATGACATCACTAGAGAGGGTTCAAAAGCCTCTACTCAAACAACACCATGAAATAACCCTATATAGGCCCTATGTTTTCATATTCATAAAAGTATATACAAGTCAAAGTAAAATTTAATCTAGTGCTCACCAAATATTATAGCATAAAGTGGGGGTAATATACATAAAAAGTAAACATGCATAGAATATATATACTCATGTCAATGTTTAGAAAATAATAATGCATGGGAGATAATTACAAATACTAATCTATCTACTCTTACAAAAGAGGAACAAATTTAGGAATACTTACCTTTGAAAATTAACCCACCAAACCTCAATCTCTCCCTTGGCTAAAGTGCTTCACAAGATGTTGTTGTTGTATGTAAGGATAATAAGGATAAGTTATCTCTAGGCTACACAACTTCTCTATGAATCTAAAATACTTCTCCATAAGACAAGATTCATATCTCCAAAGAAAATATTGAAATCCTAAGTTATGATCCTCAAGTAAAATGGTGGATAACTATATTTATAATATATTCTTCTTCTTCTCTTCCCTCTCTCAAATAAATGATGAAATGAATGTGTATATATAGATGCATCTAACCCTAAATCTTTCTGAAATTTTATCTAACAGGGTCAGCCTAATCGACTTTGTATTATTATTTATAAAAATAAATTAGGTCTTGGTCTAAGTTGGCCAAGGGTCAACCTAGACCCTAAGTGAGTTTCATTAATTAGAGTATAGGGTTGATGGGGCTAGTAATGTAACATAAATCATTGTAAGGAGTTTTAGGATTAGAAAGGGGCTAGTGAAAGTGGAAAATTGATAGAGGAGGGTGATAGAGAGAAGATAAAGCTTAGGTAAGTGTTTTAGGAGATGGTTGTGTAGATATAAAGTGGTAGTATAGGGACAAAAATCATGTAAATCACCAATGGTCTTCCCACCCATTTCCCAATGCACCCTTTAAGTCATAATTCAGAGAGATTGAGACTTGATAGGTTCTTACAAGAGAGAAAACATTAGTAATTGATCAAAGTTTTAAAATATTATGTGTATGCATGTTGTTGATCATTGCATCCATAGTTTTGAAAATCACCATAGGATTAGGCCTAGTGTCCAAATTCCATATGCTCCTAAATATATGTCACAACCTCCAAGAGGTATAATAAACATTTTTGATTTCAAATTATAGTCCCCTATTGAAATGTAGACATTTTAGAATTTTAACATATAAAGTAAGGTCCCTCCATTGGCAATCATGAATTCAAAATTTAAATAGAGATCAACATATAAATCAACCCATTTAACTATCCTAGGATCAATTAAGTTCTATTTACTTCTAATTAAATGAGAATAATGAGGGAGTGTTTTTAAAATACCTTACTTATATCATAGTCTGAGGAGTGGATACACCAAGCAAGACATACACTAAAAATTTAGGGTGTGACTCTATGTTACTAGGTCATTCAAGTTCAAGTTCTTCATCATGGGAATATTTAGCATCTTCCCATTCTTCAACATCCCATGATGACTTGACATACAAAAAATAAATCTTGTATTTGATGCACTTGTGTCCTTTGGAGAATTTTTCATCACAGTTATAACATAATTTTGTTTTTAATGAGCACACATTTATTACTTTGTAAGTTATTTGATGGGGTGACTTTTGGAGGAGGGTTTGTGACTAACCATGGTATTATAGATGTCTTGAAATAACCAAAATTGGAATATCAATGTTGGGAGGTGAGCTTATCTTTTACAAGCTTGGCCAATCTTAGTGTTTCTATCTTGTTATCTAGTTTAAACATCTTGAACTCCACACAAATCATATCTTTGAGCCTATTAGTGAAACAAATCTTAAAAGATTCATAATTTAACCTTTTAGTTTGGTTAGATAACTTTTAAAATTCAGCTTGATACTTATGAACCATTTCATTTTGCCTTAGTTTGGTTAGGGTACTGATGAAATCATCATAAGCATTAGGACCAAAATGAACTAACAAAATCTTGAAAAAAATATCCAAGTGGGTTATGTATGGGATTTTTTAAACCATTGGTACCATTGGAAAACTTTATTCTCTAAGTGAAATTATGTGATGGGTACCTTGTTTACCCTTAACGTATTGTGCTAGCTAAAATACTATTTGTCATGGTAAATCCAACTACTTGGTTCTGTACCATCAAATTTTATAAGTCCAATTTAAGGCCATGTGGTGAGTTTTGGGATATAAATCCACCTTTAGAGTGATGTTCACCATTAATTCTATTAGAAATCATGGTATTTTATTAATTTATTCCATGTAGTCACTCATTCAACTTAGTGAGTCTGGAGTCGAGTTGAGATTAGAATTTAGCTTGGATTTTCTCAATGTTCTATGCTATGGCTTGGTTTATTCTAGGGGTGATAATAAGTGACTAGAAGGGTTTGTGAGTGTAAAAAAATTATGAAAAAAAATAAAATAAAATGAAGGTCTCAATGAGAAGATCAAATGGTATAATTTTCACAATGGTGAAAAAAATATTTTTGAGGCTGTAGGTGAAAAATAATTTTATATGGGTTTCTTTATTAAAAATGAAATACCTGTTAAAATGATCATCTCGATGAGATAATAAAAATGGTGTATTCACCCTATGGTAAAAAAACATTGGGCTCTTTTATTTTTGATTTTTTAATGATTGGTTACTAGAAGTTCAGGTAACTATTTTGAAACATTTTGACCCTTATGGCTACTACAATTAGTTCAAGTAGCCATTTTGAAATATTATACTCCTTATGGAGATTATATTTAATGTATTTATTTCAACTGGTAGAATGTGATAATATTTTTCTATCTATTGGATGTTACTACAGTTTTTAAGACTTTAGAATTGGATCTATGAATGGAGGAGTTATAGGGTTAAAAGAAAGGGTACTACAAGGTACATTTGGTCTACGAGATTGAAAATATACTAATCCCATTCATAAAATAATGTTGGATCAATATTTCAAAGTGATAACTATAGTTAATAACCATTTTTTATCCCATTATCCCATGTTTGAGGTATGATGCAAGTAATTTTTTGGGGCTAATTACTTATTGGTGCATCACATAAATAAACAAACAAAGGATTCATATGGAAAGGATATGAAAAAACTAGGGGATTTTCATATATACTTGAGGGTACATGGAAGCACAAGTTCATATACAAATTTGTCTAATTTATTGTATATTGGGGAATAACCCTACTTCATGGAATTAGGTGAAAATAATAACTATTTACCCTAAAATTACAACTTTTTGTTAGTTTTAATACTGATAAAACACAATTTATAACCTAAATAAAGGAGAGAGAAGAGAAAAAAATTGTGCATGAAGCTTAGTGCCACCACCATGTTACCACTTTATGATCACCAAAACCCCCGATTGGGTAAGGTGAGAGCATATAATGGATAGAAGTAGATAACCCTAAACCAGAAAACTATTATAGAAAATGGCATTGGGAAGAGTTATAATACCTAATGTTAGGAATATGCTTACAAAAAAATTAATTTAAAAACATAAGTATAACTGGTATGCATTGAACGCAAATATAATAACAATATTGGACTAAAAAATGATAGAATCACACTAAAACATTTTGCAGGCCTCTTCAAGGGTGTAACCTCCTTTGAGCACAACTCAATATAAAACATTTAATACATGATCCTTTCTCTTAGCCAATCCCTCTATTTAAGATAATATGCTCAAGACAACCACTACCTCCCATACATGTGAGATAATTAAAAATATAAAATGGGTTGACTTAAAAAAACATATGTATCTAAGATTTTATTAATAATACCAAATACAAACTAGAAGAGTTATGAAGACTGGGTCCTAATAGTTATGGATCTCCATATATCTCTAATAGGGGGAATTGTTAATTCTTAAAAGCTTATCAAAGATTTAATCAATATTTATTTTGGGAAGGACTCAAGGGGATACCTAAAAATGTTTGGATAGATGCGTGGCATGTTAGGGTAAAAAGAGTGAGATAATTAAGACCCAAAGTCTTTTGCAACCCTTATTTATTCCTATCCAAAGGTGGGAAAAGGTTTCCATGGTTTTCATTATAGGGTTGCCCAGGTAGGAAGGGAAAAGTGTCATCATGGTAATTATGGATAGGCTAAAAAAAATAACCATTTTAATGCCTTTTCACATCAATTTTTAGGAAGTATAATAACATATACTTTTTTGTATATAGTTCAGAAGCCACATGGGACCCCCAAGATCATAATAAGTGATTGTGATCTTACTTTTACTAGTAATTTTTGAAATGATTTATTTTAATTTTTGGGTACTATGTTGAATCATATTTCATCATATTATCTTCAATTTGATGGGAAAATAAAGGTGGTCAACAAATTACTAGAGGATTGTCTCCATTTTTTTGCATTGAATAAATAAAAGAGATGGGTTCATTCATTGTCACTTGCATAATTGTGGTATAACACTTCCTTCCATACATTATCCAAAATGTATCTAATTTTTGCACCATATGGATATCAACCACCATCCATCACCTCATACTTAAGTATGAGGCCAAAGGTTTAAGCTATGGAATAAAAAATTCAACACCAACAAGAGGTAATAGGTAGTCTAAGAGATAACTCAATAATGTCAGGGAAGCAAATGAAGCAACAAATAGACCGATATCATAAAAAAATTAATTTTGAAGTGGGTGATTGGGTATTTATGATAATATAACCATATAATAAAATTTCCTTGAATAAATATAAAAAAAATGAATATATATAGCTCAATTATTACGGCCCTTATTAAATCCTACAAAATATTGGTTGTGTCACATGTAATCTATAGTTACCTCAGTATGCATGCATACATTTGGTATTTCATGTTTATGACTTGAAGAAGGTAATTAGACAAATATTATCTACCCATATTAAGTTATTACATTTGGATGAGAAGGGTAGAGTCATTCTAGAACCTAAGGAGGTATTTCAAACACACAATAAGAGACCATGAACAAGAGGGATTAAGGAAGATTTAATCAAGAGGAAGAATCTGACCAATGAGGATACAACATGGGAAGATGAAGTATTCTTGTATAAAAATAAAAAATTATATAATGTTCAAGACAATTTTTTTTAAAGGGGAGGTGCATGCTACACACTTAAACTATAACATGTATAGAGATATGTATGGTCAACTTGTGTCTAACATAACCTTTTGATTTTTTATATCATAATTTTATATGGTTTCATATTATTAGTAGGGTTTAAATATGAAGAAACCATAAAATAAGTGTGTTATATATAAGAGGTAGTGGTTAGCACTTGAGGATCATATTAAAAATTATTTCTTATTTCATGTTTTTTTAGGATTCCCCCCCCCCAAAGTGGCTTAGTCTTACATTTCCAATATTCTACTATGTTGTCAAGATTTGGTGTGGATCTACTCTATTATACACTTATTATTGTGATCTATTGCTGTTTATTTTCTCTTCAATTAAATTGATCTGTCTAAGTAATTTTATTACATGCATGTTATGTTGTGTCAATATAATAACCAAGTTATTTTTAATTTTAATTTTATAAGGATTTAAATGCCCCTCTAAAAAGGAAAGTGAATTTTTAAAATGAATGTTAGAAGTGCATAATAACTTGGACATCATGAAAATAATGGGGTTGCCTTCATGATATAAATATGATACCAATTTGAAGAATCAAGTTTAATGGAAGTTGGATTAATTGATGAACATTTTTGTGAATAGAGCATCATATCATCAAATAGGAGACATCTTGAAAACCTTTGCACATCATTCATAATTTATGATATTTTTTTACAAGATCAAGGTTATAATTTGTCAAAAAGGAGGTTTTGATGTGCATGGGGGAATTGGCACTAATTTTTATATTATTAAGAAGATTAAGAGAATTTACAAGAAATAATATATTATTGTCAGTAGATTCCAAGATAAAAACAATTATAAAATTATGTAAGTTGATCTCCATGTAGTTAGGGGTATTTTAGATTACTATTAGAAATTGGAAATCACAAGTGAGAAGAAAAAAACACCACACCACCTGTTATTTTTGTTTGAGATGGATCAACATGTTCATTGTTAGGTGTAAATAATGTGGCTCAATAATTGTGAAGATGTTTGACATTGAAAATAAATGTGATAAAGAAAGTAGATTTGTGAGTATTCATTTTAGGTGATTTTTTTTCCAATATATTTAAATGCACCTCATTCATCAAATAACTGAAAATACACATATTGAAATTAAATAGATAAGGCACTAGTCATAATAAGTATTGAGTTATGAGATTTCCTTACCATGGAGTGTAGTCCCAAAATCAAATACAACTATTATAGTGAAAAAAATCAATGTTAATTTATTTTGATTAAAAAATTCTATGTTTTGTAGTTCTCTATTTGACTTTATTACCCAATGGATAAGACAAGGCTACATGTAAATCTAAATGGAATAAATTTAGGGGATGACATAAGTGGGCATGAACTGGAAATTAGATGAATTTATTGGATTAAGTTTTATTAATTCTTAAACAATTGAATAAATTTATTTAAAGTCATAAAAGAGTGTCAAGGAAGTGTGTTAAGAATGGGTGTCAAGTGGATTTAACATCTCTTAGATTGAATGTCAAAATCAAGATATATATTTCAAGTCATTGGTTAAATTAATTATTTTTAAACTTAATTGATTTTATTAAATGCAAAGGCACAATTACATTTAATTTTTAAAAATATGTAACTAATAAAATATAAATATGAACAAACACTAGTTATAATCTCTAGTTTGAGTTAGTGCAAAGAATGACTTTTCAACTTCTTTTGTGGATAAAAAAATTATACATAAGAGATAATTTTGGATCATCAAAAGGGGTCCTTATTTCTATCAACTCTTAAGAAAGGGTTGGTTTTAATTTTGTGTTTTATATTTAATATTTTATATTTATTAATGGAGTAAAATAAAATTGGTGGGATCATTCTATGGTTTTATGGGTTTAATTTTATTTATTTATGATATTTGTATTTTTATTCATAGATATATAATCCCTTGAAATTATACATTTTTCATGGTTGTGTGCAACTTATGGTGTTTACAAACTTTGTCTTGAAACATATATGGATGGGCTTTGTACCAAGTGCACCTAATTTGATTTTTTAGGAGACTTTGTGCTTCCAATTTTTTTTTTCATCATTACATCTGTTGCTCCTATTTTAATTTTCATGTGTGAGGAAGAATTTCCAATTCATTTTATCTAAGTTATTTAGATGGTTTTCTATGTTTATTTTTCCATGGGTTTCTCACCTTCACCTTCACCTTCACCCTTCTCCATTCTTTCTCTATTTTTAGACTTACCCATTTCCCTTTTTATTTCATTTTTGTGTTTTCTATTTCAAAGTACTGAAAAATACCAAAAAAAATTGATATCCTATGAAGAAGTTTCCCCTATCAAATGAAAATAAACATCACCTCTCCAATGGAGATTTATCTAATGATATAAAAATCATGCTACTTCCTATTGGGAAAGTCAATAAAATAAATAAAAATAATTTTTTCCAACACACGTATCCATAAAAAATGTTGTAATTTAGATCTAAAAATGTCTCCCAAATAAAACAAAAATTACCAAACCTAATCACACAAATAAATATTCTACAATAAATAAAATGTGCAAAGCTAGGTTAATAAAATGAAATAATGTTTTTGATGTTATCTGATGTTTCTTCCATTTTCTCTAACAATGGTCTTTTGAATATAGTATTGAATTTTAAAATGGTAGGAACTATAGGAAAATAATATTTATTATTTTAGGCTAAAATAAACTATGTGAAATGCCCTAATGACCTCTCATGTATGCTTGCATGTTGTAACCCATTCTCATTTGACCTAATTCCTTAAGGAAATAAATCATGAATATATTGTGTTGTACCTTATCATTGATAATAATTCCTTATCTATGTTCATCTTATATGAAATATTTAATGACCAATTTTTTAATTTTAGTTATATGTTGTGATGTGTGACCCTTAGAAACTACATGAGATACATTGACTTGATTAAATTGTGAAATAGATAAAGGTGGAGGAGTTGAGTTCAACAGTTTAATTAGATTCTCAAATGTATTTCCACATTGGAAATGGGTTCCTCAATTGTTTTTTGTTAAGGGGAAAAAATCATATTTATCCTTCATTTGATGATAGTTACAAAATGAACTTGCCCCCATTCATGTTAAACGATGTGTTGAGAAATGCCTAGTAGAAGGTAATGTGACTAGATTCTTATAAAGAAATTTTTTTAATATGACACTTGGTCTATACTCAAGTCTTTTAAACTTTTTAGATTGTTTAATAATAAAATAGGTAGGGATTGTGAAGGGTGTATCCTTATTGCTTTCCTCATATGTAGGTCCATTTTTAGATTGAGAATCACTTTGAATGCTTTAGGTTGTTGATCCTTTGGGATTTGAAATATATAAGTAAATTTATGTGAATGAAAAAGATCACTCTCATAACCAAGGATGTCAAAATAAAGTCACTAAAAATATTCACAAGCATGATAGAGTTATTTTTGCCCAATTAGGGGTAAAATATTTTTGTCAAATATGAATTAATTCTCTAAGTCAGTTGGTTGATATGTCAGACAATATATTGTATTTTTTAACCTTATAATGTAATACTTTAGGGGTTCATCATGACATTATTGAAGGTTTTGGAGGTGTTTTAATGTTAACTTAGGACATTTATTAGTGTCTAAATGAGTTAAGAATCCTCTTCTAACTACAAGAAAAAATATATAAACCCACCAGGAGAAGTGTAGAAACAACTTAGGGCATGCCCTTTTAAAATTTGGTGGAAAGTTTTTAGAAATACTATGCCATCACATGCATGTTTTCCAAGGGAGGTTAAAAAGTGTGCATTGTGGGTATGGGGATTTCAACGTCCATCAAATAAGTTAAATATAGGCATGAAAAATCCGCATAGTTAAGGATAATTGAGTATTCTACACAAAATAGGTTGTCATTATATAACATTGTAATCAACCCAATCATTGGATGCCATAGATTTTAAGGATAAGACATCAAATGATTTTTGGATATCATCCATTGTATGATTAAGGACACTATATTACTATAATTAATTCTTATAGATTGGAAAGGTGTATTCATGGGTCTCATTTCACCATCTATCTCAAACATGGTTAAAAAATATTCACTAAAGTAGTAGTATGACTATCACTACATTGATTAGAAATGTCATCACATTGCATATCAGTAGAAACATCATTTTAAGGCATGTTATTATAAACATCATTAAAAAACATATAATGATGAGGCATATAAACATCATTAGTAGTATGAGAAGTGGCATGTTTGTTATCTATCCATTTTTAGTATGTCAAAGAAACCTTAAATTTTTTCATTTAGAATATTAAAGCATCAAGAAATATGTGTTGATGTCATTTTTACACGTGATGAGTATTAAAACCATCTATTGAAGGGGAAAAAGAACTGGTCTCTTGTATGTGATTTATAGCATTGATTTGACCTAAATCTAACTCAATAATGTTTTAAAATGATACATAACTAGCATACCAATCCATATTATCATCAGTCATAATAAAATTATACTTCATGTCATCACTCACATGATCATTTTTTCATTAATTGATATATGTATAGGGCACGACATGTGTAGAAAATGAAAAGTATATAAGATGATACATCATAAGGTTTGAAGGATTTACACACATGTGAATAAATCTAACCCCTAAGAGGATAAGTAATAATATAAAAATTCCTAAACCTAAGATAAGGAAAACATACAAACCTACAAAAAATGAAAATCTTAAAGGAGAAAACCCTAGGTTGGTGTTGGATCAAAAGTGTGGTCATGCAAGATGTTTTGATTATTTTACACCTAAGAGATATAAAATAATTGAAAATATGCACTAATTTAGATTATATAAATAATGGAAATAAACATAATAATCTAAATTTGAAATAGACTAGTAGACTACAACTACTTGACCTAGAATTGAAAAGACAAGATAAGGATGTTATTCTTAGCTAATTTTAATTATTTTTCACTCACATAAGACATCATAGGATTTATAAATGCTTTGTATGTGCTTTTCCATGTGTTCAATTTTGAAACAAGGGCTGATAAACTATATATACATTGTCAGAAAATTTAGACACCATAATGACAAAAACTATTAGGGCTTACCAATAGTGTTTTGCTATAAATTAGGGGTCTACAACTTCTATGAGCCCTCTGATTGTTCTTAAAATCAATTATTGTGGATCTATACTCTTTGATCTTGTGCAATAATACATTTTTCCTACCTCTTTTAGATAAAACCCTATGTTTCCTTGATTGACCACAAGATGCACTAAAAATGGGTTATTAATCTCAATTAGACTACTAAAACACTTCCCACTAAATGGATGAGATTTTTTACATTAATAATATGAATAGGGATCAAACAAAACATGGTTATCCCACTTAGGTGAGTGTGTAAAAAATCATGAATAATAAAGAATGCAATCTCATATTTTATCTTTGACATTTGACACCATGCAACTTTTACCTCTTTTTATTCAGATTTGGCTCTATGGACTACTTTAGGGTTGTTACTTGAATATTTGAGATGTGTATATGTAGTTTAAATAATGTTTAAATAGAGTGAGATATGATCCAAGGTCTTGTCAGGTTATTCGTATATTATTGTAACCTTAGTGAGGATTTGTATATATAAGTGACTATTTATTAAATTTTCACTACAATAGACCCACGAAACATGTCTAGGATGACTTAATGGAGACTTTTAAATTTAAATAATAGTCATTGAGGACCCCTTTATATTTCTAAAGGAGAGAGACAACCATGGTAGTTGACATTGTCTAGGTTTACTAGTAGTGTTCTACAATCATAAATAAGGATATGAGGTATGGAGGTCTATCTAGGGTTTTGAAGTTGTTTCTCCATAGACCAAGTTGATCCTAAATATATATTTTTTTAAAATAGAGATGGATAATAAAATGGATATGTATACTAATATAAATAAATTATGCTTAAGATTAAAATTTATGTACATCATTTAAGTATGTTAAATTGATGTTTATAAAGTGCCAAAGACCAAATTTAGGTGTTTAAAGGACTTTGTATTTTTATGGTTCAAAATGCACTTCATGTGTGGGAGTTGCAGCTATAATTGTCATTCCCCAAGGAGAGATTATGCCACTAGCCTAAATATTAGATTTTTCATGTACTAATAACATTGTATAATATGAGTCACTCATAGTAATATTCCATGAGGTACATGTATTAAAATTTAAATCTATTATAATATATGGTGATTCTCAACTTGTGGTTAACCAATGAATTGTTACATATCAAACCAAATAATATAAATTAATTCTATATAAAAACTTGGTATAAATCTTGATTTCCTAATTTGATGACCTTGAGATTGATAGTATTATTATAAATAATAATAGACATACAAATGTTATGGATACTAATACTTATTTAGTTTTTATTGATATTAATTATGATTATGTTATATTAAATATTAATATATTAGCATAATCTACCACTAGCTAGACAATTCATAATATTTAGAGGTGTTGGCACTAGAAAGTGGTATGGAAATTCATAATAATATGCACGTGTTCAATTATTTACAAAAAAAGATAATTCCTCCATATTTTTTGAGAAGTGTGACAAAAATTAATTATTGAAGAGATACACTCAAATATGTCATTATTTGAAGTATAATTTTTAGAGTATCCTTTGATGGGAAATTAATTAGATGTATTAAATGTTAATAATCTAGAATTGCCTTACAAGAGGTTCATTATATTGAATGTGTTGGACAATTTAATGGAAATACTGTGCCACACAAATTTATTAGAGTGGGTTATTATTATAACATAATAAAAAATGCTTATCATGGATATGCTAATATATGTGAAAATTTTCAAAGACATAATGGCCTTATACATGCTCCATCTCAAGAGGTAAAATCCATAGTGTCACAATGTCCATTATTCATATAGGGATTTTATGTAGTTATCTAGAAGGTCATAATTTAATTATCAAAAAAATTAAATATTTTATAAAGTGCAGTGAAGTATTTCCATTATAACTTACTACAAGTTAATACATTTTTAAGTTTATTGACACATGATTTCAAGATTTGTCTTACCATAATTGATGATTTTTGAAAATGGTTCATCCCTCTAGAATCATACAATTAAATTTTTTTGTGATAAATAAATACTAAGAACACATTTTATACCCATTATTACCCACATGGAAATGGTGAAGTTGAAGCTTATAATGATAATATTATTTAAATTTTATCAAAATAATGAAAAAACATGGTATTGATTAGCATAATCAAATGGATTTAAATTTATGTGAATATATAACAATTTTTTGAGCATATACAAGGCAAACCCTTATTCTTTAATAAATTAGGCAAAATTAGTGTTTACATTAAGATTGATATTCCATTTGAGAGTGTCACTAAAATAAATTATTAATGATTATGGATATATATAAACTATATTAAACCCAGTGGAAATGTTAGATGAAAATATAATTCATGCTATTGAGCACTTGATAATTTATTTTTTAGATACATTTTGAGGTAAAGGACCTCAACCTTACAAAGAAAGCAATAAAAATAAGGAGGTGACATCCCAAAAGAAAACATAAATGTTCAAACCCTTCATAGAGCCAAATAAAAACAATAAAAATAAAGAGGCAAGATAAATTGAGGAGTTACAGCCTCAATACAACAAAGAAGGTAAAAACCTAATAAAAAATGAGACAAAAGATATTAGGGGAAAAGATGGGGATGGACATAAATGGGTACCCAAAAAATAACTCTCCATCCTCCTGCATTTTTGACGTTCTTCAACTCTACCCAAATTCAATTCCATCACCACCCAAGAGCTAGAGGTTTGAATAAGAGGTGTCTATTGATTGAAAAACATCACCAAGGAATTAGTAGCTTGTCATAGTTCTAGAGATTTAAAGAATGCCTTGAAACCAGCCAAGGATTGCATCAAATTCAATAAAGTTTCTAAATATGATTCAAAAAGGAGAGACACTACTTGACATAATATCCTTCATATAATAATGTAAATTAACAAATAGGCCTTCCAATCATGAAATGCATTGAGAGGAATGAACCCAAAATGATGTATTCCTAATAAAGGAAGAACCAAACCTATTGCATCTAAAAAATGACACCATCCAAGTTGTAATTTCATCATGAGAGATAATATTAATCAAATGTTTAGCAACCAAACCAATCATTTCAAAAATCTAGGTTATTTTTAGTAGGTTGTCCATAAAAATAGATGATACTTCAGAATTGGTGTGGCAGTACCATAGGGACCTTAAATAGTCATCATCAAGAATGACTCAAAAGGCCTCTACTACTTCCATAGAAGGGAGGTATAAAATGGATTGAAGCCTCCGATTAGAAATCACCCTCTAAATGCCACCTCACATTGCACCTTTAGAGAAACAAAAGGCACAAACAAAGTCATCCATCTGACTAATGATGGTTCCATGAAAATATTAATTAGAATAGAGGAAGATATTAGAATACTAGTATTGAAAACCATAGTTAGAACTAGGATATAAAATCATATTGCCACATGTGAGCCAAAAAAGAAAATCTAAACAAACTTATCCATTGTCCTCAAAATTAATGAAGTAGCCAAATCCCACCCAAGAAAAATATAAGTAACATCCTACAAGTAGACAACATTAAATTTAGTCAAGTACCTCTAATACTAGCCACCTTTTATACAAGTTGTCCATAATTAAATTTTGAATTTGATCCACTCCTTTGTTAGCTAACCAATTAGACTATTTGTTTTCCTCCTTGAAACAATGATTTATAAACCAAAAAGTCAATTCATCAAGGAAGGGCCATGTAGAAAGAAGGATATTATTTCAATGTCAAGCATTATCCTTCCTTTTTTTGATAGATTCCATAATGATCTAATAATCTCCCTCAATAACCAAATCCTCTATACTGCACTCCCTAACCACCTTAATGCCCATAACTAAAGCTTGATCTTCTACCTCATTATTCATGCCATCATTCAAATTTGTAGAAAAGGCACAATTCAACAATCCCAAATAATCCCTAATGTTGCATCTTGCTCAAGATGCTCCCGATTTGTCATGGGTAGCTCCATTAAAATTAAGTTTAAAAAATCCACTTAGACAGGGTTGCCATTTCATAAAACTTCATAGATTTTTGGGGATTCAATCATCTCTTGAGCCATAAATGTGAATCACTTGATAATTTATTAAAATCACCTTAATAAGGATTATAATAAGAAAATTAAATCAAGAGAGTTTGATGTGGGTGATAAGGTGTTAAATAAAATAATAAAAAATACAAATGTAGATAAAGAATAGAAAGTAAAATTCAAGCTTAATTGGCTTGGCCCATTATCAATCATAGACAAATTTGGATGGTGGGAATATCTCCTTGCTACAATACAAGGAAAACCTCTAAAGAATCTAATTACTCTTATGCACTTGTGATAGTTCTATATTTGAATCTTGTTTCTATTATGATTGTCCTATTTTATATTAGGACTTATCATATCTTTACTTCATATTTCTCTAATTGTTTGCACATTTTATTTTTTCAATTTGGTTATGATTATTAATTTTTATTGTAAGTCATTTGTCACTTTTTTATATTTGCTTACATGATTTTTTTGCTTCATTATTTTAGTGCATCTTTCTTGATTTATTTACATTATGGGTCCTTGCCCTTTAATTTTTTATTAGTTTGATATTTGTTTGGTAGTATGTCAACACATTCTCAAATACTTTTTTATGATCCATATCATGAAACTATTTTCATGTTTTTTCCTATGTTACCATGATCCATATCATACATTTGTTTAGGGAAATATCCATATTTATGATTTACATTTCTATATATTATGTTATTGGTACTATATTAGTTGTATATTATATAGTGTTAGAGTATTATTCACATTAGATAACATTTTTAGTTATTTATTCCACTATTCTAACATATTTGTTCACACCTAAACTAGTTAAGCTTATTTAGGGAGTGTTATAGAATAAGTCCAAGTTGTTATTTATTTTAACAAACTTGGTTCATGCATATGCTTTATTTAGCTTTGAGCTAGTTTGTAGGGATTTAACTTATTCCCTCTTTTAGGATTTTCAAGATATTATTTTTATATGGATAATAGTTTTTAAGCATATATATTTGTGCATTCCCATAGACTTCATGAGAGAGTGTGAAGAATAAAATATTATTTTGACTTGTATTGCATTGTTTGAAGCAATAATCATTTTCAATCTGTGTTTCCTCATAATTGAGTGTGTATTATTTGTTGGAAAGAGATTTTGTTATCATTTTGTTAACTTGGAGTGATATTGAGGATCACTTTTGCTTCCTATTAACTTTGATATGGTGTCAAAATATAAATTATATTCTCACATTGCTTATAATTGTGCACTCATGAGTTATAATGTCTAGTTTTGAAGTAAAGGTGAAGATAAAACAAAAAATTGTGTAATTAATTATAGTATATGTCTAATTTAATATTTACAGAGCATTATAATTGAAAAAATACATTTTCAAAAAAATGACACCTCAAAATTCATTATGGATCTAAAGTTATGAGTTTACAAAGTTACCTTTCTAAGGTAGGAGATAGGTCCTATAGTTAAAAAATGTTATTTTTAAAATAAACTAAAGATAAAAATTAGGAGAGGTTATATTTAACATTCCAACATCAGAACCATGATTCCAAATAAAATATAAGAGGTCTCTAGGCCTCACGGTTTGTAAGTTATGGGCTCTAGAGTGACAACTAGTTTGAGAAACCAAGTGTGATGGTGAGCACTAACCACTAGTGGTTGCTAGACTAGTCACATGGTTGGTTAGATCCAATGATCAAACTTATTGGTTTGATGATGTAAAAAAGGTATAAAGTGACATCAATGGACAAAAAAAATAATGCAATAAAGCACTTTGGCATAAATAATAATGTAGTGGCACAAAAATCAATGCACTAAGGCAAAAATTTGTATTAAAATATATTATTTTCTCAAAAATGTGCCTATATGTGCATTATTGAATTTTCACAAAAATTAATACAATATTATTCACTATACATAACTATATGGCCTAAACTACGTACTAAAAACTTGTAAAATAAATTTAAAGTAAACTACACTTTTCTAGAGCATAGGCATGTTTTATATTAAAATGTAGGTTTGTGGGCCCTCTAAACACAATGGTGAGGTTTAGAAATTCTCAAAACACACATGTCAAAATTTTCCTACTGAATGTTGGAATAGTAAGATAAGTTACAACTGGATAAGCTTCACAGCCTTGGTACCATATATATATATATAGATAATGATCCATGTCCATACTATAGAAGAATAAATCATCCTAAGTATAAATGTTATAAAACAATGGAAGCATTAGAAATAACATTATAATAACACAAGATTATTGTTCCTTCATCTTTTTATAACACATGGAAAGGGAAATCTCTATCTACTAGAACTTATTCTCCCGTGTTAGATAAATGGATATTTTATTTTGGTGTGTCTAATCATCTAATTCATTCTCATGGTATGTTGAGTTCTCAAGCTATGATTGCAACATTTCCTAGATTATCATGGGTAAATCATCATTAGTTGAAGTTTTGGTCTCCAAAATTGTTGATATATAGGATGGGTGCATCAATAATTTACTCTTTGTGCCTAATATTTATTTAAATTTCATATGATAGTGAAAAAACCATGGAGTTTAGTCCACATAATGTTGTAATTAGATAATTGAGTGATCCATAGGATATAGTAGCAATAGGTGTGGTGGACCATAATTCATGCTTGTATGTATTTTATAATTTTAAAACATTAGTAGGTTATTTTTTAGTTGCTCATGTTGACACTAAGAGTAAATTGTGGTATGAGCATTTTGGTCATTTCAATTATTGGTATATTTAGCAGCTAAGTTCCTAACACAAGGTGACATGCCTTCCTAAGGTATCCAATAATGATGGTGTTTGTCCAAGATGCATGTTTGTGAAAACACACTAAGATCCATTTCCAAAAGTAAAAGCTATAATATCTAAGGATCCACTAGAGTTACTACATAGTGATTTCATGAGTTTTCCCACTCTTACTTTCTAGTGTAAAATATGTACTAACCTTCATTGATGATTTTAATCAAAGGACTTGGGTGTATTTTTTATAGTATAAAATTGGAATTTTTAAGAAATTCAGAGCCTTCAAGGCCTTTTTAGAGAATAAATTATGGATTCACTTCAAAAATCTCCACATAAATAATTGAGGGGGGGGGTACATGAGTGAATCCTTTCAGGATTATTCTACTGAGCATGGAATTCAACACCAATACACGGTGCCTTACACCTCTTAGCATAATGGTGTTTCTAAGTAGAAAAATAGAACACTCAAGGAAATATGATATGATCCATGGAATTAACACCTCAATATTGTGATGAAGTAGTTAATTGTGAAAATTATAACCAAAATCACATTCCCCACAAGGTAGTTGTGAATAAGGCTTTTGAATAAGCTTGGTTAGGAGAGAAACCTGATGTTTTTAGATTTTGTATCTTTGGAAGTAAGGCTTTGGCATTTGTTCCTGATGACAAGCATAAATATATAGATAATAAGATCCAAGATTTCATATTTGTTGGCTATTATGAGGATGTGAAGGCATATCACCTATTTGATCCTATCCCAAAGGATGTTTTGTTTTGACAAGATGTTAGAGTTGATGAGAAGATCACTTCTTTGGTATCATATTTAAAATATTTTCCATCCTTGATAATACCTCTTGTATATGATAGGGAGGGCATACTTCTTGATATTAATGAAGGCATACATATTAATTTTGTTCCTCTACCTCCTCCTGTACCACACATGCCCAAGTGGACATAATATAGCTGGTGATCTTTCTAATCCATGCCATACTTGTGCTCTACCATATGGTATTTCTATTTTGATCCATGGAATTTATAATTATCTAAAGGAGTTGTTGCCAGAATCTGAATAACGCAAGTGCAATGGAGACGTGATCACACAAGATAAACAAGTGCACACCACATAGATGCTAAAGCAATTTGAAAATAACAAAAAGATATATTGCACAAGACAAAAATGGAGAAAACCAAAATTTGATTAACATGAAATGGCCAAAATGAAGAATACATATAGGAGAGCTATAAAGTAACTCCTCCACAAATGGTGGTCAAAGCACCCCAAGAATAGACTCCTCCACAAAAGGTGGTCAAAGCACCCCAAGAATAGACTCCTCCAAAAAAAGTGGTGACAAGGTGATAAGAATAGAGAAGTAACTCCCATACCCAGAATAGCCGGTCAAAGGAGTCACTTATGACATTCTTATGACACCTTACGACACAAATATGACACACAATCTCCACATAAGCTAGCATATCCCACGAATGTAGGAAAACTCCATGTATGCACAAATATATAATATTCCCTAATTAATAAATAGGGAAAAATAAAAATATACACTAATACCCCCCATAAGCGCAACTTAAGTGGGCAGTGTGGAAATAAAAAATGGGTCCCAGCAATTAGGCCTGATGAGGTACCCATGTACAAATGCAATCTCTCATAAGATAGAGAAAAAGAGAAAACCTGTAGGAAAAAACTCCCCCCCCAAAAGAGAGACATAAAAGAAAAGAAGAGGCTAGAAGGCCCCCCTAAAGATGATGCTGCTTTAGATGTAGACCACACCCCAAGAAGAGCTCGTAGATGAATGAACTTGCTCTCGGTAAAAGGTTTGGTGAAGATGTCTGTAACCTGATCCATTTTTAGCTGAATTTAAGTGAAGTTGTGTTGATTGCAAGTTGTGAATTTATGCAGAAAGGAGAATGAAAGAAAGTTGTGAAAATCAATCACACCCCCCTCAAAATGTTGAGCCCCCCCCCCAAATATGCAATTGCACACTCAAAAGACATCGGACTCAGCCGAGAATGCGTCTCGAGAGACCCAAATTTTGGCACTTTATAAACTAGTGCATTTTTGACAATTAACAAGTCTATGATGTGGAAAATTGAATTACAAGCACTTTTACAAAAAATGGAACCCAAAACTGAGCTACCATTTGCAAGATTTTAAAGTTACAATTTTCCTGTAAACAAGTGTTTTTGCAAAAAAAACACTAAAACATTAAAAAAATGCCAGTTATAGGGAGAGAAAGTTGCCTTCCAACCACTCGTTGGATTCGGCATAGAATGAGGAATCCAAATAAGGTTTGTGTGAGGGGGAATTGGCCTTCTACCAACCCGAGCCTCACCCTTTGTCTTTGTAGGTCGAAGATACAAGTTGTAATTGAAAACCCCCAAATTACAAAAATGTCTAAAAAATTAAATACTCAGTCAAATTGACTGATTTTTGTTTTAACAAGTCAAATTTAACTAAAATTATTAAATCAAAGACAGAATTGAAGGATTGCAAGTGTCCAAGGGGCGCCACATTGGATGCCAAGTAGGAAGGGGCGTCCAAAAGCAAATAGTCCAGAATTTTGACTCAGAAAAGACAAAAAACTAAATGTACGCCTACTGCTTGGCACCGTACAGTTGAAGGCTTGGCTGGAACTACTGTTGGATAGAAGACTTCATCAAAAATGAGGCGCAATGCTGGAGCTGGACAACAAACAAAGCAAGTGGCATCCAAAAAGGGCGCAGTTCTAATTTTTTTTTGCAAAAAACAAAAAAATAGCAGCCTGGGCACCGTACAAATGACTGCTTGTTGCTTAGCGCCTTCCTGGAGCTGAAGTTGGTGTGTGGCCACCTGAAGGAGTGCTGAAGCTAGGTGCAGAAGTTGATTTTGTTGAAGGACAGAAGCTGCTGACCAGAAGAGCTAACTGTGAGGAGTGTTGACTGCTGCTCCTCCCTCTGCTGCTCCACACAACAATGGCATCCAAGAAGACAAGCAAAACCAGCACCTGAAGATAGCAAAGACACCCCAATGCAAGGATCCCAAGGAAACTAACCAGAAATGATTTTGAAAGATTTTTTTAATTTTAGACCAAATCTAGAATAAAAAAATAAAGAGAACTCCACTCCTCTTGATTCCAAAATAAGCTAAAAGCATAATCACACACAAGATTACTAGTTTTGCTCTGATACCATATTGGAGTTGTTGCCAGAATTTGAATAATTCGAGTGCAATGGAGACGTGATCACACAAGATGAAAAAGTGCACACCACATAGATGCTAAAGCAATTTGAAAATAACAAGAAGGTAAATTGCACAAGACAAAAATAGAGAAAACCAAAATCTGATTAACATGAAATGGCCAAAATGAAGAATACATATAGGAGAGCTAGAAAGTAACTCCTCCACAAATGGTGGTTGAAGCACCCCAAGAATAGACTCCTCCACAAAAGGTGGTCAAAGCACCCCAAGAATAGACTCCTCCAAAAAAGATGGTGACAAGGTGCTAAGAATAGAGAAGTAACTCCCATACTCAGAATAGCCGGTCAAAGGAGTCACTTATGACATTCTTATGACACCTTATGACACAAATATGACACACAATCTCCACATAAGCTAGCCTATCCCACGAATGTAGAAAAATGCCATGTATGCACAAATATATAATATTCCCTAATTAATAAATAGGGAAAAATAAATACCTACACTAATATTATCTAGTGTTATTTTTCAAGGTGATAATAAACCTAATTGGGAAGCTAATATACAAGAATAATATTCTTTGCTCATGAAAAATAATAGATGGGAGTTAGTTTTTCTTCCTAAGGGAATCCAAATTATGTGATGTAGATGGGTCTATAAGATAAAATATGAAACATATGGTACTATAGATAAGTACAAGGATTCTCTTGTAGCTAAGGGATTCTCACAAGTTGAAGGGGTTGATTACTTTGAGACTATTTCCCCTATTATAAAGATGGATTTTGTATGCCTTATTCTCGCTCACTATATCACATTGGTGATAATATACCAGATAGGCATAAAGAGTGATTTCTTACATTATGATATCCAAGAGGATATCTATATGGAGTAGCCTTAGGGATTCATGTAGGATCCTTCACTTGGCTACAAACTCCATCATTTCCTTTAGGGCCTTAAACAAGCTCTTTGAGCTTGGTACAAGAAGATGTATAGCTTTCTACTGGATTTTGGCTTCTATCATTGTGAGTCTGATCATAATGTTTAGATATTGAAGTAAGGGGAGGATATTTTAATTTTGGTGTTATATGTTTATGACCTCATCCTCATAGGTATTTCATATACCTTGATTCAAGACATTAAGCATAAGTTGGATGCATGAATTTATATGACATATCTAGGATTTCTACACTGCTTTCTTTGCCTATAGGTTCATCAATATCATGAGGGGATTTAAATTGGCCATAAAAATTATGATACAAATATAATTCATCACTTCTTCATGGATAATTACAATCCTTCTCCCACACAATATCAATTAGGTATTGAGTTGACTATTGACTAAAAATATAAGTTGGTTGATCCTACATTATATAAATAGTTGGTAGGTATTATTTTATATTTGACACACACATGTCTTGATATCATATTTAGTATTAACCTTATCTCATGGTTCTCTCATGTGTTAGGAATAAAGTCTTGATACTACATGTTAGATCAATGAACTATATCCTACAGTGTAAGGAAATAAATATGGAAAATAAGCTACACAAAATAAAGACAAGTAAGAGGATACATTACATAAATATTATGTGAAAACCTTGTATTGTGTAAGAAAAACCAAAGGAGAAATGGTAGTTTATAGACATCATTAATAAATAACATCACTCTCTTCTAAAATAGCTCCTCCATAGCAAATCCTTTAGTGCTTCCATACAAAACACTCAATGCTTGCACCTGAAGCATTCAAGTTGTGAACCAAGCTAAATTAGCTTATAGGATCCAACCTCTATGTATGAAAGCCCAAGGTTTGCATGGATCCTATAAAAAGTAGAGATCATGATAATAAATAACATTTACAACATAGAAAGAAAAGAGAGAGAGAGGAGAAAAGGTGTTGCTAGTTTGCATGTTAAAGAAGTCAATGTATTGGTTTCCAGTAGATGTGCTGAGGGAGTACAAGATATCTAGTACCTTCATGGAGATATTATGTGTTATGTCATTTTGGATGCATGCCCCAATATGATCAATTTTTTAATGGATTATGTGATAAGGATACGATGAAGGTGGTATGTGGAGAAAACTAAGGATGGAGATGCACAAGGATGTGAAAGCAAGGAAGTATCCAACTTCTTGCATTGTTGAGTTGCCCTTCCAAGAGCATCCTATAAAGGATGAGAAGACATGTTTTTGTCCTATGTATTGGATTCATTAGGAGTAGGAAGCCTCATAATGTCATGGTGAGCACTAATCTAGATATTCCCAAGTAGTGGGAGTTATGGTATGATTCATGGCAGAATCCCATTGGAGGATTGGTTTGTGTGTGGAGAAGTGAAAAGTCACTTCAGTGTTGGAATATAGTATTGAGGAAAAAATGTTGACAAATTAGGTCATAGAAGAGAAGTTTTAGTAGTGTAATAAAACTTGTACTAAGTTTGTGTCAAGGTAGTAGAGGGCATGGATGAGCAACTAGTTGTAGAATAGTCAAGTGTGGTAAAATCCTATGTATATTGAATTTAAATGGGAGAATGTTAGGATGTGAAGTCACTATTCATAGTCACTATTCATAAACCACTATTCATAGGCACTATTCATGGTGACTATTCATGATGGCATGGCTTGGTGTTGATGTGGATGGTTAGTGATGTGGCTTGTGAGGGATGTGGTTGGTTGGTGACGTGATAGGGACCCAAGCAGGGTATCTCATGAGTGATCAAGTTGATGTGATGGGAGTGGGACATAGCACTCCACAAAGGGACATGGGTTTGTCCTTGGTAGTCACATGGTGAAAAATACAAAAGGGTTGGTGTGGGTAAAATTTCTAAGGGACCCCATGATTCTTATGTGTGAAAAGAGTCAAAAGGTGATTTCGAGCATCTTTTGGACTCATATGGTAACATGGAGAATGAATACAAGAAATTTATTATATCAAATTGACCTCATATGTGTGTGGGAGACAATGATTTTATGTCCACATGGAGGTGGCACATGTTCTTATCTAAATTGAATATTCTTTGAAGACTTTTTACACATGGAGACAACACCACCACCATTATAGAGATCACATGACACCCCACTCATGTGTGGATCAAAATTCTTTGGTTCCACTCTTCATTATCTCTCCCCTCTCTCTCTCATGTTGTGAAATGCATAAATATACATTATCTCTCTCATTGTAATATATCCAATTAGTGGATCCATGCAAGCCTTGGGATTGCATACGTAGAGGTTGGATCTTATAAGATAGTTTAGCTTGGTTCACAACCTAAATGATTTAGGTGAAAGTATTGAGTGCTTTGTATATAAGAATTAAAGGAGTTTCTATGGAGGGGATGCTGTAGAAAAGAGTGATGTTATTTATTAGTAAGTCTAGAAGATGCCTTTTTCCCCAAGGTTTTTCCTTGCACATTGCAAGGTTTCCACGTAATCTCTATGTAATGTGTCTTCTTACTTGTCTATTCTTTTGTAGCTTGTATTTTGCATTTAATTTAATTGCATTATAGGATATATTTTATTGATCTAACATGTAATATCAAGACTTTATTACTAACATCTAGTATTTGAGCCATGGTGAAAAACTCTATATGTGTGAGTGTTTTTTGTCATTGATTGGTTGTGTGCAAGGTGAAGCTATTGTGAAAGGAGGAGAGATCAAGTGGAGATTAAAGAAGAAAAAAAAGAGGCTTTTTTTTTTTTGAAGGTATATCTCTATGGATCAAGATGGAGGATCTCTTGATGAAGATCCTTATCTCTTCATGTTGATGAAGAGAGTCCCATAGGAGAGTTGAAGAGAAAGCTGGAAAAGCTTTGTCAAACAAGTCAATAGCCTAAACAATATTCTTGTTGAAGAAATGGAGAAACTCTACAAATTGAGGAGAAATTTAGTCTCCTTTAGAGGAGGTGGTAGACAAGGCATGACCATGTTATGGTTCTTGGCAACAAACAAAAAAGGTTTCGATGTGGTATCCTACTAACCACATGTTGTTAGTTGAGATGTTGTAATGAATAAAAATCCATGAAAAAGGAGGTACAGGCAAACCTAGATTTGTACCTATTTTGAAGTATCTAAGGAAGATGAAGACGAAGATGTAGATAAACAAGTGAGACATGGTGTTCCTAGAAGGAGAAGGTCGTGTTGACCATAGGACTCAACATGATGGAATGTTGTGTATATAGTTTTGGCATGTGTCTAGGTAAATTGATGCATGGAATAACAATATAGGCACATGAGTTTGTATTTGGAAACATTTGGTAGAGTATGGTGCATTTTATATGTTAGATTGAAAACTTGGTAGGTGTATTGATGCACTAATTAGCATGATGAATTATCTAGATTTGTGATTGATCCAATTGTATCATGTTGATAGCTTGGAGGTTATGAGGAGAAGTCTAGTTTTGAATTCTATGAGATCTTCTCTCCTCACTACTATCAAGAGTGATACATGCACTAGTTATTTTTCAAGGAGTTGGAGTAACATGATTCCTATATGGTGATCTCTCCTAGGGAGAGGAAGAAAAAAGAGTTGAGGCAAAGGTGTTGTTGGTTTACATGTTAAAAAAGTCACTATACAGGTTTCCAGTAGACATGCTGAGGGAGTATATGATATTCAGTACCTTCATGGAAAGCCTATGCATTATGACATGTTGGATGTAGGTCCCAATATGATCACTATTTTTGTGGCTCAGGTGATAAGGATGTGATAAAGGTGGTATGTGGAGCAAACCAAGGATGGAGATGCACAAGGATGTGAGAGCAAGGAAGTAACCCACTTCTTGCATTGTTGATTTGTCTTCCCAAGAGCATCCTATAAATTAGGATAAGACATTTTGTTATCATGTGTATTAGATTCATCAAGAGTAGTAATCCTTATAATGTCATGGTGAGTATTAAACTAGATATTACCAAGTAGTGGGAGTTGTGATACAATTCAAGACATAATCTTGTTGGAGGATTGGTCTATGTATGAAGAAGTGAAGAGTCACTTCAATATTGTAATCTACTATTAAGGAGCTAATGTTGAAAAATTTGGTTAGTTCAGAGAAGTTTTAGTAGTGTAAGAAAACTTCTACTGGGTTTGTGTTGGGGCATGAATGAGTACCTAGTTGTAGAATACTCGGGTGTGGTAAACTCTTGTGTATATTGAATTCAAGTGGGATAATGTTAGGAGGTAAAGTCACTATTCATATTCACTATTCAAAAATCACTATTTATAGGCACTATTCAGGATGACATGGCCTAGTGGTGATGTGGATAGTTGGTGATGTGGTAGGGGCTCATGGAGGGTATCCCATAAGTGATCAGGTTGACGTGATGGGAGTTGGGCATAACAATCCACCAAGGCACATGGGTTTGTCTTTGGTAGTCACATGGGTGGTGTCACATGGTGTAAAAGACAAAAAGATTGGTATTGGTCAAATTTATAAGGGAACCCATCATTCCCATGTGTGGAAAGAGTCAAAAGGTGATTGCAAGCATCTTTTAAACTCATGTGGTCACATGGAGAATAAAGACAAGAAAGTTATTATAGAAGATTGACCTAACATATGTGTGGGATATAATGTTTTTATTCCCACATGGAGGTGGCACATGTTCTTGTCTAAAGTGAAGATGTGATGAACAACATACAATAACTTGTCTTGTTTATATATCTACTTCCTTTAACAATGGCTCTTATGCTCACTCTTCATGTAATGGTATTGAGATTCCCCTAGTTCTATTATGCTTTCCAATAATTTTTTATTTCTTAATAGGATATATTAAGCCTCTCTAACCTTTGTACAACTCCTCAAGACTATTTATACTATTATTGACAACTTCTTACCTTTCCCTTGATAGGCCTTGTAGCCTTTTCTTGGAAAAATCCTACTTGTATGGAATTATACAGAGGAATCTTGTAAAAGCATATTCCTTTTTTGATACCCTTTACCCCTTATTACCTCTTAGTGAAATTTCAATGTCTAATTTTTTTATAGATTACCTTGTTAGGCACTTCAAGGCCATTGTTAGGCCTATTAGGTCTTTTCCCAACCTTGTTTGCACACAGTGTCTCTAAATTATATGGAGTATGGATACACTTCTAAAACACCATAATTTATTAAAACACATTCATACTAATTTTTTCACCAACTGTCACAAATTTCTATCGATGTAAATTCTCATAATCCATACTTTAGGGTTGAAACCCTAGTTTAGGGCTTATATGCCCCTATCTCAACGCAAAACCACAAACAATTTGGTATCAAAAAGTTTCAAAGGGTTTATTGGATCCATATAGGTTTATTGTGATGTGTCTCACCCTTATACATATTTTCCAACCCTTAGCATCCTTTGTATAATCCTCTAGTTACACTTTCTATCTTGTTTTCATTTGATTGTGTAGGGAAAACACACAGGGAACAAGGCAGTGTCTTTGTTTGGCACTCAAACATCAATTATCCACATAAAGAAGCAATGAAACTAACTTAAAAATAATCCAAGAAGTTACCAAAGGTAATGAGGATCCTCGGTTACCATAATTCAAACATGGGTATCTATTATTGTTCTTCATACATATATCCTCAAAAAAGTATCGAACAACTATTAGTGACATTTGAAACATTTTCTAATATCATTTATTAATCAATCTTGCATTACATAGTCTGTCATATAATGCATGCAATGGAAAACATGATCAATATTAAAACAAAGAGTTTCCCTTTCTTAAAGCTTATAATTTCAACAATAATAAACAACCCTTCAAACACATTAGAATCAAATTCCAATTCTATTTCCTCTTTAGTCTAGACATATACAGACTAAAATAGACCCATTAACCACCAAAATAGGGGTTTGTCAATAGAAATCTTCAACGCAAATGTCAATAGAATATGACTTGAATTACTTCTTTCCCTTTTTTATCATTATTTCACAATCAATTTTCAAACCATATACATATAAGAAAAACACAGAGTATAAAGGCATACACAAAATACTATGAGAAGAGACAGTCTTTATCAACAACTTTATTTTATTCACTTCTCTTCTATTCCTCTTCTTCAAGAATGTATATCCATTTTACAACTAACAACACAAACTTTATATCTTCCTACCACCTCATAACTTAATCTTGATTCATACTCCACGTGGGAGTCTTGGAAAAACCCTTGGTTATAACTTAAAAATATGCAAAACCATGTCATAGGAGAGTCAAGGCATTAGAAACCCTTTACCTTTTCATAATACCCATAATTACATATTATTATATCTCAACATCATCAAATAGATGCTATAATCCCTCAAAAGGGCTTCCAATAATTCAATTTTTTTAATAAGTGCCTTTGGTGGGAAACTATGAAGTTTGAATTTTAAACATCTTAGACACCTATTAAAGACTCCTAAGGACCAAAAATAACTATAGAATTCCTACCCTGACCAAAACCAAAATGACATAATGATGACATCCCTATAGGATTCCCCTACATCAATATTATTGTCTTCCAAAAATATCACTCATTTTTGGGACAACATTTGAACTATTTTGGTCCTACAGACCAAAATTGTCTCTTCCCTTTTCAAAATTTGTCCTGGGCATTCAAATTCCTCATTTTTCAAGCTTCTCAGAAATCTACAGACTCTGCAGGCTTAAATCTACAGACTCTGCAGGCTTGAATCTACGAACTCAGCAGGAAGAGAAAATCTATTGACTCTTTCAAGGTTAAAGAAAACTATGGACTTGGTTTCTATAGACTCTACAGGTAGGTTCAATTCTACAGGTTCAAAGGCTTCTGTAGATGGGTTCAATCAAAAGAATAGGTTTCTAACACTTGGTCATTTTTGGGATTGGTTCAGTGCCTTGGTTCAAACAAAAATCTCCATCGACAAGCATCAACAATAGGTTCAACGTTTGGTTCATCCTTTGGTTCAATGTCAAATGTTTCAAAGGTGGGTTCAATCAAGTATTTCAATGCTTTGTTTCACTCATTTGGTTCATCCACTTTGTTTCAATGCTTTGATTCATCCTTTGGTTCAATCAAACAGTTCGTCAGTTGGTTCAAGGCTTTGTTTGAACCATTGAACCAAAACTTGGTTCAACGGTTGGTTCAACATCTTGGTTCAACGAAGAGGTTCAACGTCTTGGTTCAATGGAGTGTTTCATCAGCTTGGTTAATTTAATTGAACCATCGGCTTGAACCATTTTTGGTTCAAAGCTTGGTTTAACTCATTGGTTCAATGAAATGGTTCAACAGTTGGTTCAAACAAAGGGTTCATCGAATTGAACCATTTTGGTTCAAAGCCTTGGTTCAACATTTGGTTCAAATAAATAGTTCAACAACTTGGTTCAAAGGAGCAGTTCAAAATGCAAAAGTTCAAAGGGCCTCTCGAAGGACAAGTGCCCTTGTGGAGGGCACTTGGTCAATGAAAGTACCCTTCAGAAGGGTCATTTACAAAGGTAATTCTTTTAGAATTTAAAAAAGACTAAGTCAAATAAAGGCAGTCATAATTCTTTCAGACATTTGTCCAAAGGAATTCCTTCAAAAAAAAAGTCTGAAAGAATTCTGAGACGTCATGAAAGCAAGAAACCTGAAGGAATTTGCGTATTGGCAAATGGAAAAATTTCTATGGACTTTTTATCCACGGGAAATTTTTGCAAACAATTTGTCCACAGGAATTTCCCTGAGGAAAAGCCTAGGGAAAATACCCACATAAATTATCCATGGGAATTTGTGAAGGGCCGCCAAAGGACCCCAAAGGGTAGGTGCCCTTGCAGGGGACTCTCAGGTGCCAATTTGAAGAATGCTTCCCCAAAGCTGAAGGGTCACCTAAAGAAGCCCGAAGGCCATTCAAAGACTGCTTGAAGGGTAGATACCCTTGTGGGAGGCTCTTCCCGACCCAAAGTGGATCATTTATTAAGGCCCAAAAGGGCAAGTTCAATCTGGGAAAGTGCCAAATAAAAAATATGAAAGAGGACCAAGGGGTGACGCACCTGAAGACGTCAAATTCAAGACAACGAGCTAGACATTGAAAATATAGTGACAGACACATGAACATCAATTTTAAAGACAACAAAATAGCCGTTGATCCTTTGAACCTACAGACCAGAATGCATTCACAGACTTCAAGGCCAAGACCAACAAAAAGCAAGGAAGGAACAGAATAGAAAATTGAATCTAAGACCCGATTTAATTAATCAAAAGAGGAGGAATGATGAAGGTAAGATCAGATCGCCAGGTGGACATTGACATTGAAAGTTACAAACTTTCAATAAATGTGACTTGTTCCCTGCATTGATAAAATCAAATGGGTAAAATGCCCTTAAGTTCTAGCTTGTCCTCTTAATAGATTCCAATGCAACATGATGTGTTACTATTCTCGAGTCCTTGAAATGGCTATATAAGGGACTCTCTTCTATTATAAAAGGATCTCTTTTTTGACAATCAGAATGAAACTCTGCCCAAATTGAAAAGCACTTCTGAGACTTTGAGCTCAGTTGGTTTATCATATTTTGTTATTGGAATAAGAAAGCAAATGGTTTTTTAGACTTTGTGCTGTAATATCCTTGTTGTTGAGGAAACTGTTATTATGTCTTTTTCTTCAATATATCTTATGTTCCTTTAATTCAATAAGCAAAATTAGTGACAGCAGTCAGAAAGGTGTCTTGAAGAGTCAAGTGTGGAGAGACTTTGTGCCCCCATAATTGCCTTCAGTGTGTTTTCTTTTCATTTCTATGTAAAGGACCTTGGGATAACTTTGTGCCCTCATTGTCCTTCATATCTTACTCTTGAGCAATTCAAGTGGAGACTTTGTGCTGCATCTCAATTTGCTAGTTATTACATCTTTTGTTACATTTTGTTGTTACTACCTGGAGTATTCATATGGATTACTGAATAGTACTTCTAAAAGAAGAGGAGTGCTTTCTATCATTTTCCTTGAGTTTCTCCTTTGATCCGCACACATCATCTCTGAAGAAAGAGAGATGGATGGTTTCTCCTACCCTTGAGTGTTATTTTCTATTTATATATATATATATATAGCCTATCTATAGGGAACCTCCCCTTGATGAGAGGAGAGATCAGTCTCCTTCTGATGTGGTAAATCTACACATTTGGATGCCTAATCTTCCTACTTTGGCTGATCAGACCTATTTTGTTATCAGTATGCTGATCAACAAAATATTCAACCAACAGTTTTTGGTGACTCCACTAGGGATATCATATCTATTATCCATTTATAATCTATCCATTCACCTCCACACTAACCGAGAAAGAATGCACACTTTAAAGCCTCAAGCTTTAACTAAAGCAGGGTCAATTCTTTTCCATTTTTGTTTCACAATCTGGCAGATTCAAGGTATACACGAAGCTAAAGGGCTAAAGGTATCATTGACCTTGTATTTGAGTTGGTAAAACAAAGTGATTTTGATCTATTTCCTTCATCATCTCATCTCCAACGAACCAAGAGCTTTCCTCCTACTAAAATCAAATCTCCATTGCTAGATGAAGTATCTACTTCTGTTGTTGATAAAGTTGTGCCTATAATTAACCCTCTGAGATTTGTTATCCCTCCTTTTCATATTCTTACAATGGTAGTTCAAGGCCCCTAGGGTAATGCTTTTGGTCCTCTCAATCTTACTTCACCTCTACATGAGCTTTCATGCAGTTCAAGGAAGAACTTCCCCAAATTCTATGGTGATGGGAAAATTCACCTTGATGAGCACATTACAGCTTTTAGCATAGCTTGTGGAGTAATCAGAGTAGAATTTGAAGATGTAGAAGTTAGGCTTTTTGTAGAGACACTACAAGGTGCTGCTATAGATTGGTTTTATCATCTACAGGCTCGATCAGTGACTGATTGAAATACTCTCAAAGCTAAGTTTGAAGCGAAATTCAAACCTGTAGAAGATGCACATACACTTCTGGCTCAACTTACACAAATGAAAAAAGAGCCTCATGAACCAATGAGGGACTTTGTAACTAAATTTGACAAATTGTGAAATAAAATTCCTGTAATTGCTCGACCTACAGCTGAGAATCTCAAATGCTTTTTCATTCATTCTCAGCTACCTGAAGTAAGTTTTCTCTTGAGACGTGCTAGTCAAATAGATCTTGCTACAACTCAACTTTTGGCCACTGAGGTAGAAGATGATCTCATCTTAGCAAGGAAGATAAGAAGAGATCCAAATAGAAATAGAGCTTTATCATCTTCTTAATATGCATCTATAGGTACCACAGATCCAATGGTGTAGAAATTAGCAAATGAGTTGTTTACTCTCAAAAATCAAATGGGTCAAGGAATGTCTTCTACTCCATACAAAAGGACATTCCCAAATCAGTCATATTAGGGCAATGCTGCCAAGAATCAAGGGCAATTGAATCGCCTTCTTCCCCCACAAGGTAAACTTGCCTTAGAAGCTCCTCTAACCTATTCAGCAATGGGATATCTTGAAGCAGAATCAGAATTCTCTTTCCATCCTAAATTGAATCAAGAAAATGATGCTGATCTCCTTGAAGACAATAAAGAAGAATCAGTTGGCAACTCCCATATTAGTTTCTTGAACTACCAGGATGAACCCAGAAGAAAAGGAGAAGCTTTTGATGGATCATATGCAATGTTTACTAGATCCAAAAACCAATCAGTCTAGTAGGCTGATAAAGAGAAGATAGAAGAGCAACCGCAACCAACAGTCATGATTGCTAAACATGGAACCATTCTGCCTTTTTAGTCAAAGGATCTGGTAATCACTCAAAAATTAAATACATTAATTTTGCCTTCCCCTTCTACTTTTAATTCGTAAACTAGCCCACCTCCCATCCCTCCTAAAATTTAGAAAGTTGAAGTACCTTTCTCTGTACCTAGCTCAATTCAGCCATTTGACATAATTGATCATGTCAAAAAGACAAAAATACAAATGTCTGAGTTTGAATATCTATAGTCTAATCTTGATCAATTGAATAAGCTAGTCTAATATGTCAAAAACCAAACCGTCCTTGTAGGACAAAAGGCTAAAAAGGTAACTCCTAATTCTCTAAAGAACATGCCTATTCCAAATAATCTAGTCATTACTCCCCCAACTGCTCCTAGAAAAATAGAACCTTTCTATGTTTCCCTATTAATTAATGGCCGCAAGCTAAGTAACTGTATTATAGACTCAAGTGCATCTGATAATGTCATGCTTGCTAAAGTAGTTGAGTCTCTTAGTCTTACACTGACCAAGACATTTGGGAGATGTTTCTCCATGGAGAATAAACAAGTACCATTACTGGGGCAAATCAAAGATGCCCAATTTGCATTTGCAGCCTTTCCAAACAAGAGAAGCAAGATGACTGTCTTGGTGGCTGACGTCCCAGCATCCTATGGCATTTTGCTTGGACAAAATTTTTGCAAGGACATGGGAGGAGAACTAAGCATGGATCTATCTAAGGTAAGGATCTCTGTCCAAGGCATAATGAAGAGGTTGCTCTCTAAAAAGGAAGAAAAATATGTGGTCACCCAAACATCAGCCCCTAAAGCTCAAATCCTTTTTGAATCTGTAGGTATGGGTAACTATTTTCTATCTACAGATGAAGTGCATGAAACATCTGATATAATTCTTGAAAGGGTTAACTCAGAAATCAATTCAACAAGAATAGCAAAAAAATTAGTAGGCTGTAGTATAGACCAAGAAGGATCCTCCATCTCTGATGAAAAAAAGTCTAAAGAAAAATCAGTATCATATGAGATATGGACTTTAGAATTTGATGGTAGCTATTCCTCCTCTAGTTCAAGAGCTAAGATTGTTTTGATATCTCCTCAAGGAGATATGTTCCCTTCATCTTACAAATTATAGTTTAGCAACACTAACAATACAATTGAATACAAATCTCTATTGCTTGGCATGAAGGTTGCTCAAGAAAAAGGCATCAAGTTTCTTCATGCCAAAGGGGATGCTGAATTAATAGTTTGTCAAGTGAGGAACTTATACCAAACTAAGAATGAAATATTATGCCACTACCATAACTTGGTTTGGGACAAAATTGAAAGCTTTTATGCTTTCAATATTTCTACCATACCCAAAGAGTCTAATGACAGAGCTGATGCACTTGTTGTTTCAAGAACTCTCTTAGTTATTCATTCAGATTTCAAAGAAGATAGATATACCATTGAGCTGGTCTATAGACCAAGTGTTCTTGACAATGCTGATCATTGGCAAGTATTCAATGATGATCATCAAATTATTGCCTTCTTGGAACGAAAAGATAATTTTGAACAACTATGTTTTGAAGGCAGTGAACCTTAGAAGAATGAATCTGTGTCTGAATCCATCTCAGATATAAATGAAGAATTCTTACATCTGAAAGGAAACAAAATTCTCAAAGGCCTGGTTTCTCTTGACAAGATGTTTGACAAACATGATAGATTCATTAAACAATAGCAAACAGACTCGAGTTTCTCTCAGGGATTCGATCAAGTGAATCTGACTACTAAAGAAAATCCCAAGATGATCAATATTGGTAAGTGTTGCACCCTTGAAAAAAGATTCAAGTTCACTTCTTTACTCCATCAATACATAGATGTCTTAGCATATTCTTATGAAGACTTGAAGTCTCTCAGACCAGATGAAATCCACCATGAGATTCCTCTCAAGGCTGAATCAATGCCATACAAGCAAAAATCTAGACAGTATAATCTGAAAATATTAGGTACTACTTTGTCTGAGATACAAAAAATGTTAAATGCTAGAATCATCTTCCCAATCCATCATTATACATGGATTGCAAACATAGTGCCTGTAAGGAATAAGAATGGAAAAATTTACATTTGTGTAGATTTCAAAAATCTGAATCAAGTATCTTTGAAGGATAATTATCCTTTGCCAATTATGGATCAAGTGCTTCAAATAATGACAGGTGCAGAGATGTTATCAATGCTAGATGGCTTCTCAGGTTATAATCAAGTTGAAGTTGGTAAAGCAGACCTACACAAGACTGCATTCACCACACCTTGGGGTACATTTGCATATAGGAGAATGCCTTTTGGTCTAATAAATGTTGGTGCTACCTTTTAGAGAGCTATGGATCTGGATTTCAAAGATGAGATTGGTAAATTCATAGTGGTATACCTTGATGACTTAACTGTCTTTTCAAAGTGTTGATTTGATCATGTACACCACTTACAACAAGCGCTAGAGTGCTGCTGCCAGAATGGTATTTCCTTAAATCCTAAAAAGTCTATTTTTGGAGTAATAGAATGGAAAATTTTTGGACACATTATGTCCAAAGAAGGCATAAAGATTGACTTAGATAGAGTCAAGTCTATTCAATAACTTAATTTGCCTACAAGTAAGAATGTTGTTCATTCTTTCTTCGAAAAGGTGAATTTCTTACAAAGATTCATCCCCAAATTTGCTGAGAAGACTAGACACATTGTGAACATGATGAAAGGGAAGACCAT
Organism: Torreya grandis; assembly: GCA_037957365.1. Lineage (NCBI taxonomy): Eukaryota > Viridiplantae > Streptophyta > Pinopsida > Cupressales > Taxaceae > Torreya > Torreya grandis. Next base: position 5,286,208 of record JARHVA010000458.1, read on the forward strand.
CTTCAGCAGGACTAAAGAAGGCAAATCAGCATTTTAGGTTATCAAATCCACCATTACTCATGCCCCTACCTTGGTTTGCCCAGATTACAACAAAGATTTCATCATATACAGCTATGCGTCTGAAAACACTCTTTCAGTGATTTTTGTTCAACAAGACAAGGAAGGTATGGAATCTCCTATCTCTTTCATGAGTTGCCCTCTCAAAACCCATGAGATGAAATATTCAAATATAGAGAAGCATGCTTATGCCTTGGTAAAAGTAGTCAAACATTTCCACTTCTATATTCTGAATTCACATACTACTGCCTTAGTTCCTGACACTACAGTCAAGTCTGTATTAACTCAGCAAGAGTTTGGCATGAAAAGAGGTAATTGGATTGCAAAGATTCAATATTTTGATCTAGACATCAAGTTGACAAAGCTAGTCAAGGGTAAAGGCTTATGCCAATTAATTGCTGACAATAAACTAGAAGACACAGCATGAAGAAATTGAAGTGGAAGAGACTCCAATAGTCCTTTTTGTCTCCACTACCAATGAGTGATATTCAAGTATCGCTCATTTCTTTACTTATGGTGAATGTCCTGCTCATTTGTCTTACAAAGAAAGAAGGACTATCAAGTTGAAAGCTACCAATTTTGTCCTTTGGGATAATGGCTTGCACAAGAGAAGCATAGATAGAGTATTCCTTTGTTGTGTAGACAAAGAACAACAAACCCAGCTTTTGAAATCTTTCTACAATCTAGCCTATGGAGGACATTTTTTTGCTCCTGTGATTGCTCATAAGATTTTTTGAGCCAGGTATTACTAGCCAACTCTTGTCCAAGATGCACATAAGTGGGTGAGAAAATGTGAACTCTATCAGCAATTTGTTGGAAAACCCAAGTTAGCTGCTATGCCTCTCAAGCCAGTGATCATAGAAGAACCTTTCCAGCAATGGGGACTTAATTTTATTATGACAATAAACCTATCTTCAAGTGCTAAACATGATTATGTCCTTACAACAATTGACCATTTCACCAAGTAGGTAGAAGCAATCCCAACTAAGCATGCTACTTTAAAAGTTGTATGCAACTTCCTCAAAGAGAATATCATTTCCAAGTTTGGAGTTTCAATTAAAATTGTTAATGATAATGTAGCTTGTTTCACCTCTCAAGAGATTACACAATTCTATTTTCATTATGGAATTACACTCTCTCACTCTTCTGATTATTTTACACAAGGGAATGGATAAGCTGAATCCAGCAATAAGAATCTGGTAACTATTATCAAGAAGCTAGCAGATGACAATTAGAGAACATGGCATAAAGCATTGGTTGATGCTCTGTGGGTAGATAGAATCACACTAAAGAGGTCAATTGGTATGTCTCCTTTTCAACTTCTTTATCATATCAATGCTGAGATACCAATCACCTTAGAATTGCCAGCCTTGAAATTGGCAAAGGCAATTGAAGATCAGACATATGAAAGTTCTATTGACAAAAGAATCATGTGCTTGACTGAGATGGAAGAACGGAGAACCATGGTGGTGGACAAAATTACTGTTCATCAAAGTCTGGTAAATAAACTCTTTGACCAAAAGGCTAAAAATCATGATTTTTAGATTGGGGATCAAGTCCTGCTATGGGACAAAAGGAGAGAACCAAAGGGGATGCATGGAAAGTTTGACTCCCTTTAGAGAGGCCCATTTATAATTCATCAGCACATTGGTGAAAATAGATTTCTAATAAAATATCAAGATGGCACACTCTTTTCTCTGCCTCACAATGGGCAGCATCTAAAACACTTCAACTCTTGAAGTGTCAGAGCATTGCATCTATATATATGTATATTTGTACAGTTTTTAATTCTATTTTGTTTTGTTTATTTATATTTTTGATGCCTTTCATTTATGGGTAGCATGACTCCATAACCCAATGGTACACATGAAGACACTGGAGATTCTAGATTCCACTCATTTCAATTCTTTTTATAATTGATAGAAGTTTCCCAACTAGAGCTAGCTATTGTCTCCCAAAAATATCACTCATTTTTAGGACAACATTTGAACTATTTTGGTCCTACACACCAAAATTGTCTCTTCCCTTTTCAAAATTTGTCCTGGGCATTCAAATTCCTCATTTTTCAAGCTTCTAAAAAATCTACAGACTCTACAGGCTTAAATCTATGGACTTTGCAAGCTTGAATCTACAGACTCAGTAGGAAGAGAAAATCTACGGACTCAGCAGGAAGAGGAAATATATGGACTTTGCAAGTCAAGTTCAATGGACTTTACAAGTTAAAATCTACTAACTCTTTCAAGGTTAAAGAAAACTATGGACTTGGTTTCTACGGACTCTGCAGGCAGGTTCAATTCTATAGGTTCAAAGGCTTCTGCAAATGGGTTCAATCAAAAGAATCAGTTTCTAACACTTGGTCATTTTTGGGATTGGTTCAGTGCCTTGGTTCAAACAAAAATCTCCATCATCAAGCATCAGCAGTAGGTTCAAAGTTTGGTTCATCCTTTGGTTCAATGTTAAATGTTTCAAAGGCAGGTTCAATCAAGTGGTTCAATGCTTTGTTTCACTCATTTGGTTCATCCACTTTGTTTCAACGCTTTGATTCATCCTTTGGTTTAATCAAACGGTTCGTTAGTTGGTTCAAGGCTTTGTTTGAACTATTAAACCAAAACTTGGTTCAACGTCTTGGTTCAATGAAGAGGTTCAACGTCTTGGTTCAATGGAGTGTTTCATCAGCTTGGTTCATTCAATTGAACCATCGGTTTGAACCATATTTGGTTCAAAGCTTGGTTCAACTAATTGATTCAACGAAGTGGTTCAATGGTTGGTTCAAACAAAGGGTTCATCAACTTGAACCATTTTCATTCAAAGCCTTGGTTCAACGAAGTGGTTCAAAGCCTTGGTTCAACGTTTGATTCAAACAAATGATTCAACAACTTGGTTCAAAGGAGCAGTTTAAAATGCAAAAGTTTAAAGGGCCTCCTGAAGGACAAGTTCTCTTGAAGAGGGCACTTGGTCAACGAAAGTACCCTTTGGAAGGGTCATTTGCAAAGGTAATTCTTTCAAAATTTAAAAAAGACAAAGCAAATAAAGGCAGTCATAATTCTTTCAGACTTTTGTTTGAAGGAATTCCTTTAGACAAAAATTTTAAAAGAATTATGAGAAGTCACAAAAGCAAGAAACCCAAAGGAATTTACGTATTGGAAAATGAAATAATTTCTGTAGATAATTTGTCCACAGGAATTGTCTGTGAGAATTTGCTTGAGGAAAAGCCTGGGGAAAACACCCGTAGGAATTATCTGTGGGAATTTGTGAAGGGCCACTGAAGGACCCCAAAGGGCAGGTGCCCTTATAGGGGACTCTCAGCTGCCAGTTTAAAGAATGCTTCCCCGAAGCTGAAGGGTCACCTAAAGAAGCCCAAAGGCCATTCAAAGACCACCGCAAGAGTAGATACCCTTGCAGGAGGCTCTTCCCGACCCAAAGCGGGTCATTTCTTAAGGCCCAAAAGGGCAAGTTCAATCCAAGAAAGTGCCAAATAAAAAAGATGAAAGAGGACCAAGGGGTGACACGCCTGAAGACGTCAAATTCAAGACAACGAGCTAGCCGTTGAAAATATAGTGATGGGTGCATGAACGTCAATTTTAAGACAAAAAAATAGCTATTGATCCTTTGAACCTATAGACCAGAATGCATTCACAGAATTCAAGGCCAAGACTAGTAGAAAGCAAGGAAGGAACAGAATAGCAAATTGAATCTAGGACCTGATTCATTTAACTAGAAAAGGAGGAATGATGAAGGTAAGATCAGATTGCTAGGTAGACATTGAAAGTTGCAAACTTTCAATAAATGTGACTTGTTCCTTGCATTGATAAAATCAAATGGGTAAAATGCCCTTAAGTTCCAGCCTATCCTCTTAACAGATTCCAATGCAACATGATGTGTTACTGTTCTCGAGTCCTTCTTGAAATGGCTATATAAGGGACTCTCTTCTATTGTAAAAGGATCTCTTTTTTGACAATCAGAACAAAACTATGCCCAAATTGAAAAGCACTTCTGAGACTTTGAGCTCAGTTGGTTTATCATATTTTGTTATTGGAATAAGAAAGCAAATGGTTTTTTAGACTTTGTGCTGTAATATCTTTGTTGTTGAGGAAATTGTTCTTATGTCTTTTTCTTCAATATATCTTTTATTCCTTTAATTTAACAAGCAAAATTAGTGACATCAGTCAGGAAGGTGTCCTGAAGAGTCAAGTGTGGAGAGACTTTATGCCCCCATAATTTCCTTCAATGTGTTTTCTTTTCATTTCTGTGTAAAGGACCTTGGGATGACTTTGTGCCCTCATTGTCCTTCGTATCTTACTCTTGAGCAATTCAGGTGGAGACTTTGTGCTGCATCTTGATTTGCTGGTTATTACATCTTTTGTTACATTTTGTTGTTACTACCTGGAGTATTCTTGTGGATTGCTGAATAGTACTTATGAAAGAAGAGGAGTGCTTTCTATAATTTTCCTTGAGTTTCTCCTTTGATCTGCCCACATCATCTCTGAAGAAAGAGAGATGGATGGTTTGTCCTACCCTTGAGTATTATTTTCTATATATATATAGCCTATCTATAAGGAACCCCCCCTTGATGAGAGGAGAGATCAGTCTCCTTCTGATGTGGTAAATCTACACATTTGGATGACTAATCTTCCTACTTTGGCTGATCAGACCTATTTTGTTTATCAGTACGCTGATCGACAAAATATTCAACTAGAAATATGACTTGAAGATTTTTTTCACATGGAGACAACACCACGACAGCCCACTCATGTGTGTCAAAATTCTTGGGTGCAACTATTAATTCTCTCTCCCCCCCCTCTCTCTCATATTGTAAAATACATAAATACACATTATCTCTCTCATTATAATTTATCCAATTAGTGGATTCATGTAATCCTTGGGATTGCATGCTTGGAGGTTGGATCATGTAGGCTAGTTTAGCTTGGTTCACAGCCTAAATGCTTTAGGTGTAAGTATTGAGTACTTTGTATGGAAGTACTGAAGGAGTTTCTATGGAGGAGTTTTAGAATAGAGTAATGTTGTTTTTTAATGAATTTTGGAAGCTAACATTTTTCCCGTAGTTTTTCCTTGTACATTGCAAGGTTTCCATGTAAACTCTAGGTAATGTGTCCTCTTGCTTGTCTATTATTTTATAGCTTGTATTTCACATTTAATTTATTTTTATTTTAGGATATGGTTCATTTATCTAACATGTAGTATCATGACTTTATTCTTAACACCATGATCCTCATGAGAGTAATAGCAAAACATCTAAGCATATTTTATGTTATATTTAGGTAAATTTTAACTTTAGGATTCAATATACATCAAATGGTTCTTCAAAGATTAAGGGATTCATAAAATTAGATTGGGGTAGGTAGCTAATACCTACCAAATCTTTCTTCTTTTATATAATACTATTTCATGGGCATGTAATAGGATGTTAGTTATTGCATTATCATCCATTGAGGTAAAGTATAGAGTTAAAGTCAGACATGAGGCTCTTTCGCTATGACATTTACTTGGTGAGTTTGGATTTCCTCATCTTAATCCCAATTTGATTTGGTGTGATAACCAAAGTGTTATTAAGACTATACATAACCCTATAAATCATTAACACACTAAGAATATTGAGATACACATGTACTTTAATTGATAGTTTTTCGATGATGGAGTTGTTAGATTGGATTTCCCCCCCCCCCATAACTAAGTAGGTTTCTAACATCTTCAGTTACAATAATTTCATGGGGTGAAGGGAGTTTTACTTATGGGGGATTCATATTGAATTCCTCATTATTGTGACCTAAACCATACACCCCTTGCATTGGAAGAATTTGTTCAGTAGAATAATAGGAACATCCCCAAGGTTGTAGGACCCTTGTACTCCTTGGGATGGACTTGTTGGTGCCTATATGTGTATCATTGGTGCTCTTAGTGTTTAAATGACAATTCTCATTTTATAATTCTAAGACGTCATGGCATGAGTATCAAGTTTTGGTAATCTAGTTAGCTGTGTTGAAATAGAGGTAGAAAAATTTAAACTATTCCACAAATATATATTGATTAGTGGTTGCGAGCCACCATGGTCCTTGTGAATTTTGAAATATCTATGTTGATCTTAGTGAATTATGACCAATGTTATATATTAAATACTAATCTAAGTGAATAATAACATTGACAATGACAAAATAGAATAATAGATAGCTTCCAACCCTAGTGGAAGCTATCATTTTGCCTTTTAACTTTTAACGATGACTTCATGCCATTGGATATTCAGTCTTAATTAAGCTCAGATCATTGATCTTGATCCAAGCACTTATAATTGATTGGTATGATGGATCAAATCTTTAAGTTCATCAAGATTTCTTCACTCTTTCAGATCATTTCTCATGATGAATCACAGACCGTCAGATCTACAAAGGAGCCAAGGCCTTAAATTAAGATGTGGGTGAATAAGAACTTAGGATAAAGTTTTAAGACTAAGGTCATGTTCATGTTGATAAATATGAATGGGGCCTTAGGGATAAAAATTTAGGCTAAGGTTATGATAAAGGGGACCATGTTTAGATAAACAACCCTATAAACATAAACATTAGACCATGTTAAGAACATAGGAAAGGGGGAAATAAAAGGGGATCAATACATGATTTTTAGGCTAACGTTTGGGTTGTGTTGAAAAACATGACTAAGCCTTAGCATAAAAATTAGGCTTAAGTATAGGGTAAATTCAAAAAAATTCCCACCAAAATTTAAATTAAAGGTCTAGGCTAAAGTTTGTTGAAGGAGGGTTTTATCACATGAATCCAACTATGAACTACCATAAATTTGAGACTAGAAAAAGTTTGAACATGGATAATCTATAAATTTCAAGCATGATATATTGAATTGAGATATATTAAACCTACAACTTAAGATATGAGGATCAACTGTTATCAACATTAGGCAAGTTAACAAAAAAAACATGAATAATGGGCTAGTTTCATGAGGCATGGGTGATCTTTAAATTCTAATAAAGTGCAAAATATCAAACTTTCAGTGCTAAGTTTTGAAATAATCACAAGGATCCCTATTTTTTAGAAATGGGGGTATGTTAACCTAAAAAAATGGTGACTTCTAGGGTAAACATAATAATATGTTAGAACTTAGAGACTCTAGTTTAGACAAACAACTAGGTCATTCAGTCCATTTGACCAATGCCATTATCAAGATAAATTCATGGTTAAAACAAACCTTACACATGTAGAATTAGGATCAAACATCAAGACATGGCCATGTTGTTTATGTTCTTTGATTACACTTATTATTTTCAATGGGATTTAGGAGATAACTTCTAGATTTCATACCTTTAATCATTAACACCAATTTGGAGCATGTTTAGATATTCATTTAGAACCATGCTTCTAGTTCAGGGAAGGCTTGGGCATCACTCTACTTCCATCCAAACATCCATATCCTTGATAGAGATGCATTTGGGTCCACTCATGGCCTTGATCCACTACTATCCAGGCATCCATATCCCTGGTGAAGATTACCAGAAACACCTTTACTTAAAAATCTTTTGATTTTGTAATAAGTTCTTATTTTTTGTAATTTTAGGTCTTTTAGGCTTTCAACAAAGGTTGGAAACTAGGGTAGCTAGGTTTAAGGATTTGGTCAAGTGTTTGATCCTTAGATAATAATTTATAATTGCAAACTTTGTAATAGGCAAGGATGTTTATTAGGTGCAAGCATGACTACACCTTAATGGATTGAGCTTTCATTCAACATGTGTAATTCTTCTTAAAACTAGGTTTAGGTCAAGATAAAGTTTAAGTTATTTATAGAATGGTTAACCTATTCATATGTCTTTACTATTTTCTTCAAATCCTAATATCAAGCTCCTATCTCAAATCCATGGTCAACATATGTGTGGGGTTCATATTAGCATTTTTGAACATTCAGAGTTTGAAGAAAACTAAGGAAGTTTGATCTGAGGGCTATCCAAAAGGACTTATTAGAAACAAGGAACAAAATAACAAAGAACAACACAACAAAAAGAAACAAAGTAGGAAGCAAAATAGAAGCAAACAAATATATACATACTTATGCAAAAATAAGGGATAGGAAGGAAAGAGCTAAAGGAAACTAACTAGACTACCTAGCTAAATCTAATTATCTTACAGATTTACTCCATGAAGACATTAGAAAGAGCATTAGAGAAATAATGCTCGAGGTATTGCCCATTGGTGGGTAGTGTGAATTATGATCCTTTTAGATCTTTGAGTTTGAAAGTTTTATATGTAAGTGTATCCACAATTTGATAGGGGCCAATCCATAGAGGTGTGAACTTACCATGTTTGTCCTTGGGCTTAGATGCTTTATCCCAAAGAAGAACTAAGTCTCTTTGTCTAAACACCTTGATATTTTGTGAAACCACATTTTTACCATAGTTTGGTGTCTATTAAATTTAGGAAAATATTTTTATCATGCATCCTCCATCTAAATAATGTCCAATATCCTTGAGTTTACAAATTATTGGTCTTCCTCCATATACTCTTGCATAAACTTGTAGGTTGGCAGCTTGAGTGTGATGGGGAATATAGGCTCCTGGCCATATACCAACAAGAAAGGAGATGTTTTAAGAGCCTGCTTGGCTCTTTTTCTATCTTCCCAAAGGGAATAATTGAGAAGCTTATACCATGCTATAGGTTTGTCTACAATAGACTTTTTAATAGCTTTCATTAAGTTTTTATTTGTTGACTCAGATACTCCATTACCTTGAGGATAATGGTTAGATGAAAACTTAAGGAAAATGTTGTTATCATATGCCCATTATGTTATCTCTATGGATATGAATGTTAACCCATTATCACATAACAAATAGACTAGAGTCCCAAATCTAGTGCACATGTTTTCTTCTAAAAACTTGATCACTTATTATGTTATGCATTGTTTGGTGGCTATAGCCTTAGTCCACCTTGTGTAATATTCATTAGTTGTCAGAACATACTTATGACCTTTTGATGAGTTGGGGTTGAATACCCCTACAAATTCTAGTCCCCATTGGGTAAAGGGTTTGTCAATCATGACTGGTTGTAAAGGCATTATTTCTTTTGGCTCCTTTTTACTAAATATATGGCATGAATGACATTCTCTTACATGTTTATGAACATCTTTGAAGATGGTGGAACAATAGTAGCTAGCCCTAAAGATATTGTGGGTTGTTCTTCTTCTTGATGGATGCCCACTTCCCAGATTCTCATGGAAAATGTTCATTACCTCAGTGGTTTCCTCCTTGGAAACACATCTCAGATATACTCCTTCAAAGTTATTTTAGTATAGGACTCCATTTTTGATAAGGTAGTGAGCTATCTTGGGCCTTAAAGCTCTTTTATGCTCCCTGGTTAGCCCTATAAAACAAGTTTCATTAATTAAAAAGTGAAAAATGGAGTCATACCATTCATTATCTTGGAAGATTTGCTGATCAACTTGCATAATACTCAGCTTAGGGATGGTATTGGAAATCATTTGAATCAAACCCTAAAACCTTAACATTTTTTCAATTTTCATTTATATGTCATATTATTAGAGGACAAACATCGACTTACCTCTTTGCTCTCCAAGTTCACATTGGCTTAACATTAGCTTAGTGGTTGGGTCTGGTAAAATAACATGCACTTTGCTCCTAAGTATGTAGTGCATAATTTTCTTGATAGTTTTAACCAATGCAAAAGCTTGTTTATTAATCAAAGGGTGCTTTAACTCAACATTCTTCAAATTAGTACTCATAAAAGAAATTAGATGGTCATATCCTTATATTTTCTAAGTTAACATAACAACAATAGTGTGGTTAGAGGAGAAAGATTAGAGGTAAAAATCCTTTGAAAAGTTAGGACTTATCAAGACTATATCTTGGTTGATTACACTTTTGATGTTCTCAAAGGCCTTCTTGGATTCCTCCTTCCATGAGACTTTATCATCCTTATTTAGAATGTCATTCAATGGTTTGACAATCTTTGCAAAGCCAAAAATGAATTTTTTCATCAAGTTTATTTTGCCAAAAAATGATTTTAATTATTTTTTACTATTGGGAGGCTCTATCTTGGATATAGCTTCCACTCTTTCAGGGTCTATGGAAATTCCATCTTTAGTGATAACATGGCCTAATAGTTTACCTTCAGTAACACAAAAAATGATATTCTTAGGGTTAAAGAAGATCCCATACCTTATAAACCTTTCAAATACTTATTGTATATGCATGAAATGGCCTTCCCTATTCTTAGAGAAAATAGTTAGATCATCCATGTAAATTATGATATACTTACCAATCAGGGCTTGGAAGGCATGGTCCATGGCCCTTTAAAAAGTGGCTCCTATGTTTATCATTCCAAAAGGCATTATCTTGTATGAAAAAGTGCCCCACTTGGTTGTGAATTTTATCTTCATTATATCCTACTTATCATCTAGCACTTAATTATATATAGAAAAACCATCAAGAAAAGACATCATGGTTGATCCTAAAAAAAATTGTATTACTTGCTCAAGAGAGGGAAGAAGATAATTATCCTTTTTAGATGCTTTATTCATATTTCTAAAGTCAATACATAGTCTAATTTCACCATTATTATTTTTTAACTGGCACCAAATTGGCCACCTAGGTAGAGTGCCTAATGGGAAATACAATCCTGGCATCTAACAGTCTCTAGACCTCTTTGAAGATCATGGGTTCCAAAATAGGGTTCACAGGTCTTTGTTTCTACTTGAAAGGTTTCCAAATTTATTTGAGAGGTATAGTGTGGGTGATGAATCTTGGGTCAAATATCTTCAAGTCATCATAAGACCAAGCTATGACATCTTTGTATTTTGTGAACAAGTCTTTGGCTCTCTTATTTTTAGCACCAGTGCAGGCCTTTCCAATGTTAACTAGTTGAGGCTGATCTTGAGGTCCAAGATCAATTGCATTATATTCCTTCCCACTTACTTTAGGAATATTAAAAAAATTAGCTAGCTTTGATTAAATAATATTTCTAATGTAATAATCCCTTTAGGGATCTTGTTTTCATTTGGCTAAATGACTTTGCCATTAAACTCATTCTCATTAGCCTCATTAATGATCTGAGCTTCAAATTCTCCTAAACTATTCATGAAGTTCAAGATTTATTTTTCATCACTAAAGACATGTAGATGGTTCACATTGTCTAGGATAGAAGGGAAAGGTATGATCTCAATACTAAAGTTTGGTGAATCCCGGTTAGGCATGAAATTAGATGCAGTAGAGGCAAGCTCATCAGTAGCTTTATTTTCTTCCCTAAAGACAAAAACAATATTTAAGGCATCAAAAGATTCTACTAGATCTTAGAATCTAAATTTATACCTCTTGAGTTATGATAGTTTGCACTAATACTTGCTTCTCACTTGATTTAATACTAGTTCTGAGTCACCATAAACTAATAGTTTCTTGACTTTGTTTTTGATGGCAAATTATAGACCTAAGATGAGGTCTTCATATTCTACAAGGTTATTGGTGCAAGGAAACTAGAGTCTATAAGAAGCATGTTATTTATTACCAATAACGTTAGAATAATTCCTACTCCAGATTTAAATCTATGCCTAACCCCATCAAAATGCAAATTCCATAGCCTAAGCTCAACATTAGAAGCTTTAGGATCACAAACCTTGGCACTTTTTAGAGTGAAAACACCTAAATCATAATTAATTATGTTGACCCTTTCATTGACAACATTATACCTAGTAATCAAATGTTTCATCCTTGGCTCCCTTTCAAATCTGATTTGCTTGGGAACTCCCTTCTAAGGCATCCATAGGTGTAAAAAATCTATGGACACATATCCATTTAGAGCCTTTGTCTACTCTTTGCTTAAAAGTATTCCATATGCATTAGAGATATCTATCACTTAGATATCTATAAATTGTTGGACCTTTGGCTTAGAAGCCAACTGCATTGTGGACATTTAACAATACTCTAATCACCTTGACCCTAGACTTATCTAATTAGGTGATAACCTTATCAAACTTAATGGGGGTCAAACCAAGTTGTTTACAAACACTTTTAGGCATGATATTTGTAGAGGCACCAGAATATCACATATAGTTATGCAAGTTCTTACCAAACATTCTAACTATAAGTAAGAAGAGTAGGGACTCTATTTTAGCTTTATACATAGCTACATTTGCATTATCAGTCTTGGTAATCTTACTAGATTTCTTTGACAAGGATTCTATCAATATGTCTCTTTGTTCTATGATTTATGTAAATTCATGCAAGGTAATATTAGATTTTATTTTATTCATGTCCTCTACAATATTATAACTAGTCTTATTGGAAGAATTGGAAGCATCTACACTAGCTTTAGAAGTACTTCCTTTTGGAGGCTCTAGATTATTGTCAAAAGTGGTATCTGGAGGAGTAGAAGTAGTTTAAAGGTTGCATATATTATCTATTCCTTAGAGGATATGTCTTCTTTAAGAACTATTAGAAAGCATGAACTTCTTCAGGAACACCATCAATCTTGTTGTCTTCTTAGAAAGGGAAATCAAACATCTCTACCATGAAGGTCTGGTCAACAAGCTTGGATCTTGAAGTACCTACACCATCATCTTTGTTAGGCACTACATCAAAAGTGTCTAACTCTTCTTAAAATTCCTCAAATTTTTATAGAATTCAATGCAATCAATCTCACCATGCTTGGTAGTATAATGGACTCTACAATAACTAGGGAAAGCAATATCAATAAGATTAATATCCATAGTCTTCTTTTCAAAATATGGTTCACTATTATTTTTGTTGTGGAAACTATCATCATTAAACCTATTATTGGGTCTATTGAATCTTTGGAAAGAGAAGTTTCTACCAAAAATTTGTTTGGTATTACCAACTTGTTTTTGTAGTTGAAGGAAGTTAGTGCTTAGTTTTTGGACCATTTTCAGAATGGACTCATTCTCACTTTTAGGGGTTTTAAAATTATGAACTTGGTTGTTATTAGTGCCAATGGATGGCACTAAGGCCCTTTGATCAGTTACATTAAATCCACTATTAATAGGGTGATTTTATAACCCCAAATTCTAGTTAGGAGAAACATGTCTTAAAGGTAATTAGTTTAGATTTGGGAGCTAGTTGAGAGTAGGCACTTTCTAGTTATTATTAAGAAAGACGTTCAAGGTAAGCATATATGGGTTGACATTTGGAAACAGAGAATTCCATCTGACCTTGAGGTTGCATCTAGTCATTAATGATCATAGCCTCAACATAAGCTAAAGTTAATGTATTCATTGGACTTATAGCTCTCTTTATGAACACTGAGGTCACGGGATCAAGAGCATCTTTATAAATTTCTAAGGCTAATGCCGGATAAGGCTTATAAGGATCAATGGTTCTATTGTACATCTTTTAGAACCCAGAATTGAAAGATCTTATGGGTTCATTGACATCCCTTTTTAGGGTGGTAAATCACTAATACAGGACATAGGGGCTAATTATTTTACCAAATTAGTCAATGAAGATGTTATTGAATTCATCCCAGGTGGTGATGTAATTATCAAGTAGGTTTAGGAACCACTCATATGTAGCATATTTAAATTTAAAAGGGAACAACCTACATGATACATCCTCATAAACTACATTTAACAATCTCAATGCAACCTTAAATGATTTAACATGTTCTTCTGCTCTTACAATACCACTAAGACTAAAAGTTGGTAAATATGTTTTAGGATTGTAATAGAGGTCATGAATTGAACCTTTTACATTGATAGGATAACTTCCCAACCAAGTGACATAACTTGATGAAGGTTGAATGCATGAGTACCTTGGAGTGGTAAAGCCATTACATATTTCAAATGCCTACATCTACCTTTATCCCTTCTAGCTCTCCTATAGACTTACAACTCAAGTATTGGTTCTCTTGTTTCAAAGTGTGATCTATTTTGGATTCTTGGTAGTTATAGTTTGATAATTTTATATCCTATTTTAAATACAATGTTTCAAACAAAGCTTTACAAAGAACAAGACTCATATTTACACATTAAGCTGATTTTACAAAGATCCATGTAAAGAACAATAAAGGGCATCAAATTTTAACTAAATATTCTAAAAGAAGTGTTTAATTACATAACTAAGGTTAAACTTAATAATTCTAAGCCCATATGAATCTAGATATAAGAAAGATATACCAATCTTTGATCAAAACAAGCTATTCTAACCTCAAATATTATGGATTTTTAGATCTTAAGCTATTTTTACTAGGATTAAGCATCCAACCTCAAAGATATTTGATATTTGTCTAAAGGAAACACAAAGATGGGTCAAAACCCACAAATATCAGTGATATTTGTTGTCCCCCACAAATATCGCTCATTTTTGGGACAACATTTGAACTATTTTGGTCCTATAGACCAAAATCCTCTCTTCCCATTTCAAAATTTGTTCTAAGCATTCAAATTCCTCATTTTTCAAGCTTCTCAAAAATCTACAGACTCTGCAAGCTTGAATCTATGGACTCTATAGGATTGAATCTATGGACTATGTAGGCTTGAATCTATGGACTCTGCAAGCAAAAATCTATGGACTCTACAGGCCAAGTTCTACAGACTCAGTTCTATGGACTTCACAGGTTGAAATCTATAGACTCTATAGGAAAGAAGTAAGCTCTCAACACTTAGGCAATTTCAAAGTTGGTTCAAAGACAAGGTTTAACCAAAAGAGTTCATCGGCAAGCTTCTAAGCAAGGATTGAACCATTAAACTGTTGAACTTTGAACCATTTTGGTTCAACGAGTTCAAAGGGTTCAAAGGTTCAACATCAGTAGCAAGAGTTAAGCACATTTGTCAAGGTTCAAAGTTCAACTACTTCAAGGTTCAATGGCTTCAAAACACTTATCAAAGAGAATGCTTGAACCATTGAACCACTTTGGTTCAAAGGTTCAACAGGTTTAATGGATCAACAGGTTTAACAACCAAAAGGTTCAACCGGTGCAATGAAGATCAAAGACCTTAGAAAGAACAAGTGATAGACAAAGGATGAACCAATGAACTGATTGAACCTTGAACTAAAAGAGTTCAAAGTCTAATGGTTCATGGGTTCAAAGGTTCAAAGGCAGCCTTAGTCAAGGAAAGAAGCAGCAAAAAGTTGGTTCGATCAGTTGGTTTAATCAGTAGGTTCAAGGGGCTGCCCCAAAGCCAAAGGAACAAGTGCCCTTGTAGAGGGCAATGAACCAAGGCCAAGAACCCTTGCAGAGGGCAGCAAGCAAAAATAGACAAAGTGAACTCCTTTAGAAAAATGAACAAGGCAAAAGGCAAAGTAGAGTCCTTCAGACAAATTGTCTAAAGGAATTCATTCAAACATTTTGTCTGAAGGAATTCACTTGAGAAGAGAGCCTGACTGAAGAGAAAAGCCCATGGAAAAGTGCCTAATGGAAAAAGACAAAGTGTAGTGGAATCCGCCATGTGTCTATTATAAATCAAAGCGGAAGCCGCCATGTGTCATCTTCTGCAGGACTCTCAAAAGATTTATAAAGCTTCTATAAGTTAAGTGGAATACGTCACGTGTCCTATTATGACTCATAAAAATGTGACAAGTGTTTGCATCCACATTTCCCTTTTGAAGTTGCTTGGGCAAGACGTGTCATGGATCCCATTTTTTGTAAGTTTCTAATGAGTTTCATAACAGTAGAACTTGCCACTTGTCAAAGACATAGAAAGGACCCCCCAAAGACTTAGACAAGAAGGGCTATAAAGGACAAAGAAGCAACATGGACGATTCCAAAGGCAAGTTCAATTAAAGTGATGGTTCAACTAGAGAACAGAGAAGTGCTTAAGCAGTGAAGAGAGGAGCAAGGCCAAAGGACCAAAAATATCTTCAAAAGAGTTATTTCTAGTAGGTGAAACAATGGATCAAGTAGACTTATAAGCGTGCCAAATCAAGGACGTAAGCCTATTTTTCTTCCATGAAGTAATGGCAAATTAGACAGCTATGTAGACTTCAGAGAAAGGACCAAACAGTCCATACCAAGGAAGAGACATTAGATAAATGGACATGCCATAGTTGAGGCAATGCACTGTTCCCAGCATGGTCCCTCCACATAGAACTGAAGGCACATTGAAGACGTTGACTGTAGCATGGGCCTTTTTCATGAAAATAAGCACCCAAGTCTCTTTTGGAGTGTTATATATTGTAATCTATTTTATTGTTTTAGGGAGATCTTCCTGAATACAAAAGCAAAACTCTACCCAAATTGAAAGGCAAATACTAAGACTTTGAGCTCAAATTGTAATTTCATATTATTTTATCTGGATGAGAAAGCAAGTTACTTGCAGACTTTGTGCTATTATAGCTTGTGATATTTTAGGAAATTGTTGTTATGTCTATTTCCTAAGAACATTCTTGTTTATTTGATCTAACAAGTAGAACTAGCGAAAGTAATCAGGAAGGTGTCCTGAAGTCAGTTGTGGAAGACTTTATGCTGTCTGCAATTGTCTTTAGTGTGTTTTTCTTTTTTGTTTCTATGTAAAGGACCTTGTGACAAATTTTTGCCCCCATTGTTCTTCATATCTCACTCTTGGGCAGTAAAGATGGAGACTTTGCACTACATTTTAGGCTGTTGGTTACTTTGTAATCAGTTACCTATTACTTATCCTACCAGAAAGATTCTTGTTGTTTGCAAGAACAAGCACTTTTGAAAGAAGAGAAGTGCCTTCTATTACTTCACCAAGATTTCTACTATCCAACAAGGGATCTGGCTCTTGGCTGAATGTTACTTCAGAAAGAAGAGAAGTACCTTCACCAATCACCCAAGATTTCTCCTCTGTTTGTTAGCATCATCTCTAAAAAAAGAGAGATAGATGTTTTATCCCACCTTTGTGTCTTACTTTTTACTTATTTATATAGTATATAGCCTTCATATATTTAATAGGGAACCTACCCTTTGTGAGATGAGAGATTTGTCCACTGTTGATGTAGTAAAACTGTACACCTAGATGACTAATCTCCCTATGTTGTGGTGATAGGAACTATTTTGCTCACTAATTAGTTGGTCAACAAAATATTCACCCAATAGTTTTTGGCAACTCTACTAGGGACATAGTAATTTTGTGCAATTTCGAACCTCAATTTTCATATTAAAACATCACCTATGTCTTACCCATTATCATTATACCCTTATCCATTATAGACTCTGGTGACTCCATTCTGCGTCTTACCCATTATCATTATAGCCTTACCATTTTTCTCTATCTCCATTATTTTATCTGGTCTGCAAAACCAGAGCTACTAGAAAAGAATGCATAGTTTAAAGCCTCAAGCTTAAGTAGGGCCAGCTCTTTTCCATTTTTGTTCTGCAATTCGGCCATTCCACCCAGATTTGTTATCCCTATTTTTCATAATCAAATCATGGCAGTTCGAGGCCCCTAGGGTAACTCTTTTGGCCCACTCAACTTGACTCCACCTCTGCATGAACTTCCACACAACTCAAGAAAGAACTTCCCCAAATTCTTTGGAGATGGGAGAGTTCACCCTGATGAACACATTGTAGCCTTCAGCATAGCCTATGGTGTGATAGGGGTGGAATTTAAAGACATAGTGGTCAAGCTATTCATGGAGACACTACAAGGCACTACTACAGACTGGTTCTACCATTTGCAAGCTAGATCAGTGACTGACTAGGATACACTCAAAGCCAAGTTTGAATCTAGGTTCAAGCTTGCAGAGGATGCACATGCTTTGCTAGACCAACTCACTTAGATGAAGAAGGAACCTCATGAGCCTATGAGAGATTTTATTTCCAAGTTCAACAAGTTGAGGCACAAGATTTCCATGGTCACCCAACTGACACCTCAGAACCTTAAATGCTTCTTCATCAATTCACAACTACCTGAAGTGAGTTTTCTGCTAAGATGAGCTGGCTACATAGACCTTGCTACTGCTCAAGACTTGGCTACTAAGCTACAAGATGACCTTATCTTGGTAGTAAAGATAAGGAGAGATCCTAATAGGGGTAAACCCTCTTCATCTTATGAATACTCACCCATAGCCACCATTGACCCAATGGTACAAAAGCTAGCAAATGAATTGATAGCCCTGAAAAGGCAAATGACACAAGGTATGTCTTCTACTCCTCTATATAAATATATACCAAGGAGGTCATTCCCCAATCAACCATATCAAGGCAACACTGCCAGAAGTCAAGGGCAACCAAATCATCTTCCTCCCCCACAGAGGAACCTTGCCCTTGAAGCACCTCCAACCAACTCAGTAGTGGGATATCTAGAAACAGAACATGTTTCCTATTTCCAACCTAAGTTTGAGCAAGAAAATGATGTTGGTCTCTTCATAGAGGATCAAGAAGAATTAGCTAGCAACTCCCACATCAGTTTCTTGAATTACCAGGATGAACCCAGAAGTGAAGGTGAAGCAAATGAGGGATCATACACAGTATTCACCTGGCTTGAGAATCAGTCAGCCCAGCAAGTTGATAAATAAAGAACAGAGGAATAAACTCAACTTGTAATTCCAATTGCTAAGTGGGGAACCAATCTGTCTTTCCAGTCAAAGGACCCAGTGATTGCCAAGAAGGTTAGTACATCAAACATCTTTGCACCTTCTACTTCAACTTTACAGATTAGTTCTCCCCCTCCCAAAAACCAAAAGGATGAACTCCCATCCTCTGTTCCAAGTCCAACTTAGTCATTTGACATGATTGATCATGTCAATAAATATGAAATTCAAATGATTGAGTTTGAATCCTTGCAAGCCAATCTTGAGCAGTTAAACATTGGTGAAGAGCTAGGTGTGGACCTCTCTGAGGCAAAGATTGTGGTCACCCAAACGTCGGCCCCTATAGCTCAAATTCTATTTGAGCCATTAGGTAGGGGTAATTAATTCTTGACCATATAGGATGATCATGTCTCAGTTGATGAAAGTCCTATAGCTATCAATCCAAGATTTGATCCAAACAAGACATCAGAAGAATTGGTAGGGCACAGTATAAATCAAGAAGGATCTTCCATCTCCAATGAAGAGCAATCTGATAGAAGATTAGATTTTGATGATATTTGGATCCTAGAATCTGATGGCAACAATTCTTCCACTGATGCTGGAGTTGGGACTGGGTTGATATCTCCTCAAGGAGATATATTTCCTTCATGCAAGTTGTAGTTTAGCAACACCAATAACACAACTGGATGCAAATCTCTATTGCTCAGATTGAAGATTGCTCAGGTGAAGATATCAAACTCTTTCACACTAAAGAAGATGCTGAGCTGATGGTTTGTCAAGGGTCTGAGGGGGACAATCAAAGCATGTGCTAGACTAGACCAACAAAATAACAAGCTATGGTGGTGGACCACACTGTTGTACTCCAAAGTTAGTAAAAGGAACTCTTCACCAAGAGAGCAAAGAGTTATGGTTTTTAGTTTGAAGACCACATCCTACCATGGGGCAAGAAGAAGAAAGAGCCAAGAGGAAGACACAAAAAATTGGTTTCTTGGTGGAGAGTTCCATTCACCCGTCACCATTTCTAGAGACAAAATAGTTTTCTCCTAGTTTATCAAGACCGAATGCCATCTTCATTGTCTCACAATGGGTAGCATCTGAATCACTTCAATTCTTAAAGTATTAGATAAGTTCCCCTGTACATATGTACATTTGTATAGTCTTTACTTCTATTTTGTGCTTTTCATTTTTGTTTTCATTTTTTGGAGCCTTTCTTTTTGGGTAGCATGACTCCATAGCCCAATGTCATACTTCAAGGCACTGGAGATTCTAGTTTCTACTCCCCTCAAATATTCCAAGTTTTCAACTAAAGGAAGTTCCCCAACTAGAGCCAGCTATTGTCCTCCAAAAATATCACTCATTTTTGAGACAACATTTGAATTATTTTGGTCCTACAGACCAAAATCCTCTCTTCCCATTTTAAAATTTGTTCTGAGCATTCAAATTCCTCATTTTTCAAGCTTCTCAAAAATCTACGAACTCTGCAGGCTTGAATCTATGGACTCTACAGGAAAAAATCTATGGACTCTATAGGACAAGTTCTACAGACTCAATTCTATGAATTTCATAGGTTGAAATCTATAGACTCTATAGGAAAGAAGCAAGCTCTCAACACTTAGGTGATTTCAAAGTTGGTTCAATGACAAAGTTCAGCCAAAAGAGTTCATCGGCAAGCTTCTAAGCAAGGATTGAACCATTGAACCATTGAACCTTGAACCATTTTGGTTCAATGGGCTCAATGGGATCAAAGGTTCAATGTGCTCAATGGGTTCAAAGGTTCAATGTCAGCAGCAAGAGTTAAGCATATTTGTCAAGGTTCAAAGTTTAACCACTTCAAGGTTTAATGACTTCAAAACACTTATCAGAGAGAAGGCTTGAACCATTGAGTTGTTGAACCATTGAACCACTTTGGTTCAAAGGTTCAACAGGTTCAATGGATCAATAGGTTCAATGACCAAAAGGTTTAACCAGTGTGATAAAGATCAAAGAGCTTAGAAAGAACAAGTGATAGACAAAGGACGAACTAATAAACTGATTAAACCTTAAACTGAAAGAGTTCAAAGTTTAATGGTTCACGGGTTCAAAGGTTAAAAGGTGGCCTCAATCAAGGAAAGAAGTAGCAAAAAGTTGGTTTGATTGGTTGTTTCAATCGGTAGGTTCAAGGGGCTGCCCCAAAGCCAAAGGAACAAGTGCCCTTACGAAGGGCAGTGAACCAAGGCCAAGAACCCTTGCAGAGGGTAGCAAGCAAAAATAGACAAAGTGAACTCCTTTGGAAAAATGAACAAGGCAAAAGGCAAAGTAGAGTCCTTCAAATAAATTGTCTAAAGGAATTCACCCAGGAAGAGAGCTCAACTAAAGAAAAAAGCCCACAAAAAAGCACCTAATGGAAAAAGACAAAGTGCAGCAGAAGCTGCCACATGTCATCTTCTGTAGGACTCTCAAAAGGTTTCTAAAGCTTCTGTAAGTTAAGCAGAATACGTCATGTGTCCTGTTATGACTCAACGAAATGTGACAAGTGTTTTCTTTTGCATTCCCCTTTTAAAGTTGCTCAGGCAAGATGTGTCATGGATCCAATTTTATGTAAGTTTCTAATGAGTTTCATAATAGTGGAACTTGCCACTTGTCAAAGATGTAGAAAGGACCCCCCAAAGACTTAAACAAGAAGGGCTATAAAGGACAAAGAAGCAACATGGATGATTCCAAAGGCAAGTTCAATTAAAGTTATTGTTTAACCAGAGAGCAAAGAAGCACTTAAGTAGTGAAGAGATGAGCGAGGCCAAAGGACCAAAAATATCTTCAAAAGAGTTATTTCTAGTAGGTGAAATAGTGGATCAAGTAGACTTCTGAGAACACCAATTCAAGGACACAAGCCTATTTTTATTCCATGAAGTAATGGTGAATTGGATAGCTGTGTAGACATTAGAGAAAGGACTAGACAATCCATACCAAGGAAGAGATATTAGATGAATGGACACGCCATAGTTGAAGCAATGCACTATTCCCAACATGGTCCCTCTAGACATAACCGAAGGTGCATTGAAGATGTTGACTGTAGCATGGGCCTTTTTCATGAAAACAAGCACCCAAGTCTTTCTTGGAGTGCTATATATTGTAATCTCTTTTATTGTTTTAGGGAGATCTTCCCAAATATAGAAGTAAAACTCTGCCCAAATTGAAAGGCGAATACTGAGACTTTGAGCTCAGATTATAATTTCATATTATTTTATCTAATTGAGAAAGCAAGTTACTTATAGACTTTGTGCTATTATAGCTTGTGATATTTTAGGAAATTGTTCTTATGTCTGTTTCCTAGGAGCATTCTTGTTTATTTGATCTAACAAGTAAAACTAGTGGAAGTAATCAGGAAGGTGCCCTGAAGTCAGTTGTGGAAGATTTTGTGCTATCTGCAATTGTTTTTAGTGTGTTTTTATTTTCTATTTATGTGTAAAGGACCTTGGGATGACTTTTTGCCCCCATTGTTCTGCGTATCTCACTCTTGGGCAGTCAAGGTGGAGACTTTGCGCTACATTTCAAGTTGCTAGTTACTCTATACTCAGTTACCTGTTACTTATCCTACCAAAAAGATTCTTGTTGTTTTCAAGAACAAGCACTTTTGAAAGAAGAGAAGTGCCTTCTATTACTTCACCATGATTTCTACTATCTAGGAAGGGATTTGGCTCTTGGCTAAATGTTACCTTTGAAAAAAGAGAAGTACCTTCACCAATCACCCAAGATTTCTCCTCTATTTGTTAGCATCATCTCTAAAAAAAGAGAGATGGATGGTTTATCCCACCCTTGTGTCTTACTTTCTACTTATTTATATAGTATATAGCCTCTGTATATTTAATAGGGAACCTCCCCTTGATGAGAGGAGATATTTATCCCTTGTTGATGTAGTAAAACTGCACACCTGGACAACCAATCTCCCTATGTTGTGGTGATAAGAAATATTTTGCTCACCAGTTAGCTGGTCAAGAAAATATTCACCCAACAATATTTATGCTTTTGAGCCAAAAATCACACAAAAGTGCAAAGATAACACCAAATTTTGGTCAACACACCCTAAAACTAATAAAGATTTAATAAATTCACCAAGATGCCCTCCTTCTAGTGCTAGCAGAGCTCATCTTGTTGATGCCTCTATGTGTATCATAGGTTATCTTGGTGTTTAAAGAACACTTCTCATTTTAGAATTCTAAGAATTCAAGGCATGATTAGTAGGTTTAGGTAATCTAGTTACCTGTGTTGAAATAGAGGTAGAAAAATTTAAACTATTCCACAAATTTATATTGATTGGTGGTTAGGAGCCACCATGGTCCTTGTGAATTTTGAAGTATCTATGTTTATATTAGTTAACTATGACCAAATTTATACATTAAATACTAATTTAAGTGAATATTTGAAATAAAATATAAGCTAAGGTGATTTGATCAAAGAAAGAAGCAAAAGGAAGGGTAGGGCAAAAAGAAAGTAGGTGATTGTTGATCTTGGCCTCAAATTTTTTGAAAAGGTTTTAATTTTAATTGAACATGCATTTAACCAATATATATTGTAAATTAGCAACTACTCAAATCACACCATATACCAAGCAAATATCTAAGGAAAATATGAAATAATACAAGTATGAACTAACTTTGCCTTTAAGGTTTACTGTTGCATTCAAATAACATTTGTGCATCCCAATGTAGATCAAATAAAATGAGAGAAAGTCTAAGAACATTCAACTAATCTAGCATTAGCACAAATTAGCAACTTTTTATCAAACATGCACATTTATAATTCATATAAACCATTCAATTTCAAAACCTAAAAGAAGCAATTAAGAGAGAAAACTATGTAACAATTGATATAAACAAACTTGGACAAACTTTTCAATATTCCTTATATTAATTTCTTTGAAGTATACAAGTATTGGCTCAAAACTCCCTCTTGTTTTAAAATGGTAATCCTACCTTTTATAGAAGACTTAGACAGTATACCGGTCAGTCATTTGATTACACATGTACAAAGATAAGCATAATTGTCCTTCTTTATAGTTATAGAATACATTTCTCTTTCCAAAATAGATTGACCCATAGGAAAATATGCTAATAAACTAGCATATGCCTTTATAAAGGAATATTCCACATTTAAATATTACAATGCTTTACAAAATGGAATATCAATTAACCAGTGGGTCCTATATTAAAGGGATCCCTTGTTGCTCTTAGAGAATCTCCATATCTCTTTGATGTTTCTCTTTGATAAGCTCCAAATTAATAGGTGGCTTCAAGAGACAGACATCCTCTTGATCAGCCAAGTCACCAAAGTCTCTATCATTCCTTTCCATGGCCTCCTTGATGTTCCTTGCTTCTATAATCTTCTCTTTACCAATGAAGATCATGCCCACGATTCAGCTATTATCACTTTCAGATTGGCCTTGACTTTTGTTTCTAACTTCTTACATCACCAAAGTGACTCTATGCTTGTACTCTTCATCATCAATGATTCCTAAGGTGATGGACTTTTTAGGATTAGCCAACATAGTGCTAAGGAGTTGCTTGACTCTAGCTATTAGCTCCTCATCATCCATTAGGAGTCTGTTTAATTTATTTAACCAAGTACCCAAACTTTGGATCTTATCAACAAATATCTCAAATATTGCATTCAAGTGGGCTAGGCTGATGGTTTTAAAGCCAAGAATCCTTCCCTTGATTAGTATGTTGATAAGATCTCTTATTTTATCCTCTACATCCTTCCACTAGGCCACCAATCCTTTGGCTATCTCACTCTATTGGGTTAATGCATCCTACCTCATCTTCATTAACTTAAAGGATTCAAACATGTCAAAGAAGGATGCCTCAAACATCTTTATTATTACCTCAGGGACTTATAAGACAGCTAGTGTCTCTAGATTTTTGTTTGCTTTCTCCAAGTTATGTATCTTTTACTTTATACCCCTAATGCCTACTTTGATTTGAGCTAAATGAGCCTTATCTAGTCTTTTTATGTCCTCTTCATGGATAGGATGATCACTAGGCTTCTGACCTCCAATGGGGGTTATACCAATAAAGGGCTTAACTCTTTTAAAGGTGAATTCCTCACCTCTAACCATGGCCTTCTTGGTTAACACCCTCTCTAATCTTGTTGTTTCTAGATTGAATTGTATATTGGTTGATGACTCTGTGATCTTAGGAGGCTCAATAATCTCCACCTATGTGTTTCTCGAGGCTCTTGGATTATCTACTTGAGTTCCACTTGATCCTATTATGGCAACCAATCTTCTCTCTTCCTCCTCTTTCATCAAAGCCAATATCCATGGATTGCAGTTTTTATGAACATCAATTTGAATTATTTGGGTCAAGGCCTAGGAATGGGATAAAGGGGGAATCTTTTGCATTTTTCCATAAATAAACCATTCAGGGATAATGGGTCCATGGTGGTGTATTCATCATTGAGCAAGTTTAACTCACTCATGGGGTGGGTGAAGGCCAACTTGGGCTTATTTCTCCCAACTAGGACCAATGCCAATTTTACTTTCCTTTTGTGTGGGGGTGCTATTCAAACTAGGTATAAATCAACCTCTTTCCATTTGTCTTGCTCTATTTCCTTAGCCTAGGCTTGGGGTTCCTAAGTTTGTTCTTTCTCATCTTCTGACCCATAAGCTTTAGCAAGCATGTTAAGTGCATCCTCTACTATCTCATTAGATTCTAATGTAATCATATCTAGGTACTCTATAGAAGACTCTAGTCTTTTAGTTGGGACTAAAGATGAGGCTTCCTTAGGTCTTTCTTCCAACTTATCTTTACCAGGTCTTTATGTCATTTGTGCCTAGGGTTATTGCAATGGTTTCTTTAGAGGGGGCATAAAAGATGGTCTAAGAAATATGTGATACTGTAGGGGCCCCATTTTCCATATCTCACCTAGTGGATTGCCATATTCCTTCACCAACCTAGGCTCAAGCTTGATGTTATGTCTTTTCAATCTTGCTAATACCTCTGGGAAACTAGAGGCTCTGATGTAGAATGGGTCATGGAACCTAGGCTGATTCTCATATGTATTTTTATGGTTTTGGACCTTAGATTTTTGGTGAACACCCTATTAGGGTACCATTATCTCAAATCATCTTTCTTTAGGGTGGAGTCCCTGAATCTAGTAATAACATTTACATGCTCCTAATTTTACAACATAGTTCTACTAATTGTCAAAAGAAAGGGATGGGGGAGGCCTTTCCTTTTTTCCTTAAAAAATCCATCTATACTATGAAGAAGATGGTAGGCCACTTCTTCATCTGCTAGCTTGTTAGGCACATAGATGGGCAATCTGTAGGGTTGTGCCAAAGTCCCTTCAATCTTTATCACTATGCAATCAAGGTAAAACCATATGTCCCTTATCAATTCCACATATTAATTAATCAATGAACTAACCCTGCTCATGGGGATTTTTATGATGGCATCCAATATGGCTGGATAAACACAATCATAGATGAACTGCATGTTGTGTCTATATTTGAATATGTGGAGTTTGTAATAATGATAGGAGATAGTTTGTCTCCCATTAGGTGGCCAATTATTAATGTTTGGGATCTAGGTGGAGGTTAAAATGGCATCAAGTAGGTAGGACATCATGTAAAAGTGTTTACTTATTTTCTTCTTGATGGCTATGAATTGTGACTTCAAATGGATATTGATCATCTCACCTAATGGGGGAGTGTGTCCTTTCTCAACTATGAAGTAAACATAAGACACCTAGAATTTTTCAATATGCATGGTGGAGGGGGCTCTACATAACCATTCAAAAAGGTCATTAATATCTTAATCCTCTCCCTAAATTGGACAATTGGTATTTTGCATGTGGGGTCCTAGATTATTTCGTTCCTAGTAAGCAGGCATAGGGCCAATATTGTGTTTAGATTATGCTTTATAATCCACTTTTTAATGGTGATTAAGTCTATTTTGGGACTACATAGTTTATAATAGCTCTCAAAATATAGGGGAAAATGCATGCTATTTTATTAAAACTATGCTCGTGCATAATCTAATCATTTTCAATTTAACAATCCTAGAAAAGAGGAGTAAGGACATCAATGCAATGTAGTACCTCAAACTTGGTGGCAATGTAGTATATGCTATCCATTTAGATGGATACCAAGTCATTATACCTTCGTAGAATGGTTGCATTTTTTTCTCTTCTCTTGTCAAAGCTTGCATCTCCTCAACGGTTCAAAAGAGTTTTCTTCATTGGATTAATTCTGTGGGAGTAGTTGTGGACCATCTAATCAATCCAAATGCTTACACTTAGCATAAGTTTTATCCTAAGGTTTCATTTTATTAATAAATACAATGAGATTTTAGGGTAAAACTTAGGCTAAGTTTATACTTAATAGAAGGGGCCTATTAACTTTAAGGATGACTTCATGCCATTAGATATTTGGTCCCTCTTAAGCATGGATCATCAATCTTAATCTGAGTTCTTACACTTGATTGGTATGATGGATCAAAGTTTTAAGCTCATCAAGCTTTCTTTGCTCCATTAGATCATTTTTCATGATGAAGCATGGACTATCAAATCTACAAAGAAGTTAGGGGCTTAAATTAGGACATGGGTTAATAAGAACTTAGGTTAAAGTTTTAATACTAAGGTCATGTTCATGTTGATGAATACGAATGGGGCCTTAGGGTTAAAACTTTAGGCTAAGGTTATGATAAAGGGGACCATGCTTAGATAAAATACCCTATAAACATAAACATTAGACTATGTTAAGAACATAGGAAAGGGGGAAATAAAAGGGGACCAATGCATTATTTTTAATCTAAGTTTTTGCTTTTGTTAAAAAACATGACTAAGCCTTAGCATAAAAATTAGGCTTAAGTATAAGGTTAATTCAAAAAAAATTCCACCAAAATGTTCCTACCAAAATTTGAATTAAAGGTCTAAGCTAGGGTTTGCTGAAGGAGGGTTTTATCTCATAAATCCAATAATGAGCTATGATAAATTTAAGATTAGAAAAAGTTTGAACATGGTTAATTTCTAAATTTCAAGCATGAACCATTAAAGGGAGATCCATGAATCCTACAACTTAATATATGAGGATCAATTGTTAGCAACGTTAGGCAAGTTTCAAACAAAACCATGAACAAATGGGCTAGTTTCATCAGGCATGGGTGATCTTCAAATTGTAATAAAGTATAAAATATCAAGCTTTCAGTGCTAATGTTTAAAATAATCACAAGGATCCCTATTTTTTTTTAAATGGGGGTATGTTGACCTCAATAGGACCTTCGAAGTAGTTTAGATTCCTTCTAATCTAAATGCACTTGATTTAAGATCATTATGAAGGACTAAAAAAGCTAAAAAGAAACCTATATCTAATCCTAAGTCCAAAATATTTTGAGGGGGAAAAAGGAGGTATTATGAAATGTAAAAATGGTGATTTACCAAGACTAGATAGAGCCACTCTACAAGCTTTTAAGAACACACTAAAAATTGCAGAGAATAAGTAAATATCACACTGACTCCAAAATGGGCTCTTAAATTGCAAAAGTGTTTCATATAGATGAATTAGAACACAACGTATCACTAAGAGGGATGATAGATGGTCCATAGACAATGCATACACAAACCTAAATTCATACAAAATATGACATGTAAATGGATTTGAAGGTTTACATAAAAGTATTGGTAATTGACAACAATGAAAGGGATGCAGATAATCCATAGGCAAAGATCAACAAAAACAAAATTCACGTAGAATGCAAGAATAATTAAGGGAAGTAAACTCAATTATCATTAAAATTCAAGGTTCAAGTAGTAAAAGGATCATGGAGGGTGAATTTTGGTAGCATTACTATGCATATAAATGTCAACACTTTTACAATGTAAGACCCAACATTTTATAGGCAACAAGAATCCCACAGGTGATTGATTAAAATAGATAATGTAACTCAAGGAATTAGATGACCATCAAAAACTTGAGACACATAATCTCTCTACAATCATATATGGGTGCACAAAATTAATTAGAGGTCCTAGTCGTGTCCTTGAGCTATGGTGGTCATTGCCTTCATCCTACATCTTTTAGCTTTTCCTCCTCTCATTGGTTGTGAAGAAATTATTATATAATTGCTTAACTACTATATCTAAATTTGGACATTTCATGCATAGGGATGTCACTAGAGACCTCTTACGATTTCTTGCATTGGAATATTTTACTTAATTTGTTCATTTTTACCTTCAATGTTGTATCTAAAATTTTTGAAGTAATCTTTAACATTTGAGACTCCTTATCTCATACACTTTATGCTTAATTCCAATGCGCATGCCATATTTTGGTGGGTGATGATACTTAATTTTTCATTGAACTCCACCACCTTCCTGGTCATTTCTAGGTGAGAAACTGATCTACACTTGATTCTATGAGTTGAGTTAGATGTGTAGTCAATCCTCAACTTTTGATAGCTTTGATGGCCAGACTAACCATAAATTTATGAGTTCATGCCTATCAAGGTCATTACTGCCACATGTTCTATTTATTGTGTTATTCATTCCATTTACATGAAAAATTATCGTACCAATTCATATCTAATCAACATCCATGGGCTTTATCTCTCTATCCTTTCCTACTTTTCCTAGGCCACCATGTGACCTCTCTTAATTTTCTTAGGCATTTGTGTTTCTGGTCTTGCCTTTACCATGTGTCACTTTTTTGAAACTATAAAAATTTTAAAAATGGCCCTACCTTCGAATCTAAGCTCCTGAGAGACTATCACATGGCACAATTTTATTGGATCAGAGCCTTATTGTGGTTAATGCCCCTATTCGACCTCTGATATCAAGGTGAAGTAGGATTATGCCACGTGGAACCATCCCTTTTACTTACTTACCTTAGCTCTTCAATATTTGTATGGACATATATGGGATGTCTTACAAATATGGGATGATGGGTTGTTGGGATTACGATATGTGGAGATATCCCACTAACCTACTGCTCAAAGGTTTTTTGAATTGTATGGATGGTCTTAGGGCTCTAGGTTGTTGGGATGATGCCACATGGTAAAATCTAGTTAACCCACTTACTTTGGCTATTTTTTAATGTGTATTCACATAGGTGATTCATTTAAAATTGAATAACTCTTTTGAAAGACTTTTAGAAAGGACTGAGGCTACATAATATTGACACATGGATTTGGGCAAAGTTTAAGAATTGAATAAATCATGAAAGCTTTCTTCTTTTAAAATTCTACTTGGATTTTGATGTTTGATATTTAAAATTTGGTGACTTGGATTTTCATTTGGTCTTCAAATCCTATGCCTTTAACTCTTCATAATGATCTCCTTCTGAATGACTTCCTTGAACCTTTCCCCCAAAGACCAAACACATATCCTAACAAATTTTTCTTCAAAACTTTTACTCAGACCAAAATTTATGACTCTCATTCCCACATAAGTTATAACTCCTCCTTAAGTCTTCAAAAATTTTATTTAGAATAAAAGTTTCAACTAGTTCAACTCAATTTAATTTAATACTAAAGACTTGGACAAATTCTCATAAAGTCTTTGGTGATTATGTTTTAGAACAAAAGGTCTAAAGACTTCACAACATATACTTTGACTGCTTTTTTGCAAAAGGCCCAAAGACCATAATTTCTTGAAGTTTAAATAAGTAAAATTCTTAGCCTTTCTTCATGGATTCTAAATTAACTTTGAAAATCTTGCACACTTTCACCTAAAGTTTAAATCTTGGAAAGTGTGTTGCTCCTCTATGGTGACAAAAAAGGTCAACATTCTTGGCAACTCTATGAGTTGTTTTCTTACTAAGCACTTAGACCAACTACCTTAGAAGCAATTTATTGGGCATGGAGTCATAAAATATTAAAAATTATCAATTTGGAAGTATAACCCAGCTGCAACCTACTCATCTCGCTACTAAATAATCAAATAGATCTTCACCTTCAAATAAAAAGATAAATCAAGAAAGAAATAATGTGCAAAATCACTTAGGGAAAGAAAAGGCTAAACTATTGTGCCATAGCACTTAGAGAAATGAAATATATCTAGACTACTATATACAAATTGAAAATCACTTCCAAAATAGTGATTTATACAGATCCCATTAACTAGGATTAGTAAATCTTCTCCATTTAGTTTCAAGAGCTAAAAAGCATTGGCCTATTTATAGCCTATGATGACATAAGGACCACTCCATATAGCATCAAACTTTGTGTGCTTTTCAATTTTTACTCTATCTATTCCCATTTGAGCACTAAGTCTCCTTCCTAAAAAAATTTATCCATAAAATTATTATCAAAAGTTCTCTTTATTTGAGCTTATTGAATATCCAAAGTATGCATTTCTTGATTTTTGGTCTTCCAGATCCATTAGTTTAGCTAGTCTCACCACCATAGGATCATTCTCAATTAGCTCTAGCTAATGGGCAAGCTCTAATTTTATAAATTATAGTGACTGTTTTTATGCAAAATTGCTTTCTACATTCAAAGAAGAAATAAGAAACTGAAAGAAAATGGTCAAGGCTAAAAGTACCTGATAAAGTTGTGCGCACCGAAATCAGACGTTGGAAGATTCTCCTCTTTGGCTATGGAGGAATGACACCTGCGAAGAAAAGGCTAAAACACAGAAAAACGTTAGTCAAAGATATGGTGGGTTGTCAGGCGAACGCCTGTCCAGAAGTACGAAGACTCCCTAGAAGGATATCAACCCACTGATAAAAAAGTAGAATATTGGACGAAAGTAGATAATAAAAGATAAAATGACAGAAATAAATGATAGAAAATAAAAATGTGTACCTGATAAGCAGCACTGTTCTACACAGTCGCCGGCGTCGGTCTGGGAAAGTGCCGACGTCGGTTGAAGTGCCGTCGTCGGTCGGGGAAGTGACCGGCGTCGGTCGGGGCAGGTTCTGGACAGAGTCTGGGCGAGTTGCAGAAGGTCTGGGAAAGTCAGGACAGGGTCTTGACAAGTTCGAGACAAGGTTTAGACAGAGTCAGGACAAAGTTTAGACAGAGTAAAGTCGGGTTTTTGGTCGAGTCTGGGGGTTTGAAGCTTCGGGATGACATAAATAATGAATAACTAATAATCAGAAAGAAAATGAAAATAAACACAGAAAATACTTACCTGTCAGAAGCTGTGATGAAAGTCATAGTTGAAGTTGTCTGTGCAGTGCCGGATTGAAACGAATGCTAGAGTTGGTGGATGCTGGAGTTGATGGATGCTGGAGTTTGGAGAGGAGATTGAATGATCGGGTTGATTCTGATGAAGGCCCGGGGACGGTTTCGAGAGACGGTTCGATAACCATTTTGGGAAACCGATCGGGAACTGAATGGTAACTGATAACGGATAACGGGATGGCGACCGACGTCGGCAGAATTGCCGATGTCGACCGATAAGTGACCGACGTCGGCAACATCGGCTGGGTAAAGACCGTCGTCGACAGATGCATAATGAGGACAAAGTCTAGCTTTTAGCTCTCTGCTCATTGTTACATGCTGCCAGGGTCAAGGTTGGTGGAACAAGTGATCGACAAGGGTTAAATAGGCGAAGAAGAATAAGATGGGGAATGACCAGGGGAGTCGACACGATTTTGGTGTCTACATTTGCCCCTTTTTGTCTTGTTGGTTGTTCTGGACGAACTGCAAGACAAAAATAGGAGTGATTGCCCCAAGTGTGGGATAAGGTTGATTTTGTCTTGTTGGTTGTTCGAATGAACTACAAGACAAAATAGGAAAAAGATTGGTTGCCCCGATTATGGATGAGGTATTCCCCCTCAAAGCAGGAGTCGAGGGAAGGGAACCGAGAATCGGGTGCTGATTTGACAAAGAGTGGATGAAAAAGGGGTGAGGGTGAACGCTGCAAAAGTCGTGATTACGTGCATACCACTGCACGAGATGGTCAGGTCAAAAGTGTCGCAGGTCAAGGGTCGAGGAGTGCCAAAATTGAAATAATCGGGCCCCAACATTTAGTCGTCTGCTGATCGGATCACTCAATCTAAGCTGAAGCTCTAAATGGTCATCGTGTTCCAGGTATCCCAGGCTCAGGAAGTGCTCCTAGAAACACGAAAAAGCCACAAGTAGGGCAGATCAACCGGTTTGCGATCCTATACTTGTGAGGGTCCAAAAAGGTCTGCACACAATTCTGCTAACCAGTCATGAGGTAGCATACATGCAAAAACAACCAAGGCAACAATGTATTGGAAGTAGTCCAGGTCAGAGGAGATAGGCATGATCTCCAATGGTTGGTGGTCGAGGGGAGGAATGGACGAAAGGATGTGGCTGAGCTAACCCCATAAGACCCCATGTCAACTAAGTGCTACCTACATAGCCCTGGTGATAGGGCCTCAGGCCAATGTAGTTCTCCCTAGAAGGGAGGGAGGGTCAAAGGGATAAAATGGGTCATGGTCAAGGACAAGATTATGGTTAAAAGAAGGAAAGAAGGTTTGTCCATCAGAGAGACGAACAAACGAGAATGGTCGAGCTAACCCTAGAAGACCCCATGTCAACTGAGTGCTGCCTACATAGCCCTGGTGATAGGGCCTTAGACCAATGTAGTTCAGACAAAGGGTCCGAGTGGTAGACAGGTGGTTAAAATGGTTGATAGATTGGTCGATGATTGGATGAAATGATGAGAAAAAAAGATGTTGCAGCCTTTTCCAAATGGTGTATTCTGCAACATTGGTTGAGGGGTTTTTCATCCCTAGCAATATTCCATATTCGTGATGGATGTATGCTAAAAATGAATTGAGGTTTATTTATGCTTCAGCAAGTATTGGTTTATGCTGAACATAAATTGTGGCGGGTCGATAGTTTCCATGTGTATTGGTGTTCATAGAAACTAGGATGAATAGGCTAGGTCATGTTGATGGTCTGAAAAGAGAGTTGAGTTGAGTCGATTGACAAGTGATGAAGGTGAATGTGACCAAAGTGTAGAAGAAGAGAAAAGCATATTGCTCTTTCATTGACAAGGACCAAAAAGATAGCATAGATAGGGGTTATGAGAACCAAGAGCCCCATTCATGCGTGACGTTGTTGACCGTAGTTATGTTAGAGCGGTAATCGAATCACTTAGACATTAAAGTGAGCTCGAAGTCCCTTGAGCGGGTGATAAGAGGAGGAAAGAGGGTAACCCATTTTAAGAGTAGAGATAACTTTGCCCCTTTTTATAGGAGACCCTGAGACAACTATAAGTCAAGTCCATGACTCATTCAATTTTTATTTTATTTTATTTTATTTTATTTTATTTTTTAGCGCAGACTGATCAATGCGGGAAGCCTGCATAGAGATGTCGTTTGCTTGGTGGTCAGGTTGTGAAGCTGATCAATGCGGGAAGCTTCTAAAATAGTGTTGTTTATTGCCAGATTGAGTCATAGCCATCCTTCAAGGGAGTGGTCTAGATTTTTGTTTAATAAAAGGGCTTTTGAATAGCTATCCTTCGAGGGAGTAGTCTATTAATTACAGCAATGATAGTACAGCTGTCCTTTGAGGGAGCAGTCTGTTTTTTGATTTTTTTTTGATATAGGGACCATGGATATTGTGACATCTTGATTTGTTTTGACAGAAATGTGAGTCGTGGACAAGATTATATAAGGTCAAGGGCTCCCTTTTATGAGGACAAAGCATCCACACATCATAAAAGGGGTTATAGGAATTGTTAAGAGGAATAGGGTTGAAAGGAGGTAGGATTAAGAGGACGAGGATTGCTCAAGGGACGAGCTCAAGTTAAGTGTCAAGTGGACGAGTACTCGACTAGCAGTAGAACGGTCGCAGATGCAACGCATTAAGAGGCTCAGGTTCTGGGCGTCCATCAAGAGAAAATAGACGATAAGTCCCTGATCCATACTTGTGCATGATAATAAAAGGTCCGAGCCAATTAGGAGCAAACTTGCCTCGTTTACTTCGCTCTATATTGGTCACGTGTTGATTCTCTTTGAGGACGAGGTCTCCGATGTTGAAATCTCGTTCTCGCAGATTTTTGTCATAGGTGCGTTTGATGCGACGTTGATAGACATGGAGATGATTAAGGGTAGCAAGACGGCGTTCGTCAAGTAACTCAAGTTGAGCTAAGCAATCTTGACGAAAGTCATCATTGGAAAGGATATCATGTAGAGAAATGCGGAGAGACGGGATCTGTACTTCGAGAGGTAAGATAGCCTTTGTTTCGTACACGAGAGAAAAAGGAGTAGCACTCGTAGAGGTTCGGATGCTAGTGCGGTAGGCCCACAAAGCGAAGGGAATGTGAATGTGCCAATCCCTGCCTGTGTCACTGACCACTTTCATGAGAATTTTGGTGAGAATTTTATTGGAAGCCTCGGCCTGCCCATTTGCTTGTGGGTAGTAAGGCAAAGAGAAATTGAGTTTGATGCCGAAGGAGTCGCATAGCTTTTAGACAGTTTTGTTTTTAAAGGACTTGCCGTTATCGGTGATGATTTTATGAGGGACACCGAAATGACAGATAATGTGGGTGTTGATGAAGTCGATGATCTTGTCGGCTTTTGTGGAGACGAGAGGAATGGCTTCCACCCACTTGGTGAAATATTCAGTGGCTGTGATGATGGATTGATGACGAAGAGACGAATGAGGATTAATCTCACCGATGAGATCTAAACCCCATTGAGAAAAAGGCCAAAAATCTTGAGCGATTTGTAAGGCGTGACTGGGGAGATGAAGCAAGTTAGAGTGCTACTGACACTTGATGCAACGCCGAACATAGTCGCTACAGTCTTGATGAAGGGTAGGCCAATAATAGCCCAAACGAAGGATGCGCTTGGCAACCGAATTCCCACTGAAATGTCTGCCACAAATCCCGTCGTGGACTTGTTGAATGGCTTGAGATGCTTCAGTGGAGGTGAGACAGCGAAGAAGGAGGCCGTCGAAGCCTCGCTTATAGAGAAGACCCCCTAGCATGGTATAGCGAGCAGTACGCTTGATAAAAGCTCATCGTGCATTACTAGAGAGGTTGGGAGGAATGACAGAGAAAGATAAGAAGTCTACAAGTTGCTTATACCAAGCGTCTTGTGGACTAGGGTCTATAGTGTTGACATGATGAATGTGAGGAGAGATATATGAAGGCAACAGCACACAATGCACCGTGACAAAAAGTCTGGATGCAGATGAGGAAGATGGGATATGTGAAGCAAGAGAAGCCATGGTGTCAGCAAACTTATTCGTGGATCGAGGAACAGTCTGCAGGAGGAAATGGTCGAAAGATGCAAGGAGAATGTCAACACAATTTTTGTACCTTTACAAAATTTCATTTTTACAGAGGTATGAACCCTTAACCTGATTGACGACGAGCTGCGAGTCACCGAAGATGTTGATGGACTTGATGCTGAGAGAGAGGGCGGTCTGGAGTCCCAAAATTAAGGCCTCGTATTCGGCCATATTATTGGTACAATCAAAGTCGAGTTTAAAAGACAGAGGCATGGGCTCTCCTTTGAGTGGAATGAGAATAACCCCAGCACCCCCACCTAGTTGACATTTGGAACCGTCAAAGAACATAGTCATCTGATAGGTGGTGTCATCAGAGGAAAGCGCAGCGATAGACTCATCAGGGAATTCACACTGCGAAGGTTGATTGTCAGGAAGAGGGTCATCTGCTAGTTAATCAGTGATGGTTTGCCCCTTGATAGATTTCTACTGGATGAATTCGAGATCGAACTCAGCAAGCAGCATGAGCCACCGAGCCATACGTTGATTCTGATATGGCTTGGAGTGCATATACTTGAGAGGGTCGGTGTGAGTGATGACAAAGGTTTTGTGACTGAGAAGATAGTGGCGAAGCTTAGTAGTAGCAAAGACTAACGCCAAACAGAGTTTCTTGATATGGGTATATCGAGTTTCATAGTCGACCAGTGTTCGGCTGATGTAATAGACTGCTTGCTCATGGTGATGCTCGTCTCGGTGCGCGATCATGGCACCTAATGAATGGTGAGTGGCTAAGATATAAAGGTAGAAGGGTTGGTCATCTTTAGGTGGAATGAGAACCGGTGGAGAGACTAGATAGCTTTTGAGGGCTTCAAAAGCCTCTTGACAGTTCTTATCCCATGTAAAAATGACATCTTTTTAAGGAGATGATGAAAAGGTTGACAGTGGTCTGAAAGCTGTGAGATGAAGCGACGAATGGACTGGAGCTTGCCTTGTAAACTACGAAGCTGCTTGAGATTAGTCGGGGGAGGCATTTCGAGGATAGCACGAATCTTGGCAGGATCTATCTCGATGCCACGAAAGGAAACGATGAAGCCGAGAAGCTTACCAGAGAGGACCCCAAAAACACATTTCTTGGGGTTAAGATGAACATTGTACTGAAGAAGATGAGAAAAGATGATTCTGAGAATGGTCAGATGGTCACAGCGAAGCTTGGACTTGCCGAGCAGGTCATCCACATAGTCCTCCATGATTTTGTGGAGGAGATCGTGGAAAATGTAGGTCATGGCACGCTGATAAGTGGCGCCTGCGTTTTTCAAGCCGAAAGGCATGACTCGATAGCAGAAAGTCCCCCATGGGGTGATGAAAGTAGTCTTGTGCTGATCTTCTGGAGCGATCAGGATTTGATTGTATCCTGAAAACTTGTCCATAAGAGATAGCATCTCATGGCCGGCCGTAAGATCAACAAGCTGGTCGATGTTAAGAAGAGGAAAGTCGTCTTTGGGATAGGCTAGGTTGAGGTCGCGATAGTCTGTGCAGATCTGAATCCCCCCAGTTGCCTTGGTGACTGGGACGATGTTAGAGACCCACTGTGGATAGTCGATGGGCTGGATGAAGGAGACAGAAAGGAGGCGCTGAAGTTCCTCTTTGACAAGGAGGGCAATGCGGGGATGCATCTTTCGAAGCTTTTGCCTGACAGGCTTAGCCTCTGGTTTGGTGACAATGTTATGGGTAACGATGGTGGGGTCGATGCCAGGCATATCACTGTAAGTCCAGGCAAAGGCCTTGCTATGGTCAGAGAGGAAATGGGTATAGTCAAGCTGCTCCTGAGCGTCTAAAGATTGGCCAATCTTTAAGACATGAGGAACATCAGAAGAAGGAAGGTTGATGTCAATGGTTGATTCATTTAACATAACCTGGGTCTCAGAAGGGAGGGAGCGCTGGATGAAAGAATTGTCAGCGCCCATGTAAGAAAGAATGGCATCATCGTCAACGTAGTGAACAGTGTGGATGGTTGCCGACTCATCTTCGATCATGCTGGGAAGAATGAGAGGGAGAGATTTGGACACCCCATTGAGCTGATAAGTCAAGGGGTTCAGGCGGATGGTGTTTATGGAAAAAAAACTAGGAGGAATGGAAACCACTGACTCCATAGGTGAAGGTGGCGAAACAGACGAGTGTGGAGGAGATTGGTCAAGGATTGGTTCAGGACAAAGGTCTAAAGGGTCTTGAGTGGGGTCGTGATATCCCAGACCATACCATTTCTTGGTGTCGTCATCATTGAGCGGTTGGATAGGCTGATGGGAGCCCTGCTCATAGCGTCTGAAACCAAAACCCTTCCATGCACACCTGTAAAGGTAAGTGTGTGCAAAGGAGGGGTTGCTAAGAAATGAGAAATCTGATGTGAAAGGTTGAGGTGAAGAAAGAGGATTACCGTCAAGAGGAGCTTGATTAAGCCCCCCATAGACGAGGTTGGTGCGAAGGTGAGGGGGACCATAAGGTATGATCATCCTGATCTGATGGTCATAGCTGGGGCTGTGATGAAGGCATCCATACTCTTGTGGAGTTTGGAACATGTCTAAAGCCAGCAAGTGATATTCTCCCAATGAAAGTCTTTGGAAGATGTCTTCCATGGGGTCTGTGGTTGTCGCTTGAAGGGGAGGTGTAAGGGCGACTGCCTGTTGCGAACTGGTTGAAGCTTTTGCAGATGGAGGCAGTGCTGGGGTTAACGGCTTGATAGGGATGAGGACATCATTTGGACGGTAGGTGGTGTTGCATGTTTTGAAGGGCGAAGGGTCAGCAGGAATGGTGTGGACTTGTCCGTCATGCTCAAACTTCACACAACGGTGTAGGGTGGAGGGGACACAGGACATGGCACGGATCCAGGGTCGGCCCAGCAAGATGTTGTATTGGAACTCTCCTTCGATGATGTAGAAGAGCTCTGGGACTGTGCGTGGACCAACGCGAATATGAAGGATGACTGTGCCAATGGTCGTGGCAGTAGTGTCATTGAAAGAGTGCAAGATCGCGTCAGTTTTGGAGATGCAATTCTTGGGAAGAGCCAACTGATCAAAGGCATGGGTGGAGATGATGTTGATGCTAGCACCTCCGTCAATCATAACGCGTTTAATGCGTGTTCGATCGATATAGGCAGTGATGAAGAGGGCGGCGTCCTGATCTTCCGTGTTGGATGTGGGAATTTCAGAATCACTGAATGTGATGGAGGCGATAGGGGCTAAGGAGTGGACAAGGGCAGCAAGTGGCTGGGGGTCCTCGGGTTGGACCTCCGCTGCCTGTAGGGCTTGGATGAGGGCCTAACGATGTTGGGGCGAGGTTTGGATGAGATCGTAGAGGGACATCTTCACAGGTGTCTGGTGAAGCTATTTCAACATGGAGTCGTGGATTGGTCCGAAAGAAGAAGAAGAAGAGGAGGGTTGAGGCGCGCCAAGGATAGAAATCTTAGGCTTAGGCGGTTGAGGTGGATTGACAAAAGGGTAGGTCCAAGGAATGGCAGCTTTTTCTTTCACCTTGTCCTTTTGTGACCTAGTGGTGATGTGAATGGCATTGATTTCAAAGATGGGAGGTGAAGATGATGAAGGGGTTGTAACCGGTTGATGAGATGTGGATGGATTTGAAGAGGTAGAAGGTTTATGAGAAGGAGTCAGGGGGCGGTCGAAAGTGTCCTCAAAGAGAAGAGTGTCTTTTTCCAGATAACGGCGAATGACAGCCTTCAGGGCACAGCAAGTCTCGGTGTCATGTCCTGGTGTACGATGATATAAACAAATCTTCGTGTCATCGAACCAGGAGGGTTTAGACCCGAGAGGTTGGAAAGGCTTGATGGGTGGAAGAGTTATGCTAGAAGTTTGCAAAAGTCATTGCAAGATTAAAGAGTATAAACCCACTAAAGGATCCGTGCTCATTGATATATGCGATGTCGGTGACTTTTGCTTGGGCAAAGTTAGAGGGGGTTTTCGTACCACCTTCTGGGTTGATGGTGCGATGACAGGCTGAGATGGTACACTCTTCATGAGAGGTATCGCCCTTTTGGGAGAGGGTAGGCTAGTGGTCGGTAAAGGAAGCAAAGGAGGCAATCGGTTTTGATTAGAGGTTGGAGTGGAAAGGATTCTGGTTAGGGTTGAAGGATGCGGGCCCAAAATGGAGGGCAATGGTGACGGAAGAGGAGGCATTCGCCTCTGTGGTTTGGCAGTCTTTTGTGATTTAGGTTGAAGACTACTATTAGTTGAAGTTTGGTTTAAGTCCACCTTCACTTGTGGATGAGTGAGGTTGGAGACAGGGTGAACGCCAAGCGGTTTGATAGGTTTAGGTGGAGTAAATGAGGGTTTTGGTTTTGATGAGGTTGATGGAGATGTAGATGGTCTAGAGGCAGAAATCTAATTTTTGTTGATAGTCTTAGGAGGTTCTGCCATGGGAGGATTAGCAGCATGAGATGAGAGGGCCCGGGCTTGTTGAAGGGCTGTGAGACGGTCCCACAATCCCTGATGTTCCACTTTCCTAGAAGGGAGAAGTTCGAGTCTCTCCACTAGTTGGGAAAATGGCTGAGAAGATGCGGGATGAAGTTTGGGCTCTTGAGAAGACGTCGACGGTTGTGGGACTGAAGGTGAGACGGGTGTAGTAGTCTCGGGCCCAAAGCATGGTGAAGTCTTGATAGGTTCATGTTTGGTTGGAGACGAAGGAGAGATAGGTTCTTCCCTGGGTGGAGAAGAAACTGGAGAATGAAGCTCCTCAAGCAGGTAAAGGGCAGGGATGATAGTGCCCTCCACTTGTGGTCAAGGAGTAGGAAAGGTTGGGTCCACCATGGGCAGCAAGAAGGAAGATGGTGAAACTGGCAGTGCTGGTAAGGTCGAGGCATCCTCTAAAATGAGAGAAGTTGAGGGAGAACTAGCCGGTGAAAGAGGTTCGTCCACATGTGATGGACTGATGGATGAACTCACCTCTTGGGGTTGGTTAGAAATGAGGGGCGAGACCGTATTGACTGTTCGAATATTATGTTCATGGGTATTGTCAGTCAAGGTCTGGACGTTGTTTTGGGTTGGTGGATGATTAGGAAACGATTGTTTGAAAATATCGATACCCTGATTAGGAGGGGCGTTAGGATTGTCGAGGATGAGGTTACCCTTTTCCAACATGTCTTGGACTATGTTTTTAAGGGTTTTACAGTTGCCCGTGTCATGACCTTTAACACGGTGGTAGTTACAAAAGTCATTTTCCCTATACCACGTAGGGATGGCGCGTGAGGGATCAAATTGTGGTGGAGGTCAGATCTGAGGGAGATTGATGGCCCCTTGTTTGACGAGTTTTTCCAGCACAGACGCGTATGATTCTCCAAGTGGAGTAAACTGTCGCTGTATGTATCTCTGCTGAAATTGACGAGTGGCGCTCATAGACGTGGATGGTTCAGATTGATTAGTTGAAGGTGAAGAGGAAGAAGATCTAACAACCACAACATTTTCTGAAGCTTTAGATTTAGAATTGGACGAGGAAGGCTTAGAAGAGGGGTCATTGGTTTTGGAGTTGGGATTCTTACTCCGCAACTTGACTTTATTCTCCTCAACGGCACGTAACTCAAGTTTACGAGCCATCGTGAAGGCTTCGTCAAAAGTGCGGAAGGTTTGAACCCTCAAGGTAGAAGAAATATGTTTAGCGCAGGCTTGAGATAAAAGTTCAATAAGCTCAGGCTGGGGTAAGGAAAATGAAAGTTGATTGATAAGGCCCCTCCACCGAGTGACGAAATCAGCAATGGATTCATCCTCGAATTGGCGGATAGAATAGAGGTCTGTGATGGAGACCTTCTTGGTGATATTGATGGAGAAATGATCGAGGAAGAGCTGGGCTAGCTGAGTGAACATGAAGATGGAATGGCTGGGAAGAGAGCTGTACCAGTCAAGTGCAGCACCCGAGAGAGACATGGGAAACGTGCGTAAGAGTAACGCATCGTCGTGGGCGATAAGGTAACAGGCGTGTCTGAATGCCTGTAAATGTTGTTGTGGGTCTTCCTTGCTCTGGAAACGAGAAAACTTAGGAAGTTCCCACTGGCTGGGATATGGTCTGATGGGGACAGAAGGATGGATGGGCTCGTTGCAGATTTGTTCATACGAGAGAGTATTGCGCGAGCCGGTAATGGAGGTCTCTAGGTTGGACATTTTATCCATCAGCATCTTGATAATATCTACTGACGGATTAGCAGGTGGAGCGCCTCCTAGATTGTAAGGCGCTTGAAAGAGGCTGGAAGAGGTATACGACGTAGTCGGTTGTACCAATAAGGGCGCAACGTACGGATGACTAGTCGTAGGGACAGAAGAAGTGACTAAGGATGGTTGGATGGAAGGCATGGCTAGGTTTGATGTGGTCATGGGAGGTTGACTAGAGGTAACATGGGCCAATGGATGGGTAGCCACCCTAGTGTTGATAGGAGTAAGGGTAGGCAGAATGGAGACGACCAAGTTTTGAAAGGGGGTAGAAAGTGGTTGAGTGGGTTGAGATTGATTGGGGGCCGAAACCCTGGTGAAAGTGGGCCCAACGATGGAAGGAGAAGCCACACTTGGATGGTTGGTAAAAGGTTGGTCATTGGTTGAGGTAACAGCCTGGGTATCTAAGGGTTGGACTACGAATGCCATTGATACGGCCGTAATTTCGAAGAGAGAAGTCGGCATTCCATAGATTAGATTGCCCGAGGAGTCTCACGAGATAGTATTGCAAGGCTATGGTATTGAGGTCCAAGAATCATGCAAAATCTTGGTCCCCTTCTGGGATAATAGGCATTTGGGTCAGAGATGGTCTGGTAGGAGTTCTTTCAGTTTCCGAGTTGAACTCCATTATAGGGTTGGTTGTAGGCGGGGTAGACAGAAGAGGATGATGCCTCGTGTGATCGACTAGAGCCTTGGCTTGGCTACGAGTCAGAACCATTCAAGGCAAGGAAGAATGTCCTCACAAGCTCAAACAAGCAGATAAGAACCAAAAAGATGAAGACACAAGCAGATCCTAAAAACCCTAGAAGTAAATTATTAGGATTATAGTGGCTTATGCCTTAGAATGTGTGTAGAGGAAGATTGGCTTTGTGAGTCGGGTCCTAGAAGAAGCAGTCTATGGAAGGTTTCGGGTTTTGTTATGGTGCTCAAGAAGTCTGTGTTAGGGTCTGGTACGTGGCCTGGTGCTAAGGAGCAAGCTCCCCTCACTTCATGATTCCAGTGGTTAGCTGGTTTTGCTTAGCCAAGATATACCTCGCCTAGAGATTATACTCCGCCAGAGAACGGAGTGGGCTTCCCCCTTGGTGATGAAATCCAAGTAGGGTCACCAGGACGGGTAAGGTATCCGCTGGGGGATGAAATCCCAGTCGGGCCTTGTCTCAGGTAAGTTAAAATGTTTATTTTGTGCGGGTGGTTTGGTCGTGTAACATCAAGTGATCTAGATTAATTCAATATGCGGTTTAATTACTATGTGTGGTCTAAGAGATGCAGGCAAACAGAAATGAATGCAAAGTGTTTTAATGTCCAAGTCGAAATGTTTGTTCATATGAAGACGAATGGAGAAAGAGTCGAAGAATATGAGTTTTAGCTAGTCTAGAAGTGCAAGAAAGAAATGTTCATTTTAGTCCTGCTTATGATGTCGTTTAAGAAGAGACGAAAGGAGGCGAAAAGGAAGAAACCTAATGCGCCTAAATGAACAAAAGAAAGAAAGAACCCAAGGAGGACCTAGGGTCCCACCGGGCGTGCCAGAATGTTTCTATACAAAATTGCTTTCTACATTCAAAGAAGAAATAAGAAACTGAAAGAAAATGGTCAAGGCTAGAAGTACCTGATAAAGTTGTGCACACCGAAATCAGACATTGGAAGATTCTCCTCTTTGGCTGTGGAGGAATGACACCTGCGAAGAAAAGGCTAAAACACAGAAAAATGTTAGTCAAAGATATGGTGGGTTGTCAGGCGAACGCCTGATCTCGAAAGTACGAAGACTCCCTAGAAGGATATCAACCCACTGATAAAAAAGTAGAATATTAGACGAAAGTAGATAATAAAAGATAAAATGACAGAAATAAATGACAGAAAATAAAAATGCGTACCTGATAAGCGGCATTGTTCTGCACAATTGCCGGCGTCGGTCTCTGTGGTGCCGGCATCGGTCTGGGAAAGTGCCGACGTCGGTTGAAGTGCCATCGTCGATCGGGGAAGTGACCGGCGTCGGTCGGGGCAGGTTCTGGACAAAGTCTGGGCGAGTTGCAGAAGGTCTGGGAAAGTCAGGACAGGGTCTTGACAAGTTCGGGACAAGGTTTAGACAGAGTCGGGACAAAGTTTAGACAGAGTAAAGTTGGGTTTTTGGTCGAGTCTGGGGGTTTGAAGCTTCAGGATGACAGAAATAATGAATAACTAATAATCAAAAAGAAAATGAAAATAAACACAGAAAATACTTACCTGTCAGAAGCCGTGATGAAAGTCATAGTTGAAGTTGTCTGTGCAGTGCCGGATTGAAACGAATGCTGGAGTTGGTGGATGCTGGAGTTGATGGATGCTGGAGTTCGGAGAGGAGATTGAATGATCGGGTTGATTTTGATGAAGGCCCGGGGACGGTTTGATACCATTTCGGGAAACCGATCGGGAACCGAATGGTAACTGATAACGGATAACGGGATGGGGACCGACGTCGGCAGAATTGCCGACATCGGCTGATAAGTGACCGATGTCAGCGACATCAGCCGGGTAAAGACCGTCGTCGGCAGATGCATAATGAGGACAAAGTCTAGCTTTTAGCTCTCTACTCATTGTTACATGTTGCCAGTGTCAAGGTTGGTGGAACAAGTGATCGACAAGGGTTAAATAGGTGAAGAAGAATAAGACGGGGAATGACCAGGGGAGTCGACACGATTTCGGTGTCTACAGTGACATATGTATCCTGGATTCCCTCCCATAAACTAGCATGAAGGGAGAGTTGTCAATTACGTTTTTGGGCATTATTTTGTCTACCCATAGGGCTATTTTGAGTTGTGCATGC
Source organism: Torreya grandis (assembly GCA_037957365.1). Classification (NCBI taxonomy): domain Eukaryota; kingdom Viridiplantae; phylum Streptophyta; class Pinopsida; order Cupressales; family Taxaceae; genus Torreya; species Torreya grandis. The sequence continues at coordinate 5,330,866 of JARHVA010000458.1, forward strand.
CAAGTTCTTAGATTCTGCTCCATGGTTTATTTGATGATGTAGATCAAATTTGTATTGGTTGAATAAGCCAAACCATATCTTTGGGGGTAATAATTTGAAGAGGTGATCAAATAGATGGTATGTCATACTAACCACTCAATGATTCTAGTTTTAATAAAATCCATAGCATCGCTAAGATGATGGTGGCTAGAACACCAAATCTGGTCACAATTCCCTCATAAACATCTAAGATGGATGTTTCATTTGATTCTTTGAGAGCCACTACATATGTCTATCTTGTGAAATAGTTTGGGTTTATTAAAATCTAATTATGTCCAACACTTGAAGGATGGTTTATCATTCCAATGAAATCTAGACCCCACTGAGAGAATGGTTGGTCAAATTGAATTAAACAAAGTGGAATAGCTACTAGCCTCTACTTGCCTCTAAAGAAGACATTTTTTAAAACTTCTTACCCATGTTTGAGCATCTTTAAACAAATTATTCAGACTTGAGGTGTCTTAGCCTTGACAAGTTAGGATAATATTCATAGTCACTATTCACAATCACTATTCATGTGATGAGGTTGAGTTGGTAATGATTGTGAAAATGATGTGGCATGTGATGTAGGTGTTGATGTGTCTTGTGATGAGTTGGTATGGCCCATGTGATAAATCTACATGATGTAAGTGCATGTGATGGAGTGGGGCTTACCACTCTACTATGGGAAATTTTTATTAATTTTAAATTCACATGCTTTGATAATGGAAGACATGGACACATGTGGAGGATTTTGGCACATGTGGGAGAAGTCAAAAGTTGTAGAATATTTTGACTCATGTGTGTGTACATGGGATAGTGGGGAACAAATTTACTATTCTATATTGGAACCATATATGAGAGCGGGGCATAATTTTTTAGGCTTATGAGAGTGAAGGATGGTGTGTCACAAGTGGAGGGTCCATTTTTTACCAAATAACATGAATAAAAGCATATTACTATTGCTAAATAGTGGTGTTACTAAAGGATGGAAAATTTCCTTGCCTTGCTCATGAAGTTTTCTCATTTGTCATCTCATTTGTAAATTCTATAAGAATGTCTTCTCAGTTGTATATGGAACTAAGCTAAGCAAAAGGTGTGGTATGCTTGTATGAAAATTTTAAATTGAAAGAGTGCAAGTAAGAGATATTTGTAAGGAATTGAAGCTCTATTTTAACCAATTCCTCTCCTAAGTGTATACAGGTGGTGCTCTTGTAAGGCTTGCTCTGCAAGTGTGTTGTAATCATGGTGATTTGTTTAATACATTAAGCTACTTTGGAGTGTGGGGTTTTTTTATCAAAAGCATTTACCCCACATAATCACTATGTTTGGTATACTATTATTTTCATTTATATGTGTTTTTTTAATTTTGTAACAAGTTTAAATTAGTTTTCATAGTCTCCTCTCAAGGTTTAGTGTAAAGGAATTATTTTTTTATCTTTATATTCCTTTCAAGTGGTATCAGAGCCTAGCTAGTTTTGGTTCTAGTTGTGGGTGTATTGAATTTGTTGAATTAATCCAGTTTTAGTGGGAGCTTTTTCAAGGAGAAATTTGGAGTTCTTTGTTGCAAGAATTTTAAGATGGCAAGCACATCATGGAGATTAGATGTTGAGAAATTTATAGGTAGAAATTTTGAGATGTAGAAGCTAAAGATGAAAGATCTATTGATTAACGATGATCTATGGGATGCCATTGATGAGAATATTCAAAGACCTATTGATCCAATTGAAGCATCTAAGTATGTTGTGATGAATCAAAAAGCTAAAGGTCTCATCAGATTGTGCCTAGAAAATTCTATACTATTTAATGTCTACAAAGAGACTAAAACCAAGAATTTGTGGGTGAAAATAGGTGAGATCTACCAAGCTAAGTCTCTTGTTAATAAAATTTTCTTAAGAAATAAATTATATTATTTGAGAATGGAAGAAGGTGGATAAATTATAGATCACCTAGAAGCATTTAATATGATGGTGGATCAATTAGTATTAGTTGGTGTTAAAATGGATGAGTATAAGAGATTTCAAATTTTGTTTTGTTCTTTGCTTGACTAATGTGATTCCCTTTTTATGGCTATAGAAAGTACTTCTATAACCTTGAAAGTTGAGGATGTTGTAGGTTATTTTATTTCTAAAAAAATGACAAGCAAAGTTTCCATTAGTGCCAAAGAGTCCCTTCATATTTGAGGAAGATCTAAATAAAGAGGAAATAAGAATGAGAAGCATGAAACATCTAAATCCAAGTCCAAAGGGAGATCCAAATATCCTAGAAAGGCTAAGGTGAGATGCTAGAATTGTGGCAAACATGGTCACTACCAATTGTAGTGTAAAGAGGAAAAGAAGAAGAAGAGGTATTATCCTGATTCTAACTTCAAGAATGAACATAGTGATGATTTCATTTCAGCTTTGGCAACCCATGCAGGTAATGATGCATAATTAATTGATTCAGGTACATCTTATCAAATAACCTCCAATAGAATTTGGTTTTCTAAGTATGAGGAATTTGATGGAAGTAAGGTTTACTTGAGTGATGATTCTTAGCTAACCATTATTTTCCATGGTAGAGTTAAAAACATATTCTAGATGGAAGGATTAAACTTTTGATGGCGTGTTGTATATCTTAGGGCTAGCTCAAAATTTATTATCTATGAGCAAACTAATAGATGCAAGTGTTCAGGTTGTATTTTCTAAATAAGGTTGTAAGATGGTTAGAGCTGTTATGGTGATATATAAAGGTGTCATGATTGGTACTTTGTACAAGCTTGATGCATGCATAGTTGAGTGTAATTGTAATTATTGAAGACCAAATTTGAGGATGCTCCATTAGATGAAGAGGAAATCACTATTTCTATAGATGGTCATGGTTTTTGGGTACCTAAGGATGCTCATTCTATGGAGTTAAAATTGTTTGGAAAGAAGACTATGTTATGGCACCAGAGACTTGACCACATTGGTGAAAAAGGTCTAAGGGCCTTTAATAATAAAAACCTTGTTGAAGTTTAGATTTACTACAATCTTAAATTTGATTTTTGTGAGCATTGTGTGTATGGTAAACACAATGCTCTCATAAATCTAGTAGTGTTTTAGATCTTATTCATTCTGATGTTTTTGGTCCTATTAATGTTCCTTCAATTTCAAAATCCACATATTATGGTTCATTTATTGATGATTACAACAGAAGGACATGGATTTATTTTTTGAAGAGTAAATCTGAAATTTTCATTCATTTTAAAGAATTTAAAGCAATGGTCAAGTTGTAGACTGGAAAAAAAAAGTGTGTTTGAGAACTAATAATGGCCATGAGTTTTGATCTAATGATTTTCATAGATTCTATAAAGATTATGGTATACAAAGACTAAATATAACTCCATATTCACCTAATAAAAATGGATTTGAAGAAAGAATGATCAAGACATTGATGGAGAAGGCTAGGAGTATGATTAGTGGTGCTAGACTGAAACAAAGGTTTTGTGTTGAATATATAGCCATTACTTGCTACCTAATTAATAGGTATCCTATATCAAATATTGTTGATAAAATGCCTATGGAGGTGTGGTTTGGATGAGCCTTCATTGAGACATCTTAGATTTTTTGGTTTCAAGGCATATGCACATGTACTAAAGGAAAAGTGGACAAAGTTGGAGAACAAGGTTGTGAAACATTTATTCTTCAGTTATAGCTATGGTGTGAAAGGATACATGATTTAGGATCTCATATCACAAAAGTTAATATATTCTAGAAGTGTTATTTTTATTGAGATTTAGCCTTATTCTATTACATTTCATCTAGAGAAAATGAAAAAGAAAGATGTGATTCAACTTCCTCCTACACCTAAGAAAGTTGAGTCAAGGCTATGACAAAGACAAAAAGTTGAGGAAAGCTCATCGAGATCTAAATCTTTTGAAGAGGAGGTTTATGAATTAGAACATCCACCTCATGTAGTCAACCACTAGAAAGGTATTCTCTTATTGATTGGAGATGTATTTTTGCTTTGAGTACTAACATTAATGAGCCAAAATTTGAAGAAGAAGATTTGGGTATGAATGATGAAGAGTCTTAAAAGGTTATGGAATAAGAGATGAAATCTTTGAAAAATAATGATACTTGGGACCTTGTATCATTACCTAAAAGACATAATCCCATTAGATACAAATGGGTGTTCAAGAAAAAGATTGGTTCAGATGGTAGTCTTGAAAAGTATAAAGAGTAGTTGGTTGCAAAAGGATACTCTTATATTGAAAATGTTGATTATGGTGAGATTTTTTATCCTATTTATAAATTGACATCCATTAGATTCTTAATTTTTATTGTATAAATTCATGATTTAGATATTGATAAAATGGATGTGAAGACTACCTTCCTTCATGGTGATTTGGAGGAGGAAATTTATATGACATAGCCAAAGCACTACATGGTGGAAGGTAAAATAAATTTGCTTTACAAGTTAAATAAATACTTGTATGGTCTCAAGTAGAGTCCTAGGATGTGGTACCAAAAATTTGATACACATGTATCAAGTTTGGGGTTTGAGCATTTTAAATCTAATCATTGTGATTATTATAAAAATGATGGTGATCATTTTTTGCTTATTACCTCTTAGTAAAATTTGACTTGAAATATCTTGGTGCTATGAGACACATTATTGGGATGGAGATTAGTAGATATAGGTAGAACAAAAAGCTATGGATTGGCTATATTAAGTATGTGAATTCTATTTTATAGAGGTTTAACATTTAGGATTGCAAATCATTATGTGTTCCTTTTTTAATAGGAACAAAGTTATATGTTGCATAGTGTCCTAAATCCCCATCATCTATGGAAGACATGAGTAGAGTGCCTTACTATAGTGTAGTTAAAAATTTTATGTATGTTATGGTTGCACTAGACCAGACATTGCCCAAGCAATGGGAATTCTTTCCTGTTATATGTCTAATCCTATTAGAGTTAATTGGGATGCAGTTAAAAGAGTAATCAAATATTTTTGGGGTACCTCAAAGTATTCCTTATGTTATTATGGTAATATGATTGGAGACATATGTCCTTTTGACATTCTTGGTTATGTGGATTCAGATTGGGTAGTTAATGTTGAAAGCAGAAGATCCGCTTGTGCTTATGTGTTTACATTATTTGGTGGTGAAATAATTTGGATCATTAAGAAAAAGGCTATGGTCACTTGATAAACTATAGAGGTAGAGTATATGGTATATTCTCATGCCTATGAGGAATTCATTTGGCTCAAGTTATTGTGTTTATATATTGGGTTGAAATAGGGTGTAGTGATAGTTTATTGTGATAGTTAGAGTGTTATTTGACTAGCAAAGAACTCAACTTTTCATGCCAAGACCAAACATATTAATGTTCAATATCATTTTTTAGAGACATGGTTGAGGATGGCAGGGTGAAGCTGATAAAGTTAGAGACTTTGATGAATATTTTAGATTCATTGACTAAGCCCATGAGTATGGAAAAGTTTAGATGGTGTTTGTAGTTTATGGGCATCTTGGCCCCTAGATATTAAGTTCATGTTGGTATGGTTCCTCTAGGTCTTGAAAGGTATTTGACAAGTGGGATAATATTGGTATTTGAGGTGTCTCAACCTTGAAAACTTAGGACACTATTCATGAGACACTAATCATAGTCACTATTCATGTGATGAGGTGGTAATGGTGAATTGGCAATAACTGTGAAGGTGATGTAGATAGTGATGCATGTGGTGAGGTATGTGTTGATGTGGATTATGATGATTTGGCATGGCCCATGTGAATAATCTACATGATGTAAGTGTATGTGATGGAGTGGGGCTTACCAATCCACTATGGATCATTTTTGTTAATTTTAAATTCACATGCTTTTAATAATGGAAGACACGGACACATGTGGAGGACTTTGGCACATGTAGGATAAGTGAAAAGTTGTGGAATATTTTGACTCATGTGTGTGCATATGGGATAGTGGGGAACAAAGTTACTATTCTAAATTGGAGGCACATGTGAGAGTGGGGCATAGTTTTGGAGGCTTGTGAGAGTGGAGGATGATGTGTCACAAGTGGATGGTCCATTTTGACCAAATAACAAGATTATAAGCATGTTATTATTGATAAATAGTGGTGCCACAAAAGGGTGGTGAGTTTACTTACCTTGCTCATGAAGTTTTCTCATTTTTCATCTCCTTTGTAAATTCTATAAGTAAGAATATCTTCTCATTTGTAAATGGAACTAAGTTAAGAAAAAGGCTTGTTATGCTTATATGTAATTTGTAAATTGAAAGAGTGAAAGTAAGAGAGTTGTGTAAGGAAATGAAGCTCTATTAGAACCAGTTCCTCTCTTTAGTGTATATAGGTGGTGATCTTGGAAGGCTTGTTATGTAAGTGTTTTGTAATCTTGGTGATTTTTATAATACATTGAGCTACTTTGGAGCGTGGGATTTTTTTATTGAAAGTAGATTCCCCATGTAATCATTATGTCTATTATACTATTATTTTAATTTATTATTGGACATATTCATTGATGTATGAAGGTTTGTCATTGATGTCAAATGAAGAATTTACTTTCAATTAATAATGACAAAGGTGTTGAGTTGAATAGACTTGTTGCATAGCTCCATGGAGTTGTGTGTACTTTGAATGTCTATGAAAATACAAGAATAGTCATTTGAATGTCTTTGTTGGCATGGTTATCTTGACAAAAATGGTTAAGTACACAAGTGAATGTTAACAAAATTTGCATATATCTCTTTGTGGTCTATGTTTTAAGTCATAAGGATGAGTAGATAAAATGTTAAAAATGCATAAGGTTGTTCCTTAGCTAAAAGCCTACTAAGTTTCCATAGTTAATCAATTTTGCACCTTTGCATTTGTCTAAGGAATTATTTCAGGAAAATAGTTTAGACTTTGTCAAAAAAAAGTCCACAACAAAGTTTTCAAAGGAAATGAGTGCAATTTGGAATTCTTTCAAGAAAATTGGTTCGACATTTTTTTTCAAAAAATTGCTGTCTTTGTCAGAAAAAATATCTTGAACAAAAGTTCTGAAGGGATATTTTCAAAAATGCTAAAGGGTAAGTGACCATTCAAAGTTATCAAAGGGTAATTTTCCAAAGTTCTAAAGGGCATGTGATCCAAACAAAAATTATAAAAGGTACTTTGCTAAGATCCAAAAGGCACATTCTATTTTGTAGTTGACCTGCTATAGCTGGGAATTGGTCACTTAAGATATAACTTAAGCCTTCCTTGTCATCAAGAAATTGACCCTTTGATAGAGTTATTACCATCTGTAGAATAACACAAGACTTTATATTTTCCTAAGTCTATGACTTAAGCAAATGTTTGAGCTAGATGAAGATCAACAATTCATGCTTGATCAAAGCAAACAATCCAATGGAGTGAAGCAAAGTCAACATGTCAAAGGACCCTCTGAGTGAATGCATAAATGACAAGTGTCAAAGGCTTGCAAGTTTGTCAAAAGAATTTGATGGTGTGTGGATGATTATGCAATGCATATCCAATGGGTGATATGATCTAAGAGCATTAAGCTACTCGACAGCTAAAGAACATGCATATTCAAAGATCTAATAATGTGCAGAAGTGAATATAAAGAAGATCCAATGAAGTGAATAGATCTAAGGCATAAAGGTGCTTAAGGGTTAATGACTCAATGACATAATTAAAGTCCAAGCAAGTTTGGCAAGATCTCACGAAGAAAAATCTCTCATGAATGTCACAGTAAGTGATATAAAGTCAAACATGTTGAAGGTTAATGAATGAATTAGTTAAGGATCATGCATCTACTAAGTTCAAATGGTACATAGGAGCTTGGATAGGAAAGATTCAATGAAGCATAAGGGCCTAGATAGAACAAAGTGATCACTATTTAGTGACACAAAAATTAGTTAAGGATCGAGCATCTTCAAAGGCATAAATGGAGTGAAAGCAATCCAAAGACATAGGAAGAAGTGAGAAGATGCAAAGAGCTTATTGTTTAACCAATATCTTAAGTAAAGGCTATGCATCTATGGAGATCCAATGGCTCATGGGAGTTAGAGTCTTGAGATCAATGGATGTGTATTAAAGATGACTAATAGTAGAGTAAAAAAGCATTCAAAGATCCAAAAAAGTGAGTTAGTTTCAAGGATGGCACAAAGGAGGAGATCAAAGGCCAACATCTAATGTTTTAAATATAAATAGCTAGTCACAATAATCTGACATGAAGGTTGGAGGGAATCAACAGTCAATTTTTTGAAGAACTATGAAATAAAATGGCTAATCACATAATCATTCCAATATTGTGAATGCTGTAATTGAAGTGACATAGGTAGAATTCTAAGAGGCTCAGAGAAAGGAAGACAAATAGTCATTTTCTTGGAATGAGAAGAGTCAAGCCATGAGTGCAGAGTGTATAAATTTAAGAGACTCATCTAAGCATTGATTGATGATATGGTCAAATATGAGAGCCATATATTGTGTCAAATATAATAACTAAGACATTGGAAAAGAGTTATGTAGAGTGTCAATTAGACATATTAAGTAGTGTGTTGAATAGAATAATCAAGTCATAGAAAGAGAGACTACGAAGAAGAATGCACATACAAGTATTGTGCAGAGCATGAGTGATTGCAGACTAGACTTGTAATAAGGAATATACCCATATTCTATTTTGAATTTGTTTTTCATCAGATGGAGTTGTAACTTCACACAAATTTTTAGTTGATGCCATCAGTAAGGCTGAGTTAGTGCTCAGTTATGGGATTGGTGTCTCATTAGGGTTGTATCCCTTAAATATATGATCAATGAGGTCATTATGAGTTGGTGCTTAGAATAGGGATGGGTGCCTCCTTAAGAGTGGTGTTATAAAATGTAACCAGTGAGGTTTAGTCAATGAGACAAACTTTGTGAGGCTAGATTAGAATAGTAACTTCTAGCAGCATTTTCATCATGGTTTTTCCCTTTAGGTTTCCATGTATAAATATGGTATTATGAGCTTTGATTTTGTGCACGTGAATCTTTCTTTTGAGTTTTAAGTTTAAATTTGTTTAAGATTCATTTTAAAAGTTTTAAGGAACTAGTTTTGAGATCTATTGATTCACCCCCTCTCTTAGTAGATAGGTGTGTTCAAAAATTGGTATCAGAGCCAAGGGTTATAAAAGAGAAACTTAATCAGCTCAAGTTGATCTTGGAGTCTGAACACAAAATGGCTAGTCATGAAGGAGCTTCATCAAACAAGGCACCTTTGTTTGATGGGTCTAACTATGCCTTTTGGAGCATAAAGATGGGAGCATATTTGACCTCCTTGGGGTTTGATGTCTAGATGTCTATTGAGAATGGATACACACCCCTTGTTATTTCTCCTAATAATCATGAAGTGAAGAAGGCATGTGAAAACAATGCCAAAGCAAAGAATGATATTCTTTGTGGATTGTTAAATAATGAGTTTGTCAAAGTCGTGCACTATCAAAATACAAAGGACATATGGATCAAATTAAAGAGCATCTATGAAGGAGATGATAGAATAAAAAATCCAAGATTTAAACACATAAGGGACATTTTGAGATCCTCAAGATGAGTGAGGAAGAGAAGATTGAAGATTACCTCCTTAGGGTAGATGAGATTGTAAATGCAATCAGAGGACTTGGAGAGACAATGGAAGAGTAAACCATTGTCAAGAAGGTTTTGAGATCTTTAACATCAAAGTATGATTCTAAAATATTTGCAATTGAAGAGGCAAGAGATATGAACAAGATCATAGTAGATGAGCTACATGAAACCTTCACTACATATGAGATGAGGCTAGGAGATGAAGACTCATCCAAGAGAGAAGTTGTCTTCAAGGTTTTTAAGTAGGTAGAAAAAGAAGAAGCTCTTAATTCTAAATTATAAAAGGTTGATGATGTAGAGGCTAATTTCATTAGAAAATTGAAGAAGAGCTTAGGTAAATAAAAAGGTAAGTTACCCTTCAAATACTTTAATTGTGGAAAATAGGTCACTTTGCTACTGAATGTCCACATATAAATAAGGATGACTCTAATTCAATTGAGAAAAAACAAAAAGAGAAATCCTATTATCCAAAGAAGAAGAAAAGATTCTTTAACAACAAAAAGGGGTTGTATTTAAAAGAAGATAGTGACTTGATGGATGACAACATTAACTCAAGTGATGAACATGATAGTGCTTTTTCAGACAAACAAAATGAAGTCCTATTAATGATATTTGAATCAAAATATTTATGCCAAGATAAAGAGACATATGGATCAAATTAAAGATCATCTATGAAGGAGATGATAGATTAAAACAAGCCAAGCTTCAAACATATAAGGGATAGTTTGAGAGCCTCAAGATGAGTGAGGAAGAGAAGATTGCAAATTACCTTCTTAGCATAGATGAGATTGTAAATGCAATCAAAGGAATTGGAGAGGTAATGGAAGAGTCAACCATTGTCAAGAAGGTTTTGAGATCGTTGACATCAAAGTATGATTCTAAAATCTCTAATATTGAAGAGGCAAGAGATCTGAACATGCTCATAGTAGATGAGCTATATGGAACCTTCACTGTATATGAGATGAGGCTAGGAGACACAAACTCATCCAAGAGAGAAGCTATCTTCAAGGTTTTTAAGTAGGTAGAAAAAGAAGAAGTTCCTAATTCTAAATATGAGAAGGTTGATGATGTAGAGGTTAATTTCATCAAAAAATTGAAGAAGAGCTCAGGTAAATACAAAGGTAAGTTACCCTTCAAATGCTTTAATTGTGGAAAGATAGGTCACTTTTCTACTAAATGTCCACATATAAAGAAGGATGACTCTGATTCAGCTGAGAAAAATCAAAAAGAGAAATCCTATTATCCCAAGAAGAAGAAAAACTTCTTTAAGAACAAAAAGGGGTTGTATTCAAAAGAAGACAATGACTCGATGGATGACAATAGTAACTCAAGTGATGAGTTTGATAGTGATTTTGCATCCAAACAAAATAAAGTCCTATTCATGACATTTGAATCAAATTATTTATGCCAAGATAAAGAGGACTTAGAAGGAGATGAAGGAGAAGAAGGAAAACTAAATCTTGAATGTGAACTCATATATGCTTTAAAATAAATTGACAAGCTTAGAAAAGATAATTCTAAACAAAATAATCTTAGTTAAAATGAGTTTGAGAATTTGACTAAAAGAAATGAGAAAATAGATCAGATGATAGTGAACTTGAAGACCCAAGTTGAGGAGGCAAAGAGGATAGAGGATGTAGTCAAAATTGACTTGTAAGTGAAGTCCTTAAGATGCTTAAAGATGGAAGAAGAAATCATGGACCTAAGAGAAAATCTCAAAAAGTTCAAAGAATAGGTTGATAAAGGCCTAAAACTGAAAGGAGGATATGTCATAATGAATGAATTGATTAGCTCACAAAATCCCTCTAATGAAAGATTAGGTCTTGGGTATGATAAAGGCAAGAGTCCCATGTTGAGCACAATTAGAAATCTATATGAAAACTTCAAGGTAGCAATAGAGTCAGGAATCAGAAAATTAAAAAAACTACATTCTTAAAGAGAAGAAGAAAAGCAATGACTCTGTTCCTACAAAGACCAAGATTACTATTGCAAAAAGTGAAGAAAATAGAGCTTAGGAGACCTCCTTTATATTCTCAAAGGAGAGTGATAACTAGGTACTCTTCATGATTTTATGGTTATTGTTATAACTATAATCATTTTGGCCATAGAGCAATTGATTATAAAGTTGTACCTAAAAGAAGGAGAAGCTTCTTAAGTATAAATTTGTTTGCCCCTCTATTAGCTATAGATTTTTTATGCTACAACTGTAATAATTTTGGGCATATAGCAAATTATTATAGAACAAAGCCTATTAAATCAATATCTAACAATGTTAAAAAGGTTGAGACTCCTAAAGTAAACAGAGGCTCACAAATTAGTGACATAACAAAGGAAAGTAAAATCAAGAAGCCAAAAGAGATTTGGAAAAAGAAGAATCAATCTATGATTGCTCAAACTATGCTACATGCTAAAGAGAAAAATATATGGGTCGCAGATAGTGGATGCTCAAAATATATGACTGGTGACAAGAGCAAGTTCATCAATTTGAGTAGATGCAAAGAAGGGACTGTCAGTTTAGGAGATAATACTATAGTCCAAATCAGAGGCAAAGGAACCTTGCATATTGATGGAAAGTTCCATACACATGATGTCCTTTATGTTAAAGGACTAAAACATAATTTACTAAGTGTTAGTTAGATGTGTGACAATGGATATAAATTCATATTTGATGCTAAAGGTTGTGAACTAAGAAGGTCTAGAAAAAATTGTTGTACAAGGAAAAAGAACTGAGAGTAACATATATAATCTAATTGAGGTAAATGGTACAAATTATCTCATGGTAAAAATTGATGAGAGATGGTTATGGCATAGAAGGATGGGTCATGTTAACTTTGACAATTTAGTCAAAGTAATTTCTAACAAGTGTGTAAGACACATGCCTAAGATAACCAAGCCTACTAACACAACATGTAGAGAATGCCATCTTGGTAAATAGACTAGGGTCTCATTCCAAACTAAAGAATATGCAACTACAAAACCTATACATATAGTTCATACGAATCTTTGTGGACCAACCAAGATAAGAGGTTCCAAAGGAGTGTAATATTTCATGCTATTCGTAGATGACTACACTAGAATGACATGGTAACCTTCTTAAAAGACAAGTCTCAAACGTTTGAGAGATTTAAGATTTTTAGAGACATGGTTGAAAATGAAATTGGTATAAATATCAAGTGCCTCTAATCTGACAAAGGTGGTGAATTCACTTCAAATGAATTCATAGACTACTATGAAAAGCTTGGAATTAAGAGACACTACTCTACTACAAGAACTCCATAGAAAAATGGAGTTGTTAAAAGGAAGAACAAGACCATCAAAGAGATGGCTAGAATAATGTTGAAAGAGGCCAACTTGTCAGATGGTTATTGGAGAGAGGTACTCCAGACAATAGTATACATCTTGACCAGAGTCCAATTAAGAGTAAATATTGATAAGACTCCATATGAACTATGGTATGGAAAGCCTACTTTAGTCAAGTATTTTAGAGTGTTTGGAAGCAAATGCTACATTCTAAGGATAAAGAGCTAGGTATTTTTGAGTCAAGATGTGATGAGGGAATATTCCTTGGTTATTCCACTCATAACAAAGCCTATGTTTGCTACAACAAAAGATTGCATAAGCTAGTGGAGAACATCCATGTTAAAGTTGAATAAATCCTCTAAGAAGAAACTAAACATATAAAGGAGATCAAAATTTAAGAAGTAAAATAAGAAGTTGAGGATGAAATATCAGATAATGAAGAAGAGATAAAGAGGACTAAAAAGGCACCCTCAAGGTTTGTTCAAAAGGATCATCCTAAGGAGTAGATCATTGGAAACATGAATGAAGGAGTATGAGGAGAAGGGAAATAAAGAATAAAGAAAAAGTAAGTTTTGCTTTACTATCTGAAATTAAGCCCAAAATCTATTCTGAGGTTAACAAAGATGAGAATTGGCAAAAGGCCATGGATGAGGAACTAAGTCAAATAGAAAAGAACAAAACCTGGTAGTTAGTTCTAAGACCCACATACAAGAATGTCATAGGCACAAAATGGGTCTTTAAAAAAAAGTTGAATGAAAATGGATCTATTGTGAGAAACAAAGCTAGACTTGTTTTTAAAAGATATGCTCAGTTAGAAGGAATAGACTTTGAGGAGACATTTACGCTAGTGGCAAGATTGGAAGCCATCAAAATGTTTTTAAAATTTTCAATCTTTAATAAGTTTAAAGTATATCAAATGGATGTTAAGCTAGCTTTTCTAAATGAAACCTTGGAAGAAGAAGTCTATATTGAACAACCTGAAGGTTTTTAGCTGACAGATGAAGAAGACTATGTGTGCAAAATGAAGAAAGCACTAGATGGTCTAAAACAGGCACCTAGAGCATGGTATTCAAGGCTGGATCAATATTTGCAACAAAAAATATTTATCAAGGGATGTGCAGATAGTAACTTGTATGTTAAGTCTAAAAATGGACATATGTTGATCATAGTTGTTTATGTTGATGACATCATTTTTGGTGGTAGAACAATAATATATGCAAATAATTTTCAAATCAAATGCAAAAGGAGTTTGAAATGTCCATGCTGGGAGAAATTTCATTTTTTCTTGGTCTATAGGTTGTACAATCCAAAGAAGGGATATTCATATCCCAGACCAAGTATGCAAAGGAGATGCTTAAGAAATTTGGTATGGAGGATAGTAGACCAGTTAACACTCCCATGATAATTGGATGAAAATTAAGCAAAGGTGATGAATCTCTTGAAGTGAATCATATAATGTATAGGTCTATGATTGGTAGTTTGTTATATCTCACTGTATCAAGACTAGACATCATGCAAGTTGTATGCATGGTTGCTAGATTATAGGTTACACCAAAAGAAACACATGTAAATGCAGTAAAGATAATCTTTAGATATATCAAAAGCATAATAGACTATGACTTATGGTATATTTCAAGTGATGATTTCACTTTGATAGCATTACACAGATGTTGATTTGGTATGAAGCACAGAGATATAAGAAGTACTAGTGGTGGTGCATTCTTCCTTGGTAACAAACTTGTTTCATGGCTGATTAAAAAACAAGAGTTAGTTATACTATCTACAATAGAAGAAAAATATGTTACAGTAGTTTCATGTTGCACTCAAGTGTTTTTGATGAATAAGTCACTAAAATATATTGAATTAGAGTTCAAAGGACCAATTGCCATTCTATGTGACAATTCAAGTGTTATAAATATATCCAAGAATCTAGTGATTCACTCCAAAACAAAGCACATATCAATAAAGTATCACTTTTTGAGAGAGAAGGATGGTGATCAAGAGGTCACAATGGAATATGTTCCAACAAAATATCAAATTGTAGACATATTCACTAAAACTTTTCCTAAAGACCAATTTGAAAATTTGAGATAGCGGTTGGGAGTGGTAGCTCCTACACCACATCACTAGTTCCTACTGATCAGGCATGTTTCTAGGGTGAGTATAAAAGGAACATCACTGACTCCTAGAAGAAGATGAGTTTAGGAAATTATTTCATGGCATAAAGAGGGAGTTTTTCCTAAATTGTTCTTATCTTACAGGTTTAAGGATCAGAATAATGTCATACCTGAAGAAGTGCACTTCAGGTGGAACTAGTTGACTTTGTGGTAGAGATGCTTTGTCATTAATGTCAAAGGGGGTGAAAAGAGAAAGATTTAGGTTCAAAATAGATATTTTACTACTTTTCATAGGATGTTTTTTCCATCAATGACAAAGGGGGAGATTGTTGGACATATTCATTGATGTATGAAGGTTTGTCACTGATGTCAAATGAAGAATTTAATTTAAAGAATTAATGACAAAGGTGTTGAGTTGAACAATCTTATTTCAGATCTCTATGGAGTTGTGTGTGTACTTTGAGTGACTATGAAAATATAAGAATAGTCATTTGAATGTCTTTGCTATCAGGTTATCTTGACAGATATGGCTAAGTACACAGGTGTATGTTAACAACATTTGCATATATCTCTTTGTGGTCTATGTGAGTAAAGCAAATGTTACAAATGCATAAGGTTATTCCTCAGCTAAAAGTCTACTAAGTTTCCATACTTAGTCAGTTTTGAACCTTTGCATTTGTCTGAGGAATTCTTTCAAGAAAATGGTTTAGACTTTATTAGATAAAAATTTTGTAACAAAGTTTCCAAAGGAAATGAGTGAAATTTGGAATTCTCTCAAGAAAAGTGGTTCAGTGAATTATTTCAAAAAATGGCTAAGTATTTGTCAAAAAAATTGTCTCAAACAAAAGTTTTGAAGGAATCTTTTCAAAAATGTTGAACGATAAGTGAACTATTCAAAGTTCTCAAAGGGTACTTTGCCAAAGTTTTGAAAGGCATGTGATCCAAAAAAAATTCTGAAAGGTACTTTGTTAAAGATCCAAAAGGCACATTCTATTTTGT
This sequence comes from Torreya grandis, assembly GCA_037957365.1. Lineage (NCBI taxonomy): Eukaryota > Viridiplantae > Streptophyta > Pinopsida > Cupressales > Taxaceae > Torreya > Torreya grandis. The sequence continues at coordinate 5,346,882 of JARHVA010000458.1, forward strand.
ATTTGACTTACTATAGTTAGGAGCTAGTCACTTAAGTTATAACTTAAGCCTTCCTTGTCATCAAGAAACCAGCCCCTTGATAGAGCTATTACTAGCTACGAAACAACATAAGACTTTATATTTTCCTAATTATATGACTTAAAAAAAATTCTAAGCTAGTTGAAGATCAATGGTTCATGCTTGATCAAAGAAAATGATCCAATAGAGTGAAGAAAAGTCAACATGTAAAAGGACCCTCTAATTGAATGTGTAGATGATAAGTGTCAAAGGCTTGCAAGCTTGTCAGAAGAATCTAATGGTGCATAGATGATTATGCAATTCATATCTAATGGGTGATATGATTTTAGAGTATTAAGCTGCTTGATAGCTAAAGAACATGCATCTTTAAAGATCCAATGACATGCAGAATCTAGGATAAATAAGATCTAATGAAGTGAATGGATCCAAGGCATAAAGGTGTTCAAGGCTTAATGACTCAGTGACATAGTTAAAGTCTGAGCAAGTTTGGAAAGATCTAACAGAGTGAAACATCTCATGAATGTCATGGTAAGTGAGATGAAGTCAAACATGTCAAAGGTTAGCAATTGAATTAGTTAAGGATCATACATCTGTTAATTTTGAATAGTACATAGGAGCTTGGATAGGAAAGATTTAACAAAGCGTAAGGACCCAGATGGAATAAAGTGATCACTATTTAGTGACATAGTGGTCAGTTAAGGATCAATCATCTTTGAGGACATCAATGGAGTGAAAATGATCCAAAGACATAGGGGTAGTGAGATGATGCAAGGAGCTCATTATTTAACCAATGTCTTAAGTAAAGTTTATGCATCTATGGAGATCCAATGGATCATAAGAGTTAGAGTCTTGAGATCGATGGATACGTATTAGAGATGACCAAAGGTAAAGTTAGAAAGCATTCAAAGATCTGATGAAGTGAGTTAGTTTCAAGGATGGAATGAAGGAGGAGATCAAAGGTCAATATTTAAAGTTTTAAATGCAAATGGCTAGTCACAAAAATCTAGCATGAAGGTTGGAGGGAATCAACAATTGGTTTTTTGAAGAACTGTGAAATAAAATGGCTAATTACAGAATCATTACAATATTTTAAATGTTGTAATTGAAGTAACATAGGCAAAATTCCAAAAGGATCAGAGAAAGGAAGACAAATAGTCATTTTCTTAGAATGAGAAGAGTCAAGCCATGAGTGAAGAGTATATAAAGTAAAGAAACTCATCTAAGCATTGATTGATGATATGGTCAAATATGAGAGCCATTTATTATGTTAAATATAAAAATAGAGACAAAAAAAAGAGTTATGTAGGGTGTCAATTAGACATAAAAAAGGGGACATAAAGGGTATTAGGCAGTGTGTTGAATAGAAGAATCTAGATATAGAAAGGGATACTATGAAGAATAATGCACATACAAGTATTGTGCATAGCATGATCGATTGTAAACCAGACTTGCAACAAGGAATAGACCTAGATTTTGTTTTGAATCTATTTTTCATTAGATGGAGTTGTAACTTCACACAAATTTTTGGTTGGTGTCATCAGTGAGGTTGAGTTGGTGCACAGTTAGGGGATTGATGTCTCCTTAGGGTTTTATCCCTTAAATATATGATCAATGAGGTCATTATGAGTTGGTGTTTAGAACAAGGGATGGGTGTCTCCTTAGGATTGGTGTTCTAGATTGTAACTAGTGAGGTTTAGTTAGTGAGACAACTTTGTGAGGATAGATTAGAATGGTAAATTCTAATAACATTCTCATCATGGTTTTTCCCTTTAGGTTTCCATGTATAAATTTGGTGTTATGAGCTTTGATTTTATGCATGTGAATCTTTCTTTTATTCTTTAAGTTTGCATTTGTTTAAGATTCATTATAAAAGTTTTAAGGAACTAGTTTTGAGATCTACTGATTCATCCCCCTCTTAGTAAATAGGTGTGTTCAACATTTATATGTGTTTTATTTAATTCGATAATAAGTTTGAATTAGTTTGCATATTCTCCTCTTAAGTTTTAGTGTAAAGAAAGAACATTTTTTGTAACTTCTTACCCATTTGTGATCATATTATAATAAACATGGCCAATAATAAATAACCCTCATGATCTTAATAGTAGTGGTTTTGGGTGAGTAATGTCCTCCTGAAAATCCATCATGGAATTCTAGAAGGAATTTTTTAGTTTGATCCTACTCTATACATATTAGGATGACTCCATTGATGTATTTTCTAAACAACATCTCATTGACAAGAACATAAGGAAAAAATTTTAACCTAAAGTGCCCTATTTTTAATTTTTCAAGACCTTATGGATACTCACCCAACTAGAGAAAGACCTTCATGCTCTGAGTCCAACAACTAGGAGGATCTTGATCAACTAGTTATTTTTATTATAACATAAGGACTATTTTGCTTTCAACTTCTAGCTTAGCTACTAAATGATCACACAATCCTCTTCCTATTTTGATCTTGTTAATACTAATGTCCGTCTCATACTTCATCATGTTTGTGACCCAACTAGCTCTTTTTTCATTGATATCTCTATTTAAATGAAACTCTTTCACACCTAGATATGAGACAATCAGTTGAATCTTGTTATTAGAGAGCATGTGTTTAAAAAATTTCAATGCTCTAATGATGTCCAACACTTTTTTTTGATAAAAATATTGATTGATTAATAATATTTATTCATTTGATTGAATAAAGTGATAGGTTACTCCATTTTGTCCTTATTTTATTGTACTAAGTTTGTTGAGATGCCTCATCTCCTCTGAAAGTGTAGAGGATGAAATTATTTGTCATAAAATGGATTCAAAAGTGTGGGGGATTGGGATACTACTCTTTTTATTGATTTAAATATATCCCTAATTTCTCTTATCTAGTTGAAAATGACACTTTTATTGAGCATAGAGGTAAGTGGCTTGACTAGTGAAGCAAGGTTTGGTATAAACCTTCTCACAAAATTTATATTTCCCAAAAACCTTTACAGGCCTTTCTTGTGGATTGGTAGAGAAAGGGAGATGATGGATTCTACTCTTTTTGGTTCAATTTCTAATCCATATTATTAATAATTTGTCCCAATAATTTGCCCTCATGGATAATAAATACACACTTGTTTGGGTTTAAAGATACCCCAAACTCTCTACATATATTGAAGACCTACTTCAGATGATTTAAGTGATCAAATACACCTTTAGAGAAAATAAGGATATCATCAAGGTAAACTAGGATCATATCATCTATAAGACTTCTAAAGGCCATGCCCATATCTCTTTGGAAGGTGACACTAGCATTGGTTAGTCCAAAAGGCATCTTTTGTATGCATAAGTGCCCTAGTTGGTGGTGAAGGATATCTTGAACTGATCAGGCTCTTGTACCAATATTTGATTGTATCTTGAGTAGCCATCAAAAATTGAAAGCCTCTCATCCCCCACTATTTTTTGGAAGATTTGCTCCATGATTGGAAGGGGATATTGATCCTTGAGGGATGCTCTATTAAGATCTTTGAAGTCCATGCACACACTGATGTCTCAATTTTTCTTCCTTACTAGGATTAAGTTGGATACCTAAGAGGATTTATTGATTGTAAATATGATATTAAATTTTATTAAATTGGTTATCTCCTTCCTCATCATCAATTCTAACTTGGGGTTTATAGGCTTTTGCTTTATCCTAACCAAATTGGTGTCAGGGTCTAGGTCAATTCCATGTTGGGCCAAGGCTGGGTCAAACCCTTGAGATACTGATAACTCCAATCAAATATATCATCATATTTTTTTCAAAGGTAAACAAACTCTTCCTTTTCAAGTTGAGTGCATATATTTTCAATTTTCAATAGTTTCCCATCGAAGATAACCACTTGCTCGTAATTCTCTTTCTTGACTATTATGTTTCTATTCTCACCTTTGAACTAATCATCAAAGTTGAAGATGTTTTCTAAGGTGACTAATCCTTTGGGAATCTTCTTCCCCTTCAATTGGATGATTTAATCTTCATACTATGCCTGTAACCCTAACTAGTTTTTGGTAGAAAACTCTAACTCCTCTTATAATAAATTGATGATTTTATCATAATTATCAAACATTTACTAGTTTTCACATTATCAAGCATTATAAGTCTAACTATTAGCTTAACAAGTTGTCTTGGATCTCTTTTAACCTCAACAGGGAGGTCATATTGTGAGCCTACTATGGCAAGCTAATCTGCATCAACATTTTGCTTCCTCGACACAACTTGTATGTTGAAAGTGTGAAAGATTTCAATGAGATCTTAGAATCTGTGTTTATAATCCTTTAAAAGGTTATTTTTTATGCATTTTGGTTTCTCACTTGATTTACAATTAGCTCACTATCCCTAAACACATACAATGTTTTAATTCCTTTCTTTTATGCCAATTCGAGGCCTTGGATTAGTGCCTCATATTTAGCCACATTGTTGGTACAATTGAATTATAGCCTGTATGCATGAAAGTATTTCCCCTTTTGAGAATAGATCATTACAATTTCTGCACCTACACCATTTCTACTTTTGAAGCCATCAAAAAATAGTTTCCACATGCCTTTAAGATCTTCTTGAGCTTTTATGAGGTTCAATAAGGCAAAACCCTCTTCAACGATTCAATAGCTACCTAGTTCTATTTATTCCATACAATCATATGGATTAAATCTATAATTCTCATTAGCTTAGATGTCCAATGTTATATCTAGAACCTCCTATAAGGGTGTAATAGTCTCATGTAAGACTAAAATATCTTTAAGATCATGAATTATATAGTTCATAATAATGGTATTGGATAAGCATAGTCCTATATGATCTTTGTAGATAGGCTCAACCTTGATAGTTACCTTGGTCCCATACCTAGTCATTAACAAAATGTATGACCAACTAGAAGATAAGAACCCACCCATTTTTGTAGTGAAGTCCCTTTAAATATAGATGGTGAAAAAGGGAGTCAGGTCTATAATAGAGATGTCTTGGGTTATCCATAGGCTGGGACTTGCATGTAGGGTAATGTTTAAGCCTTTAATAACCCCTACAATTTTGACACCTATTTAATTTTATTGAATAAATTCCTTTTAAAATGGGGTGTATTCAAATACCTAACATATAATCTATCTTCTTGGGCATGACTAAGATACATGCACTAGAATCAATCATACAATTATGGACACGGTGATTACCTATAATCAGGGAGATATAAAATGGCTATGGATTACTAATATTTTAAGGCTCTCCTTATTTTGGTTGACATAAGATAGTATAAGTAGTTTGAGAGGTATTTATTATTTCATGAGGATGGAAGCTTTTCAATGATTCTTGCAATAAATATCTTTGAGAAGGAACATATAGGGATTCTCGTATAATCACGTTTAAACTGTTCTCTTTATCTGCTCCACTATGTTGAAGGTATTTGAGTCCCCTTTGTATGAAACTTTGAGATAGCAGCCTCCTCCTTAGTATATTGAATGGATTGAGGTTGACTCTCCTTTTGAATAGGCTGATTTGTTTGAGCTTGGGTGGTAGCAGGAGTCACCCTCTCTTTATAAACCTCTTATCGAGCTTGTGAAGTGGAGGCTTGGTCTAATGAATAAGACTTCTCACTTTCCATCTCTCTTCTTTTAAACCTAGTGTTATGCACCATTGGGGTGTTGACCACACTTGGTACTTATCCCTAATTTATGCCAATGAAGTCATTCTCTTGCTAATTTACCAAGGTGGATTCATCTGATTGTGTTTGGGCCTCTTCATGCACTTTTTCCCCTTATGAAGTTGATTCCATTATTTGATCATGGGGTTATGATATACGTTTCACCATCAAGGCTTGATTTAGCACTCCACTTATAAAAGTAGACTAATTATGTAGCTAATTACAAGGGAAGAACCACTTATAATCTTGGGATAATTTTTTTTGAATAGGGACAAGGGATCTCAAGGTGCTAGCATCATTTTTCAAATTAGATGGTATAGAGTAAGTGAATTGGCCTTGGGCTAGTGCATTATTTTGATTAGGTGGCATACCATGTTGATAAGGTTGATTAAATGGTTGGTAGGTCCTAGGATGTTAGGCTTACTAAATCTTTAGGGTTACTAGGTCATTCCCAAAAAACATTAGTGTATTTTTAAATTCATGTAGTTCACTAGAGGGAGCAAAAAATGTAGTTGATGGGTTGATTGCAATGGGGATAGGTGCCAATAAAGGTTAATCATCAAGTTGGTTGGGTTTTGACTATGGAAAAAGAGGCATGGTAGGTCTAGGAGCAATTTTTCTAGCCTAAATTAGGTAATTCTCATTCCTCATAGTAATATCATATGCATTAGGGAGTATCACTCCTTCCACTGATTGGACCATTACAACAATATCACTATTTATATCCCTTAAATAATATAAACATGTAGTATGTGGAGATGGTTTAAATGAGGAAAAAATTCTATCCCAAAATATTTGGAATCTAAATTTAAAATCATCTGTCAGCTCATATGGGGCTCACTTAATGGTGTTAAACTACTCCATTAGATATAAATGGTCACTCTTGCCTTCAAATTACTTGCACAATTGCTCTCCTATCTCATCCCAACTGTGAATGGTATTAGGTGTTAGACTTTTGTACCATTAGATGAATTTTCCTTTTAGAGAAGAGTCAAGTAACCTAACTATTAAATTATCTTTAGTGACATTATGGGTAGAACATATATTTTCAATATCTTGTATGTGTTCCATAAGAGTGGTTGTATTCTCACCATTAAAATATGACAGGATTTTAGGTGATAAAATTGGAATATCATCATACTAAGCTATAGCTAAATGGTTTCCTCTATTAAAGGGAACAAATATTTGGTTTGTTTGGGTAGACATGAAGGGAATAGGTAATAACCTCCCTCTATGTTGGGGTAATCTAGAGATGAAAGTACTCTAGATCTTCTTATTCTTCTAGAGATGAGAGTACTCTAGAGATAGGAGTGTTTATCTAGATCTCCTGACTAGAGATGAAATTACTCTAGCTCTTCTTCTTCTAGAAGGTGAAAATAATTCAATTTAATGAAAATCAATACCTCTTGAAGATCATCTCATTTGTCTTGGCATATAGATGAAACAATATCTTTTCAAACTAGAAATACTTGAAGTCATCAGGTGTTGTGTAGAGTGTCTTCAATAATTTTAACTAAGAATAACACAAAAATATTGGTTAAATTTTTGATTATGTCCCATTAGGAGTGTTATAAACTATTATCTTGACATATAGATGAGAAAATGATCTTTTCAAACCATAAATGCTTAAATTCACTAGGTGTTGTGTAGAGTGTCTTCAACACTACCGACTAAGAATAACACCAAAATATTGGTTAAATATTTGTTTATGTCCCATTGGGTGTGCTAGAAACTATTATCACTCAAACAGTGCACCTTTTGAATTAGTTTAGCGAAATAGTGGGAACATCCCCAAGGTTTTGGGACCCTTGCCCTCCTTGAGATGGACCTTTAGAGTAGACTGACTTCCTTCTAATCTAAATTCACCTATTTTAGGATCAACATGTAGGACTAAAAGAGATGAAAGAAAATATACATATAATCCTAAGTATAACATATTTTGAGGGGGAAAAGGGAGGAGGAATGCTGAAATATAAAAATGGTAATGCATGAAGACTAGATAGATCTACTCTATAAGCTTTGAATAATACATTAAAAATTATAAAGAATAAGGAAATATCACACAGATTCCATAATGGGTACTTCAATTGCATAAGTGTTTCATATAGAGGCTTGAGAACATAGAGTAGTATTGAGAGGGATACCATATGGTCCACAAATAATGCATACACATACCTAAATTCATACAAAATATGACTTGTAAATGAATTCCAAGCTTTGTACAGAGGTACTAGGAATGGAAAACAATGAAAGGGATCAATATAATCTAGAGACAAATATAAAAAAACATAAAACACACATAAAATGCAAGAAGAATGAAGGGAGGTGAATTCAATTCTCATTAAAATGCAAGGTTCAAATGGTAAAGGGCATGTGGAGGGCAAATTTTGGCAGCATTACTATGCCTAAAATTTTTGATGCTTTTATAATGTAAGACTCAAGATTTTATAGGAAACAATAAGCCCACAAGTCATTTATTGCAATTTAGAATGTAGTTGAATGATTTAGATGAACATCAAAAACCTAAGACACATAATCTCTCTATAATCATATATGGGTGGCCAAAATTAATTGGAGATCATGATTGTGTCTTCGAGGTAAGGTAGTGATTGCCTTGATCATGTATCTGTTAGCTTGTCATCCTTCTCTCATTGGTTGTGAATCAACCAATCTTAAATCTCTCAACTACTATATATAAATTTAGACCTTTCTTATACAAGGATGTCATTGGATTCCTCTTGGAATTGCTTTCCTTAGAATATTTTTCTTAATTCTACCATTTTTACCTTCAATGATGCATCTATATATTTCCATGACATATTTAACATTTAATACTCCTTATTATCTCATATGCTTTATGCTTAATCTTAATGCACATTCTATACTTTGGTGGGTGATTCTACTCAATTTTGCATTGAATTCAGCCACCTTCCTGGCTGTTTCTAGTTGAGAAACTAGTCTAAACTTTATTCTATGAGTTGAGTTGGATGTGTAGTCAATCCTTGGCCTTTGATGGCTTTGAAATATAGGTGGGCCATCAATTTTGTTGGGGATCAACCAACAATAGATTACACTTATGAAAGCAATAAACGTGGAATTAAATCAGATAGACAAGTAACTAGAATGATAAATAGCAAGAATAAGAGATACAAGAAACCACCCTGAAAACTTGTATTAAACTCTTTACAGAAGGAATACAATTGAAGAAACTTCTTTCTTCCACACCTCTCTCAGATGTATAAATCTCTCACTAGATCTCTATCCCTCAAGAGCTCTCTCTCTCTCAAGAACAATCAACTCCAACAACCTGGATTGATTCAACTCTATACTGTTCTTCAACATACCAATACAATAAGCTAAGAAGATCTAATTATACATATAGAATTAGGAGACTTGAGCATGCACTTACAACCAATAGTTAAGCCTCTTAAACAAGGGCTCTAAAAATAATCTTACTAATAATAAAGACGCGAACTTAAGACTACAACTTAAACTCATCATGCAAACACTCGGTTCTATCCTCGGAAATAGCATTCTGGATGCACAGGTAATCGACGCCGGTTCTTGCCTACTTGCCTGTGACCAACGTCGGCGGATCCACTGCTGACGCTAGCATCTCTTCAACTGCACCTGACCGACAGTGGTCGCTCTTGATCAATGCTAGTGACTGTGTAGACTCAAAACTATTAAATGCGCTCATATGTGAAGCTTTTAGGCTCCACACCTTAACAATCGCCCATTTGGAGATATACAGCTGCACCATTACCTATACAGCAACATCTTCTAGCTCCTCCATAGTCAACTCAATCATGAAGACCAACAGAAGTTGAATGAAGATTCAACTTCTCCTTTGTAACTAGCTTGGTTAACATATCAGCAGGATTCTTATCTGTATGGATCTTCTCCAGCTTCAACTCACCATCTTCCAATACCTATCGCATGAAATGGTACCTTAGCTGTATGTGTTTTGTTCTTAAATGAAAGGCTGAATTCTTAGCCAAATGGATTGCACTCTGACTGTCACTATATAATCTGCAACTCTCATGCTCCCTACCAAGCTCATCCATGAACCGTGTCATCCATATCATCTCTTTGCTAGCCTCTGTGACTGCAATATACTCTGCTTCTGTAGTTGACAAGGCAACAACCTTCTGCAACTTAGATATCCAGCTAACCATTGTTCCACCTACAGTGAAAACATAACCTGTAGTGCTCCTCCTACCATCCAAATCACCTGCCATATCTGAATCTACATAACCATGTAGAGAAGTATCTGAACCTCCATAGCACAAGTGCCTACTTCTAGTTCCTCTCAGATATCTAAGGATCCACTGAACTGCTTTCCAATGTTCGTTACCTGGATTGGCCATATACTTACTTACCACTCCCACTGCTTGGGCAATATCTGGTCTAGTACACACCATTGCATACATCAAACTCCCTACTACAGAAGAATATGGAACTTTACTCATGTACTCTACCTCATCATGTGAATTAGGACATTGTTCTTTACTCAACTTAAAATGTCCAGCCAAAGGTGTGCTTACCGGTTTAGCATCCTGCATATTGAACCATTTCAACACCTTTTCCACATAATCTTCTTGAGACAATATCAGTTTGTGATTTTTCCTGTCTCTCTTAATGCTCATGCCAAGGATTTTCTTTGCTGCTCCCAAATCCTTCATAGCAAACATTTGAGCTAATTTCACCTTAAGCTCAGAGATATCCTGCATGTGTGATCCTGTAACCAGCATATCATCTACATACAACAATAGAATAATATATCTACCGTTATCAAATCTCTTGAAATACACATAATGGTCAGATTGACACCTACTGTAGCCATGCTCAGTCATAAACCTGTCAAATTTTAAATACCATTGCCTAGGAGCTTGCTTGAGGCCATACAAGCTTTTCTTCAATCTGCACACAAACTTCTCCTTACCCTTGACCTCAAATCCTTCCAGCTGTTCCATATAAATTTTCTCATCCAAATCTCCATGAAGAAACACTGTCTTAACATCTAGCTGCTCAAGATGCAAATCCTCAAAAGCAACCAAAGACAATACAATCCGTATAGAAGTCATTTTAACAACAGGATAAAAAATCTCACCAAAATCAATACCTGGCTTTTGTGCAAATCCTTTTACTACCAATCTGGCCTTATATATCATCTATCCATTCTCACCTTCTTTCAACCTGTAGGTCCATCTGTTCTTCAGTGTCCTTTTACCTACTAGTAACTCAACCAAATCCCATGTTTGGTTCTCTCTTAAGGACTCCATCTCCTCAACCATGCCATGCTCCCACTGACTCTTGGACTCCACTTGTATTGCTTCTTCAAAACTCTCTGGTTCTCCACCATCAGTTAGCAATAAATAAAATAATGAAAGAGAATATCTAATTGGAGGCTTACTCACCCTTTCTGACCTCCTGATGGGTGTCTGAAACTCATTCACAACATGTTGTCCACCCAAATTCTCTGACAGTGACCGACCTCGGTCATTTCCAGGCCTAAAACTAGCCAACGTCGGTTCTTCCTAACTGACGTCGGTGCCTGTCCTGCCGACATCAGTCTCTATATGGCCGATGCCAATTTCTGTCTTGTCAATGCCAGTTCCTACCCTGCCGACGTCAGTCTCTTTGTTTTCCTACAAGTGATTATTTCTTTTTCCCATGAGCTCATTTTGGACCTTCACCTCGTCCAATTCACCATTGCTCTACCCAAATTGATTCAACTTCCTCAGCTGATCACAATACATCACTCTTTCATTGAAAACAACATCACGACTCCTAATTACCTTGTTAGTTTCTAGATTCCAAAGTCTGAAACCAAAATCATCTGAGCCATAGCCAATAAATGTGCACCTCATAGACTTAGCATCTAGCTTTTTCTATTTTCTTTATCTATGTGCACAAAGGCTTCACAACCAAAAACTTTGAGATATGAGAGATCTACCTTTTTACCTGTCCATGCCTCTTCTGGAATTCCACCATCCAGAGCTATAGAGGGTCCTCTGTTAATCAGGTACACTGTAGTGTCAACAGCTTGTGCCCAAAACTGTAAGGGCAAACCAACATGCAATCTCATACACCTTGCACGCTCCATTATTGTCCTGTTCATCCTTTCAGCAATTCCATTCTGCTGAGGTGTCCTTGGAACCATTCTTTGCCTATGGATTCCATGCATATAACAATAATCTCTAAACTTATAACTGTAGAACTCACCGCCATTGTCAGATCTCAGGCACTTTAATCTTTTACCTGTTTCATTCTCAACCATAGCTTTCCAAATCTTAAAAGTCTCAAATACATCAGATTTCCTCCTAATACAATAGACCCATACCCTTCTTGTAGCATCATCTATGAAAGATACATAGTACTGTGATCCTCCAATGGAAGCAACCTGAGCTGGTCCCCACACGTCTGTGTGAACAAGCTGTAACTTATGCTTCTTCTTAGTAGACCCAGTCTTGAGAAAACTAACCCTTTTCTATTTTCCAAATACATAGTGCTCACAAAACTCTAGATCTCTGCCTTTTAAATCTGAAAGCATACCTTTGGACTTAAGAATTGACATCCCCTTCTCACTCATGTGGCCAAGCCTTGAGTGCCACAATTTAGCATCCACATCTGAAGTAGATAATACAGAAGGAGAATTGTTAGTAACACAATTACACAAATAGAGAGTACCTTCTCTCTTACCTTTGGCCATAACAAGTGCACCCTTGGTCACCTTCCAAGATTCTGATGTGAGAGTTACTGTACAACCCTCATCCCCTAACTTTCCTGCAGAAATCAAATTTCTCTTCAAGCTAGGAACATGCATCACATCTCTCAACACCCATGTGTTGCCATTCTGCATCTTCAGCTGCACTTTACCTTTGCCAATTATTTTACAAGGCTCATCATCCCCTAGATACACTATTCTAAAATCTCCATGGATATAGTCACTAAAATATTCCTTATTAGGGGTAGCATGAAAAGATGCACCAGAATCTAACACCCAAGATTCTATATTATTATGCAGAGAGAATATTAAAGCATCTTGTGCAATACCTGCAACCTTGGCTTCTTCCTTTCCTTCATGCTGATTGTCCTCCTTAGGCATTGACCAGCAATCTCTGTTTATGTGCCCAATCTTTCCACAATTCCAACATTGTGGCTTCTTGCCATTCCTGGATTTGGATCTTCCTCTCACCTTAGACTTAGATCTTGATCTCCTTTTGCTCTTATCTTTCTGCCTTCCCTTGCTCTCAAAACTTAAAGCATTCCTAGATGTCTCTTCTGTGCTTTTCCTATGAATTTCCTCATTCAAGATAACACTAACAACATCCTCTACTTTCAAAATATTTGATGCAGATGCAGTATTGCTAACTGCCATTAGTAAGCCATGCCAGCTTTCAGGCAAAGAACATAATATTAAAAGAGCTTTTATTTCATCATCAAACACTATATTGAATAAACTTAATTGATTCACAATTCCATTGAAATCATTCAGATGAGTAGAAACAGATCCACCTTCATTCATATGCAAATTAAATAACTACTTCATAAGATATACCTTATTAAAAGTTGAGGGTTTTTCATACAAATTTGCTAAAGTAGTCATCAACTCTACCGTAGACTTTGCCTGTGATAAATTAGATATCACAGTAGATGCTAGACTCAGTCTTATAGACCCCAGAGCCTTTCTGTCAAGAACTTCCCATTCTTCATCATCCATGTCTTTGGGCTTCTTTACAACCCCACCTAATGGTAAGTAGAGATCTTTCTGATACATATAATCCTCTATCTTCATTCTCCAATGTTGATAATTTTTGCCATTGAACTTCTCCATTCTCAGTTTACTTTCATCTGCCATTACTTCTCCCACTCAAACAAAAATCCCTGCAGAAACCCCTGTGAGAACCTGTAATCAATACACACTACACAGATCTGAACCACCTGTTAGTGAACCTGAGCTCTGATACCACTTGTTGGGGATCAACCAACAATAGATTACACTTATGAAAGCAATAAATGCGAAATTAAATCAGATAGACAAGTAACTAGAATGATAAATAGCAAGAACAAGAGATACAAGAAACCACCCTGAAAACTTGTATTAAACTCTTTACAAAAGGAATACAATTGAAGAAACTTCTTTCTTCCACACCTCTCTCAGATGTATAGATCTCTCACTAGATCTCTATCCCTCAAGAGCTCTCTCTCTCTCAAGAACAATCAACTCCAACAACCTGGATTGATTCAACTCTGTACTGTTCTTTAACATACCAATACAATAAGCTAAGAAGATCTAATTCTACATATAGAATTAGGAGACTTGAGCATGCACTTACAACCAACAGTTAAGCCTCTTAAACAAGGGCTCTAAAAATAATCTTACTAATAATAGAGACGCGAACTTAAGACTACAACTTAAACTCATCATGCAAACACTCAGTTCTATCCTCAAAAATAGCATTCTAGATGCACAGGTAACCGATGCCGATTCCTGCCTACTTGCCTGTGACTGACGTCGGCCGATCCACTACTAACGCCGACGTCTCTTCAACTGCACCTGACTGACGGTGATCACTCCTGATCGACGCCGGTGACTATGTAGACCCGAAACTATTAAATGTGCTCATATGTGAAGCTTTTAGGCTCCACACCTTAACAAATTTATGAGATCACACCTATTGATCTCATTACTAACTCATGTCCACTTTGTTATTTATTGGTTTTGTCGATGTAGAAAGTTGCCTTACCATTTGGTAGCTAATTGGCATCCATGGGTTTTAGATCTCTATCCTTTCTTAATTTTCCTTGGTCTCCACATGGCCTCTCTTAATTTACCTAGGCACTTGCATTTATAGCCTTACCTATACCATGCATCACTTTTTTATAACTTTGATATTTTGGCAAATAGTCTTGCCTTAGAATCATGAGCTCCTAGGAGACTATCATGTGGCACATTTTGACTGGATCAGAGTCTTGTTATGGCTAATGACCTTATTCAGACTCTTATATCAAGGTGAAGTGGGATTATGACATGTGGATTCATCCTAATTACTTTCTTACCTTGGGGATTTAGTATTTATATGGACATATCTAAGATAACAAGTTGTTGAGATTATGACATGTGGCAACATCCTGATAACCCATTACTCTAAGCATTTTCAAATTATATGGATGGTTCTGGGGCTTTGGATTACTAAGATGATGCCTTGTGGTGATATCACATTAACGCACATACTTTGTATGTTTGATGATGTGGTCTTACTTAGGAAATTCCTTAAAAATAGACAAAGTTTTTTGAAAGACTTTTAGAAAGGCTTGGGGCTACAGAATGCTAACATGTGGTTATGGATGAAGTTGAAGAATCAACTAAGGCATGAAATATTTCTTCTTCACAATTTTTAATTGAGACTTGACCTTTGAAATTTCACATTCAATGACTTGGATTTTCATTTGGTCTTTGGAGCTTACATCTTTGACTCTTCTTCATGATCTCCTTTTGAATGACTTCCCTGAACATTTCCCCCAAATACCAAACACATAGTATCACAAAGTTTTCTTTGAAACTTTTGTTCAAAATAATTTTTTTGACTCTCATTCCCACACAATTTATGACTCCTCCTTAATTATTTATAACTTTTGTTTAGAACAAATGTTTTGACTAGTTCACTACAATTTTTTTGAAAACTAAAGAGTTGGACAAAATCTCGTAAAGTCTTCGACATTTATGTTTTGTAACAAAAAGTCTAAACACTTCACAACATATTCTCTAACTAATTTTGTGAAAAAGTCTTGAAGACCATATTTTCTTGAAGTTTCACTAAGTAAAAGACAACCATTTTTCATGGATTATGATTGAACTTTTGAAATCTTGCATGCCTACACCTAAATCTCAAAACTTGGAAATAATGTTTCTTCTCTATGGTGATAAAAAATGGTCAACATTATTGGCATCCTCTATGGGTCAATTTCCTTCTAAGTACTTAAACTAACTATTGTAAAAGCAATTCATTGGGAGTGGAGTCATAAAATCTTCAAACTCCTTAATTTAGAAGTAAACCCAGCTATAACCTACTCGGCCCATTATTGAATAATAAAAAAGAGCTTCACCTTTAAAAAAAAAGAGAAAGTAAGGAAGAAACAATGTACAAAAGTACATAAGGAAATAAAATACTAAACTATTTTTTGCAACACTCATAGAAAATAAAATGCATCTAGACTAATATATATAAATTGAAAAGCACTTCAAAATTAGTGCTTTAGATGGATCCCATTAATTTAGATCGATAATTCTTCTCCATTCAGTCTTGAGTGTTGAAAATCATTGGCCTACTTACAATCTATGATGACATAAGGGCCACTCCATATGGCATCAAACTTTATGTGCTTCCTAGATTTTAATCCATCCATGTCCCACTTGAGCACTAAGTTTCCTTCCTTTAACTCTAATCAATATCCTTATTATCAAAGGTTCTCTTTATTTGAGTTTGTTGGACCTCTAAAGTATACATTTCTTAATTAATAGTCTGTCCAACTCCATTATTTAGCTAGTCTCACCACCATAAGATCATTATAAATTAGCTCTAGCTAGTGGGCAAGTTATAATGAGAGAAGTTCTAGTGACATAGGTAGCCTGGCTTCTCTTCCATAAACCAACATGAAGGGAGAATTTCCAATTGACCTTTTGGGCATTATTATATCTGCCCATAAGGTTTATTTAATTTGTGCATGCCAAGAAATTTGATTCTCCTCCATGGTTCTCTTGATGATGTAGATCAAATTTTTATTAGTTGACTCTACCAAACCATTACCTCAAGGGTAATAATTTAAGGAGGTGCTCAAATAGATGTTATGTCTTACTACTCACTCACTAATTCTAGTTCCAAGAAAATCCATAGCATTATTTGAGATGATGGTGGCTAGAACACCAAATTTGGCCACAATTCCTTCATAAAAGTCCAAAATGGATGTTTCATTTTATTTTCTGAGGGCTACTACATCTGTCCATATTGTGAAATAGTTTTTGGCTATTAAACTCCGCTTGTGTCCAACACTTGAAGGAGGGTTGATCATTCTAATGAAATCTAGACCCCATTAAAAGAATGGATGGTCAACTTGAATTGATGAAGTAGAAGAGTTTTAAGCCTCTAATTATATGTAAATAAGGTGTATTTTCTACAAAATCTTACCCAGGTATGAGCATCTTTTATCAAAATCAGCCAATAATAACCAACCCTCATGATCTTGACATTAGTGGTTTTGGGTGGTAATGTCCTCTTGACAATCCATCATGGAATTTTTGAAGGATTTTGCCAAATTGATCCTGCTCTATACATCTTAGGAGGGGTCCATTGATGTATTTTATAAATAACACCTCATTGATAAGCACATAAGGAATAACTTGTAACCTAAAATGTCTTATTTTAGATTTGTTAATACCTTATGGATACTCACCCAATTAGAGAAAGGCCTTCATGCTCTGATTCTAGCAACAAGGAGGATCTTGATCAGCTAGTTTTTACTCTTACAACACAAGGACTATTTTACTTTTAGCTTCTAGATCAACTACTAAATGCTCACATAGTCCTTTTTCTCTTACGAGCTTGGTAATCTTGATGTCAATGTCATAATCTATCACTTCGGTGACCCAACCAACACTTTTTTCATTGATATCTATGCTTAATAGAAACTCTTTCATACATTGATTTGAGACCATCAACTCAAACTTTTTATTAGAGAGTACGTGTTTGAATTTTTTCAATGTTTTAATGATAACCAACACTTTTTTTCCATAAATCTATATCTTAATTCATAATATTTAAGAATTCTGATGAAGAAAGTGATAGGATGATCTATTTTATCTCTTTTTCATAACTTTAGGCTTTTGGAAAATGGTATTGCCTTTAGATCATGAGTTCTTGGGAGACTCTATATGGCATAGTTTGATTAGATCAGAGCCTTGATATCGCTGATGAACCTATTTGACCTCTTATATCAAGGTGAAGTGAGATTATTCCATGTGGAATCATCTTGCTTAATCACTTATCTAGAGGCTTTAGTATTTGTATGGACATCTCTAAGATTATTGGTCGCTAGGATCATGGCATGTGGAAGTATCTTGCTAACCCGTTACTTTGAGGGTTTTTGAATTATATGGATAGTTTTAGGGCTTCAATTCACCTGGATGATACCATGTGGAAAAATCCTATCAACCTACTTACTATGGCTATTTTCTAACATGGATTCATCTAAGTGATTCCTTTAAAATTGACTAATTATTTTGAAAGACTTTTAGAAAGGCTTAGGGCCACGAAATGTTGACACATGGCTTTAGGTGAAGTTGAAAAATTGACTAAGGCATAAAATATTTCTTCTTTGCAACTTATGCTTAGCCTTTGACCTTCATAATTCTATGTGTAGTGACTTGGATTTTCATTTAGTCTTTGTCTCTTCTTCATGATATCCTTCCAATTAACTTCCCCAAAGACCAAACACATAGCATCGCAAAGTTTTATTCAAAACTTTTGTTCAGAACAAAAGTTCTGACTCTCATTCTTGTACAAGTTATGGATCATCTTTAATTCTTAAAAACTTTTGTTCAGAACTTTTGTACAATTTTATTGAAGACTAAAGACTTTGACAAACTCTCATGAAGTCTTCGATGGTTGTGTTTTGGAACAAAATTTTTGAAGTATTCATAACATCTTCTCTAACTATTTCTGTGTGAAAAGCTCGAAGACCATATTTTATTAAAGTTTTGGTATGTAAAATATTTTTTCATTTTTCATGTATTTTGACTAAACTTTGGAAATCCTACACACCTTCACATAAAGCTCAAATCTTGGAAAGAATACTACTCCTCTATAGTGACCAAAAATGGTCAACACTTATTTCTTTCTATATTTTCCTCTTTTTGTGTACATGGGTATCAGTTTTAGTAACTGGGACCCATATTTGTTTTTTCTCGCTAACTTTCACTTAAGGGAGAGTGTTAGAGTAGTATTCACACTAGATAGCATTTCTAGTTATTTATTACACTAGTCATACATGTTGTGTTCACACCTAAACTAGTTAAGTTTATTTAGGAAGTGAAATAGAATAAGTCCAAGTTGTTATTTGTTTAATGAACTTGGTTCACATATATGTTTTATTTAGCTTTGAGATAGTTTGTATGGATTTTACGTATTCCCTCTTTTAGGTTGTCCAAGCTATTATTTAGCTATGAATAATATTTTGTAGCTTATATACTTGTGAATTATTGTAGAGAGAGAGTGTGAAGAATAATATATTATTGTGGCTTGTATTGCATTATTTGAAGCAAAAATCATTTCCAATTTTTGTTTCCTCATTTTTGAGTGTAAATTATTTGTTGGAAAGATATCTTGTTATGGTTTTGTTTTCCTAGATCGATTTTGAGGATCGCTTGTGCATCCTATCAAATATGATATATAGACATGGGACATCTCTTACTAATCTTATATTAATTATGTCTTGCATTCATATGGGGCATATGACCCTAAGTTGTGATATATTTATTAAATTTTAATTGTATCAGGAATTTACTTATGTTCTTATATTGATTACACCATAGAACCATGTGGGATAACTTATTTTATAACATGGATGCTTTAAATATGTTATTTTTATATGTTTGACCTCATTGATTTTTTATATTGTCTTATAAATGACGCACATAATTCTTATTTTTGATATATGTGCTTCACATGTTCATCCCACATCTTAAAATTGGGGAATATAGTCCACTCATAAATCCAAATTCTAGGCATTCAATGCATTTTTTCTCTTATATATGGGGGAATCAAAATTTCATTTACTCCTGGACATACATAGGAATTGGCATCTATTCAAATCACATGATATATTCAAGATATTTCATAGCCTTATTTTTATGTAGTATTCATATTATTATTTTAGATTGAATTTTGGTCACTAATTATTATACTTATAAATGTATGTATAACTTAACACATATTCAAAGTCATGTGAACTCATAAGGGTGTTATCACATCTTCAGTGAAACTAGGTGTAATATTTTCAATTTTCATTTCTATATTTTAATATATTATTACTTTTCCATATGTAAATGTTCTTGAAATATTGATAGGTATATTAGAACTTACTTCAGGACTTCATTTTGGGAATGTGTTTTTAATTTTCATGAATTTACACAATTATGGTTGTGTGTAATGTTAGTGTTGTGAAGGTTGTTTTCACAAACACTATTATGCATGATGTTACATAGGATGCACTCACAATCATTGTTGTGTAGGATGATTGTGCATGATAGTGATGTTGTGTAAAGGTTGTATATGGTTATTTTGAAAATAAGTCAATGTGTGAGAATGATGTGCTGAGATGTGATGTGTTGCTATGTAGTATAATTACATTATGGAAGGTTGTGAAGTGGTGCACATTGGTTGAAATAATTCATAGTAAGGTGATGTAAGGATCTATGTCACATAATATTAGGATAAAACTCAAACTTAAGGTGTTATTATACACTTTTTAGACTATATTAGTCAATTAGAGGTTTGTGAGTAATGTATTGGTAGTGGTCTAACATGGATTTGATGAGCATCTTGACACAATGACACAATGATCACTTTTCTCAAAAATTAGTGTGGATATATATTCCCCTACTATGTGGGGATTATAAATTAATATCACTAATATAGGTATGGTTCTAATTTGGGATAAGATGATGTGATCATATAGGGTAAAGTGTATAGGTGACGTTGAATAATAAGATGATGCAATAAATTTTAGGAATGATGAATAATACATGGTGAAGTGCATGTATTATAATAAACACAATATACTATAGATACAATAAATAATTATATGTGATTAATAGTACCTTGTGAGTTAAAATTTTGTAAACAATTAAGTCAATGCTATAAAAAAGAGGAAATCTTATATTTTTTTCCATGCATTTGTTATCATATTTTTAATATATTTATAACATTGGTATTCTTTATGCTAGCTTATCATGCACAGGTCTTATTACAACACCTAGCTTCATATATTGGTTGTAGCTTTGTGTAGAGTTAAGATAACCTAAGATACATGGTTTTCCCAAGTGGGATTTTTATATCGAATATTATTGTGTGATGAAAATTACTTGAAGCACAAAAATAGAGAATGACAAATTAAATGGTTAACATTGAGTTATGGAATATCTATTAGTAGATATAGATTAGTGGGTTGCTTTGTCTTATGCATAACTTGCATGGATAAAACTATAATAATTAAAGAACATTGATAGAAAAGATAATATATATTACATTATGTTTGTTAGATCTGTTAGAATTGAATGTATGGATTCAAAGAAATTAAAATCATTATGGGTAAACTGGGGACATTGTACCAGGAAGGTGAACAAAATTTTCATGTGAAATAATTTCTTTTCATTACGAATGAATGATGATGGCTTGGTTTTAGACCACCTAAATTAATTTAACATTATGATAATTTAGCTACTATCAACTAAATCTAAAATTCATGATGAATAAATGTGCATTTATTTTCTATGTTCCTTTCTAGACCCTTGGGATAGTAGAGTAATGGATATGACTAGTACTACATCCGAGTTAAAAGTGGAAGATGTAATCATAGCTTAATTATCAAAGGAGATGAAATGTAATTATGTGGAAATATATTAGACAAATGATGCCTTGTATATGTGAGGTCAATCACAAGAAATAAGAAATTGAAAGTTTAGGGATAAACACTTGAATTGTAGTAGATGATCTAAAAATCTAGAAAGATCCTTGAAAAAATGCTAAAACTATGCAAAAATAAGACATTTTAAGAAGGATTTCAAAGTTTAAAAGGTGTAAAATGGAAAACCATTAGATGTTGCACCCTCAGGGGAAAAATTCTCTAGTAATGAGAATGGAAATTTATATCTCATAGCTTCAAGTATGCAAGCATGTCATGATGAATGGTGGATTGAATCAATTACCTCATATCATATCACTCCTCATAGGAATTGGTTTTGTAAATATGAAGAATATAATGGATAATTTGACCTATAAGATTGTGGGGATAGGATGAGTGAATTTGAGGTTAAAATATAGGAGGCTTAAGACTCTCCTTAGTATCTTGTATAGGGTAATAATTTAATATCTAGGAGAAAAATGATTTTATTAAGTGTGTATGTCTCATTCAAAAGAGATGGGTGCATGATGGTGTATAGATTTTATGGTGTTGGCATGAGGTATTGCAAAATAACTTCATTAAATCTTGATGTGAGTGTGATAAGAAACACATGAAATAACTCTATTCTCCTAAGGTCAAAATTGAATTAGATAAGTGTGAATTACTTCTAGTAGAAAATATAATGTTTTGACATCAAAGGATGGGCCATATTTTAGAAAAATATTTGCATACACTACAAATTAAATGTAAGGAAGAAGGGAATATAAAATTTCCCTTGGATTTTAAATTATTCAAGAATTACATATATGGTAAGCACAATCAACTAAAACTCCACTTGAATGTTACATGTGAAAATGGTATTTTCTAGGTGATTCATAGTGATGTGTTTTGAATAGTGAATGTCCAATCACTAAGAAAATTAAAATTCTATGTGCCTTTCAGAAATGACTGCTCAAGGAATACCTAAATAAACTTCATTTAGAATAAATTTGATGTACTCAATAAAATCAAATATTTTAAAGATCTTATTGAAAATCATATGGAGAAATGGACAAAGGTGTTGTGCATGGAAAATGGGGTTAAATATTTTTAAAATGAGTTTGAGTAATTCTAAAAAATAGTGTAGAATCAATAGGAAAAAGATAAATCCATACACATTGCAACAAAATGGAGTTATAGAATGGTTTGACATGATAAGGATGGACATGGAAAAAATAGTGGCTACTTATTATTATGTTGTCAACAAATCACCCACATTAGTGTTGGTTGAAAAAAAAATTCAAGGAGATTGAGTTGGGAAGAAACCATCTATGTGACACCTATGAATCTTTTGATCTGAATATTATGTCCATGTTCCAAATGAAAAGATATCAAAACTTGAATTTAAGTTTACAAGGTGCATCTTCATTATATATGGGAGTGGTGTAAAAGGATACGAGTTTTGTAATCCTAAATAAAATAATTCAATTTATAGTTAAAATGTTGTCTTCAATGAGGTTGATAGAATTCCTATGCAAAAATAACAACCAAATGATTATACAAAAAAATATGCAGGTTGACATAGATGGTGAAGATCCTTATCTGGGTATGATGCAACAAATGAAGAGTTGTAAGAGCCTAAATAATATAAGGATCCATTAGGATATCACAATGGGAACATAAATGTCTGAGAGGTGTATTCCACTAGATTTTCATTCTACATTGTTGTTTTCAATGGCTAGTGAATATCCCAAGGCACTACATGAAGCTTTGGGACCATATGAGAGTAAGCCTTGGAAGAGAGCCATGATTAATGAAATGGAGCCTCTATGAGATATGATTTATTAAATTTACCTCTTGTATAATTTTTTTAGGTTGTAAGTGGGTTTTCAAGAAGAAGCATGATGCACAAGGGAAACTAGAGAAGTATAATGCTTAACTGTTAGCAAATGGATTCTCACAGGTTGAGGTAAATGAATTTCATGAGAAAGTATTTCTTTTTGTGAATTTTAATTCAATTTCAACTATTATTTTTTCATTTTATATTGATATAGACCTAATGGATGTTAAAATATCATTTTTCAATGAAGTGCTTGAAGAATAAATCTACATGTCATAGCTATATAATTTCAAGGTTAAAATATAAGAGGAATTTTTATGCAAGTTTAAAAAGTCCTTGTATGGAATGAAAAAATCATCGAAGATGTAGTATCATAATTTTGACATCTATGTGGTTGGACTTGGGCTTGCACATAAAAACATTGATCCTTGTATATACTATAAAAAAGAAGATGATAACCTTCTCATCATAGTTATTTATTTGGATCACATGATATTATTCAAGAATGATGATAAAATGATCAAGAAGGTAAAATATCAATTTTTTATTTAATTCAAGATGAAACATCTTGGTGCCACAAGATTCATATTGAGCATGGAGATCAAAAAAGTTTGTGCTAATAGGAATTTATGGTTATACCTAAAGAAGTATGTTAAGATGATATTGGAAATGTTAAGGATGCAATGTAACAAGCCTATGTGAACACATTTTCCAATTGGTCAAAAATTATCCACTACACAGTGTCCCAAGACATAAAAGGAGTTGTCTAACATGGTTCAAATTTTGTATCTAAGTGTAGTGGGAAGCCTAATGTATGACTTGATAAGTGAAATTGTGAATACATTAGAATTAGTGATAAAATTCATGTCCAATCTAAGAAAAAATCATTGGACAATGGTGAAGAGGATGTTCATTTATGTATGCTTAAATTTTTACTATGAAATATGTTGTCACGATATACCTGGTGAAATTTAAATGTTGAGTCTATATAGATTTATGGATTATAATTGGGCCAAAGATATTTATATTTGTATATTTATCAATGGGTATGTTCCAACTTGTTTAGTGGAGCTTTAAGTTAGATGATAAAATGGAAATAAAGTGTTGTGATATCCACCATAGACTTTGTGTATGTAACAACTACACATGTGAGTAAGTAAGCATTATGGATTCAATGGTTGTGTTCTAATATTAGGTTCAATCTTAACATGGTGAAGATGTATTCTGATGGTTGAAGCACAATCTATCTAGAAAATAAACCTATGTATCATTCTTGGTAAAAAAAATTGATGTGTGATACAATTTTATAAAGGAAATGTTGGAAGAGAAGAAGATACTACTATAGAAAGTGGGAAATAATGTAAATGTTGCAAATTCATTGATTAAGACAATGAGTATTAAGAAGTTTTATTGGTGCAAGAAATACTTGGGCATGGTTTCTGAAAGTTTTTGAAAGTTTGGATTTGTGATCCCTTGTGAAAAAATTTCAACAAGTGAGAGATTGTTGGGAATGTGTTTCTACATTTCATGAATCTATGAAAGATGGTTGTGCAAAAGGTTGGTATTATATAGGTTATTTATGCAAGCATTATTACATAGGATGAACACATAATAATTATTGTACATGATGTTTGTGTAAAATACTTATGTTTTTTAGAACTTGAAAAAAGGTTGTATATTGCTATTGCATAAAGAATTTAGTGTGTGGGAATGATATGATGAGTTATGCAGTCTCATTTCAATCGATAAGGTTGTGATGTGATGCATAATGGTTCAAATGGTTTTGAAATAAGGGGTCATGAGGAGATACACAACATGATCTTGTTATATAATTCAAACTCGAGGCATTAATATATACTTGTTATGCTAGATTGAATGATTGTAGGTTTATGAGTAATGCCTTGATAGTGATCTAAAATGGAGTTTTTGAGGAGAATTATGTAATGATAACTTTGATTAGTATTTGGTGTGACTATATAGTCCATCTTTACATGGGCGTTACAAAGTGATGTGTTGGATATAGTCATGATTCTTCTTTTGGAGAAGATTATGTGTTCATAGATGGTGAAGTTGTGCATGAGTCTTTTCCCCTGCACTTTAAGATCACAAAAATTTATATCCACACCTTGCATGTTTTAAACTAATATGCATATACACATATGTACATGTGTACATGAACATATGCACACACATGCACAAATGCACATGTATGTGTTCATGCATGCACATGTACACACACACCCCCCCCCCCCAAAGTGGGGGCATTATATAGATTCTTAAAAATGGTCCCTAGTAATTTATTAGTTGATAAATTTCATAATTCTAGGGTATCTATGTATTTTATGATTATTGATCCAAATTATTTATTATTGACATATTTTTGTTATTATTATTTTTGTTTACTTATTTCTTATCTCTCCTCCATTATTTTCTCTCTTTTCACTCTCCCTCTTATTTCTAATACCCCCCCTAAAAATATAACAATACATTTCTGAAGACCTTCGGTGTTTTTGTTTGTTGGGGTTCTGTAAGGATTTGTGGTCCCATTTTGTCTTCTTTTTCACCCATTTGATGTAATTTTGTGCACCAATAGGGTCCTAATTTTAATTCAAGTAGTTTATAAACACATAGGCCCATTTCAAAGCATTTAGTCATTAGGAGGAATCTAGAAGAATTTTGAAAAGACATCTAACATTTATTTTCATAGCTATCTATTGAGAATTTACAAGAATTGTAGATAAATCAATATTTTTTTTAGAAAGCATTCATTTTAACATTAAATTTCATAGTAGTGACACATTGCATCACACTAATTTTCCTAGTTAAAGCATTATTGTATTTACTAATTTGTTGTCTTTGGTATTGTAAATTTTTATGGCCTTGATAATTGGATAGTAATTAACAACTATTAACCTTAAACACAAGGCCCATAATAAATCATTTTCCTTATTATTTTTAGGTTCAACTTCCATATTAAGATTTTGAAAAGTGTGATTTACTAGTGATTGGCACAAATGTTTATAAAAACAAGTGATGTTTTTGGATCATTAAATATGATGAGAATAGTAATTTGACTAGGAGTGGAAATAATTTCAACTTCCCAATGGTTTATTGATTTCACATACCAATATCAGGCATGATTATTTTTGGGAGACAATTTGGGTAGAGTGATATAAGGTGGCTTGAATATCAAGGTACTAGTAAAGACCATAAGTATCAATATCTACAATAGTAGAGTGAGAAATGAGATTGGTTCAAGTAGAGATTTATGTGATTCATATATATATATATATATATATATATATATATATATAAGTAGTGAGATAGGCTTTAACTAATCTCATTTGAGATGGTTATGACTCCACATTAATTTTTAAGGTCTATAAAAATACAATAGGTGTGTGTGTGTAAGTTATAATTCCTCATTTGAATCAACAAAATCATTGTGGTTCCAGTTTTGTTTTCACATTCAAGGACTGTGAGTCAATATAATGTTTGTGTGAATCAATGGGTTGTGTGGTCTAAGGTCATCCTTTAATGGAATCCCCAACCATGACTACATAAATTAGTAGTAGAGAGAGGTTATATTTTTGGGTGAGTACATGAGATTATTATTGAGTCTAGTTTATTTTTGACATTTATGAGTGTGGGTGGAAACAATGAAGGTGTCTTCCACCAAGAACGTGTTGGGTATAAGGTGTATTAATTGTTCTTGATTTTAAGGAAAATAAATGGCACACATAAAAAGTTTCATTGGAAGATATCCAAGAGAACTAATATCACCAAAAAATTCATAGCTGGTTAAGTTAATGAGAGGAATGCAAGAACGTTTGGAGGCTATGTAGACCATAAAAATTAGAGGAGTTAAAATGGATGATGAAAGTTATAATGAAATCATAGAAGAATCACACAAGGTTTTGGTAGAAGATCTGATACATGAACAAAAGGATATATAATTGTGATTCCTCACGAGAATGAGTATTAAGTTTCAATTGGATACACCTAGATATTTCGGTAGCTAATGTCCTGAAGAACTCATTGACTAGGTCATTGAGTTAAAAAATATTTTTATTTTGAGTTGATGAAATATACCAAGAGAGTGAATTTTTATTGTAAAATTTTTGAAGGGCATAGATACTTATGGTGGAATCATGTTCAGATAGAAAGTGCTATAAGAGAAAAGGATAACACCAAGGATTTGGGATAGTTTGGTCACAAAACTTAAGTGTAAATTTTTTGATTATTATTACAAGTGAAAATTATTCAAGAAATTAAAAAAAAATTGAGATAAAATGAGATGAGTTTAAATTATCACATTAAATATTTTTAAAAACTCATTATTAGATTGAGTCATATTGAAGATGACATAGAGAAGATATCAAGGTATGAAAATGGATTGTGCATTTCCATTCAAGAAGATTTTCATATGTTTCAACTACATATAGTTTAAGAATACTAGTGTCTACTAAATTTTGAGGAGATTTTGTAACATATACAAAAAATAACAATGAAATATAAAGGAATTTTTTTGAGCATGCAAGGACAAAGAAATAAAAACAAAGGATATTATGTAAAATAAGGAGAAGCTAGCACTCCTTAGAATAGAAACACTACATAAAGAGTCAAAGTATATCCTAATAGAGATATAAGATTCTATTAATGAGGTGAAGGAAGAGGATTCATGGGTACATGATTCAAGTATTATGAAATATGACATAACATGTTTCGATGTCGACATGCCTACAATAATGGTAGTAATATAAATTAATTTGAATGTGTATATCACTCAAGAAAATGAGAAGAGTATCACATCAGTGAATCATGCACATGAAAAATAATGAGAATAATATATCATAATTGAAATGGTGGTGTTGAAGCCAATAGAAAAAGATAATGTTCCCTTTTAAAGGAAGAATTTATTTAGAACCATTTGCAAGTTTGAAGGTAAGTGTTGAAAATTTATTGTTGGCAGTGGTAGAATAATACTTTTAAGGAAATGGTAGAGAGCCTTAGTTTGAAGAGGATTTCATATCTAAATCCCTATAAGTTATTTTGGTTGCTAAATTGACATAAAATTATGGTGAATGAGAAATGTATAGTAAGTTTCTCATTTCACACATACAATGATGAAGTCATTTGTGATATAATATTAATGGATGTATGTCATGTGTTACTAGGAATACATGGGACTTTGAGAGGAAGGTGAAACATGATCACCATGAAAATACATACACTTTAGTAAAATAATAAGAAATTATACACTAAATCCTTTTAAGGAAAAGAGTGAATATATGGACAATGGTCCAAAGATTTTAATGGTTTTGGGATTCTAATTATTGAAATACATGAAAAAGGAGGAGTAATGTTCTTTCATCCATGGGATTGCACAAGTTTTAAGAGAAGGATAATAGGAAGTACTTATGTGTGAAGTGAAATATTTGTTGGATGAGTTCATAAAGCTATTTTACAATGATCTACTAGATGGGTTTCCACCCATGAGAACTATTAGTCATCACATGGATTTGATTTTAGGATCCAGTTTTCCAAACAAAGTGGCATATAGGCTAACACTAAAGGAAAATGTTGAGGTGCAAATGGAAATAAAATATATGTCAGATAATGGTTTTATAAGATAAATTTTGAGTTTTTTCATAGTTTAAATAGTATTAGCACCATATAAATGTGGATAGTGAAGGATGTGTGTTGATTCTAGAGCCATCAATAAAATTACTATCAACAAAAGATTTCCATTTCTAGATATAAATGACTTGATGTATTATTTTAGTGGAACATAATAATTAACAAATATTAACTTGAATATTTAGTATCACCAAATATGCATGAGGGAATGTGATGAGTGGAAGATAATTTTTAAAACATAGGCAAGATTATATACATGGTTGGTCATGCCAATTGGAGTGACTAACTATAGACACATAAATCTGGTCATAAGTACTCAACAATGTTAATTTTTATACACTCTACACCACATGATTTTAACACAAATACATCACTATTATTCCTCATTCCTCTAAGCCATTCATATATATTTGAGTTTGATCCTTTATTTTCCATTACAAAAAAATCAATGTCAAATGCTCAAGCTATCTAAAATCACCTTAAGACTATCCCCAGTAGAGGAAAACTATATCTAGTCATTAAGAATAGGTTATCACTAAAAAGATAGGAGCATCATACATCCCTGTCCACTTACAATGGTTGTGTCCCACACCAAATAATGACTAGTTTCTAAAATTCAAAACATCCTTTTGGATCTTTCACATGTTTGACTAATGGAAATTGTCAAAAGATTCACCTATAAATACATGTTAAGAATCACTCATTATGGACACTTGATATTCACTTAGTTTAAGCTCACACACTTAACACATTGAGAAAATATTCCTAATTCTATCCAAATTCCTTGATTTAAGCTCACTATAGGTGGGAGAATTACGTGGGCTTGATTTACCTCATTGGATTATTGGATACATAGGCAATGGTAAATAATCAATGGGGTGATTGAGGTTAACTAATCCCAATGACACTCCTCTCTTTTCATTTTAGGTCTTTAAGTATCAAAGTGCTCTACGGGTCCCAAAGATGAGACAATAACCAAATTTTTTTGCTTGACCAATCCATAATTAAAGTATCTCAAATATATTGTCATCCATAGATGCAATAGGTACAATGATTAGTTTTTACACATAGTCAACCAAGATAAGTCCATGGTCAATGAAATCAGATGCACTATGCCACCATCCACTTACAATGCTCATGCCCAAAAATTTATTATGCTTATACTTTTAATATGTCATTTATATAATTCTAATTATTTGCCTTTTTATATTAGCAACATATCATAGTCAACTAATACAAGTCCACAGTCAATGTACTGGAGCATGTTGTTCCAATGTTCACTTAAAACAAACATATCTAGATTCCATTTTTATTCTTGGTTCTGATTCTAATTTTATATAGTCACTTATTCTTCTAATATCCACTTATATAAAGTCAAAACATGAAAAAAATTAGTGTGCAAGATAAGTATATTTATTCTTGGTGTTTTCACAAAATAGTAACTTTTCATATTTAAAAATTTATTAGAATTAGAATAGTTGAATATTTTACATATTTAACATTAAGATATTTCTATTTTTACACCTATATAATCACATAAACATTTATTTGTCTTATAAAAAAGGGTAAAGTATATTGGTGAACCCGAACTATTATTTTCAAGCATTTGATTTTATGATTTGGATTTAAATTTAATTTTTCATTTTTACTTTGTTTTACTATAACTGTGTTTTGACAATTTTAAAACCCATAGGATCTATCATTCTAAGTAATTAGAAAATACTATACATGTATTTTTATTTCCGTGTACCTTATAGTATATCATACATGACTAGGTTAAGTTTTTAGCCATAGAAGCCTTCAACCATGTGTTTTTGTAATGTACCTGAAATTGGTTAGCTATGAGAAGTTACTCTAAATGTACCTTAGAGATGAGATAGTGTGTCTATAGGAACGATGTAATCATATGTAGTTAGTGCCTCATAGTTATGTTCACTATTTATGACTAGGATTAATATATCTAAGAACCTATAAATCAAACACACCCTTGACTTGTTTCACCCTTTGTCCTTGCAACAATAATTAAAAAGTTTTTAAATTTAGTAATAATGAATGCATCTAGTTCACATATTATGAATTTTCAAAATATTATTTATTATATATATGCATTAATCAAATCCAAATATCATAAAAAGGCTAACATACACAATTTATAATTTCAAACCTTCCTATATTCATATTTTTACAATATTCAATTCAAGCTATTACCTATCACCTCTAAGTGCCAAATGACATGCATGACTTAATTTTTTATTCCTTCTCCAATTGTTTATCCACAACTCAAGTTAGATTTTACTATTCATATAGTGAATATCAGACAAGGACATATATCTCATATGTTACAAAAAAAAAGAATGTGGTAAACATGTTTCTCCACAACCCCCTCCACCTCCCTCATGATAATAAAATCAGACTAAAGGTTATGATATCATGGATCAAATATAAAATACTCATGTTAATATTTAAATGTTATAATCTATCCAATAATTTCAATGTATAAAGATGTGTTTTATAACGTATATTACAACATAATTTGATCCACTAATGCAAAGCCACCTTATGTTGCTTCTATCATAAATAATTTATGATGGACAAAAGAAAATATATCTTTTTAAAAATTGAACTTACCTCAAAAACATATCATATATCAACATTTACCATTATACATCCAGGTTTTCATTCATAATAAAGTTGCCAAATAGGTTTTTATTAATAATGGATCAATGCTAATTATTTTCAATATTTATTTCTTAAATTTACTTGGTATACAATCACAAGATATTACTTATTCCAACATTAACATTAGAATATTTGATAATATTTCAAGGAAATTAATCGGATAAACTACATTACATATAGTCATGGGTCCTCATATTATAGCCATCATTTGTCAGGTCATGCCCAGTGACCACCATTATCATATTCTTTTAGGGAGACAGTAGATATATGAGATGAATGAATTTACATATACTCTACATGTATGTTTAAAGTTTAGTCACCAAGGATACATATATATGCCCTTTAGATTAAAAAAACCATTTAAATACTATACATTAATTCAACTTGAGGATCACTACATTCCTCACATGAAATCACATATGCATCAATAAAAATAAATATAACCACCAAGTTTCTCTTTCATTCCATGAAATCATCAGAAAACTATAGTCAATAAGGATTTGGGATTAAATATTTAAAAAAATGGGATATATAGGACAAGGTTAATATACAAGGCATTGATAACCCCATTCAATCAGTCTAGTCAAAAGGGCGATAAGGACTTGGTATTTTTGATGAATTAGTAAAATCAATGAAAAAATCATCTACATCACTCACTATTTATACAAATTTTCTCAAAGCATAGCATGAGTCAGCACAAGAAGATAATAATACATAAACATTATAGCTAGTATACTTGGAAATGATAAATGATACAACTTCACTATAAATTTTGATATTAGATGAATTTTAAAATGATGAATCTCTTTTAGAATACCTTGGGACACATGAGGGTGTTAATTCCTTCTACCATAATAATAGGTTTCTTCATTCAATAGTCAACCAAACATACTTTGGAGAAACTAAAGATACCATTGAACATGTTAGAGTATGTTATCCTTAAATTTAGCAAGCTTAATTCATGGGATAATCCATACAAAACTTGTCCATTTCATAGCCCATGAGCTCTAAGCACACAAAATAAGGCCAATCACTACCTTCTTATGTTTATTTTTTCCTCAAAAAGTTAGATTTTTGAGGTAATTTTTAAATTCCCATGCAGTTCAAAGAATTTTCTCCAAAATACACCTAAGTTCAAATTGGTGCAATCTAGAGAATTTTTTTTGAACTACACCAAAAACGTGTAAAGGAAGATAATTTCTCTACCACTACATATGCAATCTAGAGAATTTTCTCCAGACTTCACCAAGCATGTTATATCAAATAAATTCTCTGCTAATGCATGTGCAAGGTCATAGAATTTTTTTGACCTTGCACCCAAGCCCACCATCACATCAATAATTAATTCATATTAATTACTTTTTATATATATACTTAACCCAGGTAATTTTTTTTACCATTGCTTTTTCTCTCTCTTTGCCATTTTTGAGCTCTGGTGCCCCCTAACTACCATTTTTGAACTCACATGTACGCTCACTTCATCATTCATGTGATTAGTTGGATCTTCCTAGTTTCATGGATTCCACACTTAAGTCACCACATCCCATTTTTGTTTTCCTCTTTAGGTAGGGTTTTTTATTTACATTTCTTTCTTTAGGCTTAAATTTTGTTTTATTTTTTCAACCTAGGGTTTTATTTTTATTTTTAAAATCCATTTTCTTTAGATATTTTTATCCAAGGAGCACAATTTATTCCATGGTGTGCTCTTTGAAGATTTTAATCCTAAAAACACCCTATCTCACTCCTAAAACCCTTTGGTGCATCTCAAAAAAATTCTTCAAGATGCACCAAAATGTTTGTTTTACCCCAAGTTCACCATGGGTGCAAGTTAGAGAAAATTATTTGAAGTGCATGTAACTTCGTGCACTTTAGAGAATTTTCTCTGAAGTGCACGTTCACCACCTAGTGCATTTTAGAGATTTTTCTCCAAAGTGCAAGAAACTTGGTGCACTTTAGAAAAAACTCTCTAAAATACATGATCCACCTTTTTGGTGCATATCAGAGAATTTTCTCTGATGTGCACTGAGATCTTACACCAAAATTTCCTCTTCCCATGTAATTCAAAGAATTTTCTATGAACTACACCCAACCTCTTCCCATGTAGTTTAGAGAAAATTCTCTGAATTACACCAAAGTTATCAACCCACTGTGTAGTTCAGATAATTTTCTCTGGACTACACATTTCATTTTATATCCTATAAAGAAGCATAGATTTTCTTCACTCTTACACATTTCTCAAAAATGATGAAAAATGATAACTCTAGGGAATCAAAACTCTCTTTTTTAAATACTAAATCAATGCCAGAAGGTTCCCTAGCTAAATTAATAAAGAATTATAAGTTTTAGGGTGTGTTTCCAATATTTATAGTGGACTCCAATGTAGATCAGATTGGAGATATAGAGATTAGTCATGTTGACATGGTTGAGTTCCTACAAAGGTTAGGCAGGGATCCTATTGCTCCACATATGTAACCCATTCTAAACAGTGAAATACACTTGATAGTTGTATTTCTAGTGTTAGCACAAGATCCAAAATTTATTTTAATAGTTGTTGCCCACTTTGATAAAGAAGCTATATCGGTTAAGGATGTTAATGGGAAGGTGATAATTTGGTTAGACACTGAGTACTTTGACAATATTTTCCATATCTTAGACATTGAGGAATATTCCACTATTAGCATGAGCTCAACCTAAGAATATTATGATAAGAATTCTAAAAAATGCAAAAGGCACATCAATTCACATTGGCTAAAGACACCAAGTCACTCAGTTACAAGATAGCCTAAAAACCTATATCGAAGTGAATTCATGGAGGAGATAGAAGATTTAATCACTCTCCTAAGTAGGTTCAAAGGTCTCCCCACATCAAATATCTTTCAAGAATGGATGTATCGTTTCATCTTCATCATCAAGAAAGATAAACAAAGAATTTATAGGGGAAGTTAGATTAGTGATGCTATATGCCACCAAATTTTTGAAGTAAATTCTTCCCTTAAGTTTTATATGAATTCTTACCTAGTGTATGTTATAGAAAAATGATGACCATGCACAAGAAGTATTCAAATGCACATAAAAGAGGATTTAAGTTTCCAATAAGCATTGGTCGATAAACTATGTTAACTACTCCCAAAGTCAAGACAATGGAAACTAAAATGCAATGGATCACCCTTAAAAATTATGAGGGTAGGAAATTTTTTGATTATAGAATGATGAAGGAAAATTTAAAAGGAAATTATTCCCATGAGCACAAGGTTGAGGACATGTAGGATGAATCTGGGACTGAAGAAGATATAAGGAGACTTGATTACATTCATCTCACTGCCAATCAGATTGAAGATTTGAAATTGGCTAACATTCTAGCTGATCTCTCTGATGATGAAAATATATTAGATCCTTCATGTAAAGGTAATAAGGTTTATTCTACTCCTATCCCTCCAATCTAAAGGTCTGTAAAGGAATGCACATCTATTAGAGAGAGATTCCAACCCATTCTTGCAAAAACTAATGCTTGGTTGGAATCCAAAGGTATCAAACTAAAAAATTTCAAGACAGGGTTAGAAAAATAATATGATGAAGATACCACAATGAAATGAGAGGAATTGAGGATGAAAAATAAGGAAGAGGCCTCTACATCCACTCAAAAACCAAAATTCATGTTTGTGAGTAAAGGTAAAAAAAAGTTAAAGAGGCCAGTGTCAAGAAGATTATTCAAATAGAGACACAGGAAAACATAGTTACAAGTGAGGCACCACCTCAATCAATAGTTCCACAACTTTTAGTTCAACAGTCTCTTAAGCCTAAATCCACATAGTCAAAAGTTCCTATGATTGAGACTTATTAACCAATAGTTTCACAAATGACATTCTCTATAGTTCCTTCTATAAATACATCTATGCCAATTGTTTTTATTCCCCCTCAATTTTTTCTTTTGACTCCACCTCCTCTTAGTTCCAAACTCTTTCAAGTTACCTCACAAGGCACTCTAGACCAAGTTTTGATTCTTTGTCTAATTTACCTAGTCCTTCAAAATCATTAAGATCCCCAGCCAATCTATATTTCACTCAACAAGATATGGATAACTTTATGTCCATATCTTCTTCTAAAATAAAAACCCAAATCCCTACTACTCCTATATCCAATTTATCAATAGGGACCAAAGTTTCAGTCACTCCAACCCAAACTCCATAAATTATAACCACTATCCCATTGGTGTCAACTCTATTACCAAATACCTCCACCATTTCACTTTCCATCCCACCTATTTCAAAAATCATTGTTCCTCCTCAAACATAAAAATCCTTGGTTTCTTTTAGACCTAAAGATTAATATCCTCTTCCTCTTTGACTTATGTCCAAACCCCCAAAAGGAAGAAGCAAGTTGTGTCTCTTGATGACTTTGATTTAGGTCAACTTATGCCAATAAAACCCAAAACAATAAATAAATCTAAAACCATATCAAGAGTAATTTTTGAGTCTAGACAAAAGTATGTTGAAGTTATAGTACCTCTCAAAGATAGAAACATTGAAGGCATTCAAGTATCAAATTATGTAGTTACATAGATAAACTTGGGAAAGCAAACACATGATGGTGCAAAGGAAGATTTGCAAGTAGTAATGACATGTTTGTTGGAAAGATATGATAAAGACAAGAAGATCAAGGATCAACTCAAAGTACAAGTAGAACATCTAAAATTTTTTTTACTAAAGATAACATAATATTTTGAGTCCATTTCACTTATTGAACATGAGAACACTGAAAAGGCAATTCAGCAGGCTAAGAAAATTGGATCTCAAGGTCAGATGGTCAATGCTTAGATTGAGAGATTAACAACACAAGGTACTCAATGGTTGTGTTCTACCATTGATTTTTGAAGAACCTGAGTAAAGTGAAAATGAAAATTCATCAAACAATTAAGACGCTCAATTAAAATTTGGAATTGATTGAAAAAGATATTGATATATGGACTCAACTATGTAAATTCAAGCTAGAATTTTTATTTGAGTAGAAGGTCATTCCAAACAAGAAAATATTCATTGAGTATAGGGAAGCAATGAAAAACAAAAGATAAGTTATTGAGAATCTAATTAGTTAAATCAAATAGGTTGAGGATATGTGCAATGATAAGATGTTAGATCTTACAGATAAAATTAGAGAACTTCCATATCAGGCAAGAAATGATTCCCAATAAATTTTTCCTATGGAGATAGTAATTTAGGTGTTCTCATCTTTGATTCAGATAAATATTGAGATAAAAACATTCACACTAGACTCCATTGACAAACTAGTTGAATTTCAAGTCATAATGAATAAGCTACAAAGAATCTTGGACAAAATCAAAAACATGCTAGTTAATCTAGAAGATTCCATTTCAAGGGTTCTTGTCATCTCTAGGAGTACATTAGGTCTAGATGATAGTGATGTCTAGGATACATTGAAGAGATATGAGGAATTTTTAAAAAAGAATAAAAAGGAAGAAATTCTTGTGTCTAAGGACACTTAGTTTTTTTTTGTAACTTTTCATATGTAGTTTTGTTTGGTACATTTTGCACATAGAAAAAGTACATAGTCCTAAATCATAGGACTATATATATGTATTTATGTATTTCCTATTTTTGTTCGTAACTCCTCTCTATAAATAGGAGGATGTTCTTTGTAAAAAGGATCACCAATTTCTATAGAAGCAAAGTGCTATCAAAATTGAGAAGCACTATTGAAACTTTGAATTCAAATTGTAAATATTTTATCAATCAATATATTAGAAAACAAGTGACCTTTTGATCTTTGAGTTG
Organism: Torreya grandis; assembly: GCA_037957365.1. Taxonomy (NCBI): domain Eukaryota; kingdom Viridiplantae; phylum Streptophyta; class Pinopsida; order Cupressales; family Taxaceae; genus Torreya; species Torreya grandis. Next base: position 5,384,144 of record JARHVA010000458.1, read on the forward strand.
AAATACATTTGTGATGTATTGGAGACATTCTTGTGTCTTTTCCATTACATTTTTGTGTGTAATTGATTGAATTATGATGTGAGTTTTTATAAATCAAAAGGTGTTAGGAAATTTATTTTAAAGTCTTTGAGTTATAATATCATTATTGGGTTTACGTTCATTATTGAGAAATGATTTTGGAGACTTTGAGATGTAATTAATTATCTTTGGTGATTTGATCTTTATTGGATACAAAGTGGAGAATTTGGGATACACTTTATTCCATTATTTTATGATACATTCACTGGTATTTTTCTAGTTATTATTACTCTAACAAGTAATTACATATTTCCATACTATGTTGTAAGAAACAAAAGTCTCTGTAAGCATTAGATTGCAAGTGTACACCAATTCTAAAAAAAGATAATTAGATGATATGGTTACAATCACTTTGATAATAATAGTGTAAATAAGTGTAAATAGTTACTTGTTGTGTTAGTAATAAAGAGGGAGTCTCCCCTTACTTGAGGAGTGACTCTATCACATCATATTGTGGCTGAAATAACCATTTTGCTACCTTTATATCAATAACAAAATATTCACGCAATAGTTTTTGGTGAATTTGTTGAGGACACAAACACACAACTAAGTTATACACTCATTTGATTGACATAGGACCAACACCTTATTGTTTATTATTGTTTTGTTGTAGTTCTTTTCTTTTCTTTTTGGATACTTTCATGATCTGGCAGAACAAAGCTACAATCGTGGCAGAAGGGTAGTGGGACATATTGATCCTACATTTTAGTTGTTGTAAGAGCATAACTTCATTATTTTTATGGCATGAATAAGGTCTCCTCTTCAATTTACAATAAGGTTTCCACCTACCAATACAAGATCTCCTATACCTAGGGAAGTTTCTAGCATTCATAGGGTCTTGCCTATTTTTCCTTTATAGGGGTTTTTTATTCCTCCCTATAATCCACACAGAATGGTTGCTCAAGGTCCATGGGGGACTAATTTTGGTCCATTGAACTTGAATCTTCCATCTCATGAGCTTCCTTTTGGTTCACAAAAAAAATTCCAAAGTTATATGGTGATGGCAAGTAATATCTAGATGAACATATTGATACATTCTACATTTCATGTAGAGTTCTTAGAGTGGATCATGAGGATGTTTCTATAATATTGTTCACAGAAACACTCCAAGGTGTTACTACTGTTTGGTTTTATCATCTCGAAACCATAACCATCACTAATTGGGAAACTCTTAAGGCCAAGTTTGAGGTAAGGTTCAAGCCAACAGAAGATGCCCATGCCTTATTGGCTCAACTTACACAAATAAGAAATAAACACATGAACCCATGCATGAATTCATGGTAAAGTTTAACAAGTTGAGGAATAGGATTATAGTAGTTGGTCAACCTATGCCTGAGAATCTACAGTGCTTCTTCTTTAATTCTCAACTACTTGAAGTAAGTTTTATTTTGTGAAGAGCAGCCCCAATTGATTTTGATGTTACTCAAAGTTTGGCCACTAAAGTAGAATATGATTTAATCTTAGCAGGGAAGGTGAGAAATAATTCTATCAACCCTAGAGGGAAGCCTTCTACAACTTCACATTTTAATAGCACTATGGATCCTATGGTTTAAAATCTAGCAAATGAATTGTTAGCATTCAAGAAGTAAATGTCTCAAGGTATGTCATTTTCTCCATACAAGGATCTTCTAAGGAGGACATACCCAAATTCTTCAAATTATTCCAACAATGTTATAAGAAATCAAAATCAAAATAAACTTCCTCCACCACAAGCAAGGTTTACATTAGAATCACCTTTGGATAATGCAGTAGTCAATTGGTCAGAAGCAAAATTTGATGATATTCTATAATTGGAATATATTCTAGAAGAAGATGCAACTCCTTTCATAGGAAATGAAGAAGGAGAAGCTAATGACTCTGATATCAAGTTTCTAAACTTTGAATAAGAAGAAGTTGAACCAGAAGAATACATGTAAGGCAATTCTTATGTCATCTTTACCCATTCACAAAGTCAAAAAAATCAATAGAAGGTTGATAAAGCTAAGACCAAGGATGAACCACACAAGAGTTTACTATTTCTAAAAGAGGAATTCCTTTGCTAGTTCAACCAAAGGACATAGTGATGAATAAACAAGTAAGTGCTCCTCCCCATTCTACTTCTCCTTCTACATCTAGACCTAGTGCCCAAAACTTGAAAAATGAAAATGAAAATACCTTGTCTTCCTCAATTACCCCATATCCAGCTTTTGATATCATAGACCATGCCAAAAAGACAAAAATCCAAATGTCAAAGGATGAGTACCTCTAATATAATCCTGACCAATTTAAAAGAATGGAAAAATTTGGTAAAATAAAAGGGATCAATTCTGATTATAACCCACCTACGAGTGTAATATTTGACCCTAAAAGAAGACGAAAGCAAAATAAGTTGGTTTTAACTCATGTATCTAACTCTAGAAAAATAGAACCTTTCTATACTTCCCTATTTGTCAATGGTTACAAGATTAGTAATTATGTCATTGATTTAGGTGCCTCTGATAATGTGATGTCAATTAAGGTAGCTACTACCTTGGGATTAAACTTGATAAAGACTTTTGGTCATTACTTTTTGATGGAAACCAAACAAGTACCTCTCATAGATAGGCCAAATCAAGGATGCAAAATTTGCATTTACTACTTTTCTAGAGAAAAAGATCAAGATGATAGTTCTAGTGGCTGATGTTCAAGCCTCTTATAGAGTTATGTTGGGACACAAATTTAATAAATATGTTGATAGAGAAATCAACATGGATTGGTATGAGGCTAGAATACTCATCAAAGGCATGATGTGGAAGCTTCATCCAGAAAAACAAGTGAAGTATACTATGATAAAGTTTGAGGACCCAAAATCTCATATTCTTTTTGAAACTTCTAGAATGGGTACATATTTATTGACCATAAATGAAGATCCAATATCTTTAAATGATATTTTAGAAAAGGATTAGGAAATAGGTGAACCATCCACTTCAGATAAAGAAGTTTCAGCTTTTAAAACTATCAAGGTTGAAAGTTCAAATGATGTTTGGACTTTGTAGTTTGATGGTAGTTGTTCTTCAACTAGTTCTAGAGCTAGGATAGTTCTCATGTCCCCGAAAGGAAAAATCTTCCCTTTCTCTTTCAAGTTGTAGTTTGATAACACTAACAATACTATTGAATATGAAGCCTTGTTGTTAGGAATGGAGGTTACACAAAAGAAAGGAATTAGAAACCTTCATGCTCAGGGTGATGCTGAGCTAGTCATTTGTCAAATAATAAATCTATATCAAACAAAGAATTAAAGACTACGTCATTACTGCAATTGAGTTTGGGATTGCATGGAAAGTTTTGATGCTTTCAATATATCGACAATTCTAAGATAATATACTGATAGAGTTGATTCATTATCTCTTTTAACCACTCTCTTGATTCCTTACAAAGATTTCCATAGAAATAAGTATATCATTGAGTTGGTTTTCTAGCCTAGTGTTCCTAACAATGTCAATCATTGGTAGGTTTTCAATAATGATGAGTAAGTTATCTCATTCTTGGAGAAGGTGGAAATTTTTAGTAAGTTATATTTTGAAGGAAGTGATTCCACCCCTCAACAATCAACTTCTAAAGTTAACAAGGAAATTGGTAAATAAATGTTGTAGCTAAAAGGGAATATAATTCCCAAAGGGTTGGTATCTTTGGAGAGACTTTTTGATAAGCATGATCGATTCATTAAATGTCAACAATAAGAATCAGATTCATCTACAAAAATTAAGCAAATCAATATAGGGATAGAAGATCATCCCAAGATGATAAATATTCAGAAATGTTGTTCATTGAAAGAAATGGAGAAGTTGGTGAGACTCCTATGCTAATACATTGATGTATTAGCATATTCATATGCTGATCTAAAATATTTTTGATCAAAGGAAGTATAACATGATATTCCTCTCAAACTAGTGTCTTAGCTTCATAAGCAGAAATAGTGACAATATAATCCCAAAATCTTAGGTACTATCCTCACTAAAATTCAAAAGATGTTGAATGCTCAAATTATCTTTCCTACACATCATTCCACATGGATAGCCAATATTGTTCTCATGAGGAAAAAGAATGGAGAAATTTGCATCTGTGTTGATTTTCACAATTTGAACCAATTATCGCTTAAGGATAATTACACATTGCCAGTAATTGATCAAGTACTAAAAATGGTGACATATTTAGAAATGTTATCCGATTCTTGAGATATAATCAAGTGGAGGTCCATGATGTATATCAACATAAGACATCCTTCACTACTCCATGGGGCACTTTTGCCTATCATAGGATGCCCTTTGGATTGATCAATGATGGTGCTACCTTTTATAGGGCTATGGACTTGGCTTTTTGAGATATAATTGGTAAGTTTATTATAGTCTATCTAGATGATCTAACCATTTTCTCAAAAAAGTGCCAAGATGAATGTGACCAATTACAGCAAGTGCTTGAAAGATGTCATGAACATGGGATATATCTTAACCCTAAGAATTCCATTTTTGGGGTTATTGAAGGTAAACTCCTTAGACACATTGTGTCTAAGGAAGGGATCAAGTTTGATCCTAAATGGGTCATGCCACTTTAGAATATTACACTACCATCAAGTAAGAAAGGAGTCCATTCCTTCTTTAGGAAAGTTAATTTCTTGTGAAGATTTATTCCAAATTTTGCTGAAAAGACACGTCATATCATTGATATGATGAAAAGGAAATAAATATTCCATTGGAACATGTAAGGAAGAGATAATTTCCATGAGATCAAGGAAGCAATTGCACTTGCTCCTATCCTAGTTTGCCCTGATTATACATAAAATTTTATCATGTATAGTTATGCTTCAGAGCACACCTTATCCACAATCTTGGTACAATCAAATGAAGAGGGGATTGAATCTCCCATAGATTTCATGAGTTTCCCTCTAAAATCTCATGAACTCAAGTACTCATCCATAGAAAAACATGCTTATGATATGGTGAAAGTAGTTAAGCATTTCATGTACTACATCCTCAACTCTCACACCATTGTGCTAGTAACAAATTCTATGGTCAAGTCCATTTTCACCCAACAAGAGTTTGGAGGTAAAAGAGGCAATTAGATTGATAAAATCCAAGAGTATGATATGGAGATCAAGCCTACAAAACTTGTGCATGGAAAATTTTTATGTCAACTCATGGCAAAAACCAAACCATGAGAGATACCCAATAATAAGGGAGATACACAAGAACTTCCTATAGTCTTGCTTGTGAGCACAATGAATGAATGGTATTTTGACACTGTTTTTTCCTCAAATATGGAGAGTGTCTAGAACATTTGTCTCACAAAGAGAAGAGGAAAATTAAGCTAAAGGTTAAAAACTTTGTCCTTTTGGAAAATGGTTTGTATAAGTAAAACATTGATGGAATTTTTCTATGATGCATAAATAAAGCATAGCAAGGCAAGTTGTTAGAATCTTTTCATGATTTGGCTTGTGGAGGATATCTTTCATCCCTAGTCATAGCTTACAAATTTTTGTGAGAAAGATATTTTTGGCCAACACTTTTTAAGATGCATATGCTTGGGTGCGTAAATGTGAGACATATTAGTAGTTTGTGGGGAAACCCAAGTTAGTAGCCTTACCTCTCAAGCTAGTAGTCATTAAAGAACCTTTTTAGCAATGGGGTGTTGATTTCATTAGCATGGTGAATCCATTTTCAAGTACAAGTCATAGTTATGTTCTTACATATATAAATTACTCTACCAAGTGGGTGGAGGTAATTCAAGCCAAACATGCCACTTCAGAGGTTGTTTTCAACTTCCTCAAAGAAAATATCATCACAAGATTTGGTGTGACAAAAAAAATTATAACTAATAATGTTGCCTATTTCACATCCTAGGAGATGACTTAGTTCTGTTTTGAATATGGAATCCTTCTATCTCACACTTTGAACTACTTTCCTCAAGGAAATGGTTAGGCTGAGTCAAGTAATAAAAAATTGGTAACTATCATCAAGAAGTTGGTATAGAAAAACTAGATAACCTGGCATAAGGCATTATATGATGCATTATGGGCTAATCCTATCACTCCTAATCGAGTGACTGGTATGTCTCCTTTCTAACTTTTGTATGGATTGAATGCAAAAATACCCATCACATTAGGTTTTTCTTGCTCTTAGATTGGCTAAGGCAATTGAAGATGAAACATTTGAAAGCTCTCTAGACAAGCATATTATATATCTTACCAAGATAGAGGAGCAATGTACAAAGTTAGTGGATCACATTTTTTAACATCAAAGTCATGTCAAGGAACTTTTTGATAAAAAATCCAAGTCACAAGATTTTTGAGTTAGAGATCTAGTTCTTTTGTGGGACAAGAGAAGAGAACCAAAAGGAATGCATGGGAAATTTGATTATTTGTGGAGAGGTATGTTCCTCATCCATCAACTTTTTAGAGAACACAGTTTTATTTTGGCATACCTGGATGGAACACCATTATCCTTGCCCTATAGTGGGTAATATAATAAGATTTTCACTCAGTGAGGTTCCAGATAAGTTTGTACATATTGTAAATATTTGTATATTCTTCTTATTTTTATTTTTGGTCTGGTTAGTCACCTAACTCTATGTCCCAATTGAGAAAGTCACATAGAGTTTTTGGATTCTCTTTCCTTCAAGCATTTCAAAGAATGCATGAAGAAAATTTTCTAGTCAGAGCCAGCGATTATCATTGAATTTATCAAGCTCAATTCATGAGATAACCCCTATAAAACTTGTTTGTTTCATATCCCATGAGGTCTAAGCATGAAAAATAAGTCCAATCACCTCCTTCTTGCATTTATTTTTCCTCAAAAAGTTAGCTTTTTGAGGGAGTTTTTAACTTCCCATGTAGTTCAAAGAATTTTATCAAAAATACACCTAAGTTCAAATTGGTGTAGTCCATAGAATTTTTTCTGAACTACACCAAAAACATGCAAAGGTAGAGAATTTCTCTACCACTACACATGCAATTAGGAGAATTTTCTCTAGACTTCACCAAGTGTGTAATATCAAAAAAAATCTCTACTAATCCACGTCCAAGGTCAAAGAATTTATTCAACCCTACACCTAGGCCAACCATCACATCAGTAATTAATTCATAATAATTACCTTTTTAATATATATTTAACCTAGGTAATTTTTAATTTTACTATTGCTTTTTCTCTCTCTTCACCATTTTCATGCTCTAATGCCCCCCAACTACTATTTTTAAGCCTACATGCACCCTCACTTCATCATTCATGTGATCAGTTGGATCTTTCTAGTTTTTTGGATTCCATGATCAAGTCATCACATCCCATTTTCATTTTCCTCTTTAGGTAGGGTTTTTATTTTCATTTCTTTCTTCACACTTAAAGTTTGTTTCATTTTTTTGAACTAGGGTTTTTTTTTTTTTTTTTAAAAAATTCCATGTTCTTTGGATATTTTTCTCCAAGGAGCATGATTTATTCCATGGAGTGATCTTCAAAGATTTTTCTTTGAAGAACACCTTATCATATTCCCAAAACCCTTTGGTGCATCTCAAAAAAAAAATTGAGATGCACCACAATGTCTATTTTACCCCAAGTTCACCGTGGGTGCACTTCAGATAAAATTATCTGAAGTGCACATAACTTGGTACACTTAAATGAATTTTATTTGAAGTGCACATTTACCACCTAATGCATTTTGGAGATTTTTCTTTGAAATGCATGTAACTCGGTGCACTTTGATTAAAATTCTTCAAAATGCACGATCCACCTTTTCGATGCATATCAGATAATTTTCTTTGATGTGCATTGAGATCTTACACCAAAATTTCCTCTTCTCGTGTAGTTTGGAGAATTTTCATTGATCTACACCCAACCTCTTCCCATGTGGTTTAGATAAAATTCTCTGAATTTCACCAAAGTTATCAACCCACTATGTAGTTTGGAGAATGTTCTATGAATTACACATTTAATTTTATATCCTATGTAGAAGCATAAAATTTCTCCGATCTTACACCTTTCCCAAAAATGATTAAAAATGCTAACTCTAGGGAATCAAAACTCTTTTTTTCAAATACTAAATCAATGTCAAAAGGTTCCCCAACTAAAAGAATAAAGAAGTATAAGTTTTAGGGTGTGTTTCTAGCATCTGTAGTGGACTCTAATGTAGATCAAATTGGAGATATAGAGATGATTATGTTGGCATGGCCATGTTCCTACAAGGGTTAGGCAGGGATCTTATTTCTCTACATATACAACCCATTCTAAATAGTGAAATACACATGGCAGCTACATTTCTAGTGTTAGCAAAAGATCCAAAAAAAAATTAACAATTTTTTTCCACTCTGATAAAGAAGCTAAATCAGTTAAGGATGCTAGCAAGAAGGTGATAATTTGGTTGGATGCTAAGTAATTTGACAAAATTTTACAACTCAAAAATTGAGGAATATTTTAATATTAGCATGAGCTCAACCCAAAAATATTATGATAGGGATTCTAAAAAATGCAAAAGGCACATCAATTCGCATTGGCTAAAGACACCAAAGCACTCAATTGCAAGATGGCCTAGAAACCTATCTCAAAATGAATTCATGGAGGAGATAGGATATTTAATCAATCTCCTATGCAAGGTCAAAGGTCTCCATACATTAAATATATTTCAAGAATGGATGTATCATTATATCTTCATAAGACTCAAAAAGATATTGGATCTTCATCTGTGGTCAAGAAATACATACCCATTCTAGAAGTTTCAAAAATAATCTGAGCTTTTAGGTACTCAGACTTTATTACAATATACTTCACTTGTTCTTTTAGATGAAGCTTGTGCATCATGCCTTTGATGATTATTATAACCTTAGACTAATCCATTTTGATATATCTACCAACATCTTTACAAAAAAATTGTCCCAAGAGAACTCCATAAGAGGCTAGAACATCAGCCACTAGAATTGTCATCTTGATCTTTTTCTCTAGAAAAGCAGGAAATGCAAATTATGCATCCTTGATTTGGTCTATGAGAGGTAATTTCTTGGTTTCCATCAAAAATTAATGACCAAAAGTATTTATCAAGGTCAATCCTAAGATAGTAGCTACCTTAGCCAACATCACATTGTCAAAGGCACCCGAATCAATGACATAATTACTAAGCTTTTTAACCATTGAAAAATAGGGAAATATATAAAAGGTTCGATTTTTTCAGAGTTAGATGCAAGAGTTACAACTAAGTTATTTTTATTTAGTCTTAGTTTAGGGTCAACTAGTACACTCTTACATGGGGTCTGACCAAAATTGATCCTTTTACTTTTAACAAATTTTGCCAATCTTTCAAATTGGGCAAGATTAGATTGGAGGTACTCAGCATCTAAAATTTGGATTTTTGTCTTCTTGGCATGGTCTATGATATCAAAATCTAGATATAGGGCAGCTAAGGAAGATAAGGTATTTTCATTTTTAGGTTTTAAGTTTTGGGCACTGAGTCTAGACATACAAGGAGAAGAAGTAAAATGGGGAGGAGTACTTACTTGTTTATATGTCGCTATGTCTTTTGGTTAAACTAGAAAATGAGTTCCTCTTTTATAAATAGTAACCTCCTTATGTGTTTTATCCTTGATCTTAGTTTTATAAACATTTTGTTGATTTGTTTGACTTTGTGAATAGGTAAATATGACATAAGACTCGCCTTGTATGTCTTCTTGTTTAGCTTCTTCTTCTTCAAAGTTTAGAAACCTGATATCAGAGTCATTATCTTCTCCTTCTTCATCTGACAGTGAGGTCCAAGATACATTGAAGAGATATGAGGAATTTTTAGAAAAGAATAAAAAGGAATAAATTCTTGTGTCTAAGGACACTTTATTTTTGTAACTTTTCATATGTAATTTTGTTTGGTGCCATTTTGCATGTAGGAAAAGTACACAGTCCTAAGTCAAATAAGACTCTCCCAATGAATAAGTCAATGCATTTATGTATCTCCTATTTTTTTTCATAAATCCTCTCTATAAATAAGAGGATGTTCTTTGTAAAAAGGATCACCAATTGCTATAAAAGTGAAGTGCTACCAAATTTGAGAATCAATATTGAAACTTTGAATTCAAATTGTAAATCTTTATCAATCAATATATTAGAAAGCAAGTGACCTTTTGATCTTTGAGTTGAAATAAATTTTTGATGTATTGGAGATGTTCTTGTGTATTTTCCATCACATTTTCTTGTATAATTGATTGAATTGTGGTGTGAGTTTCTATAAATCGAAAGGTTCCAAGAAACTAATTGTGAAGTCTTTGAGATGCAATATCATTACTGGGTTTGCATTCATTATTGAGAAATGATTTTGGAGACTTTGAATTGTAAGTCATTATTTTTAGTGATTTGATCTTTATGCGATACAAAGTGGAGACTTTGGGCTACACTTTATTCCATTATTTTATGATACATTTGTTGGTATTTTTCTAGTTATTATTTCGGCTAACTAAGTTAAATATCAGTTATTATTGATCCAACAAGTAATTTCATATTTCCATACTACGTTATAAGAAACAAAAGTCTCTATAAGCAATAGATTGCAAGTGTACATCAATTCTAAAAAAGAAGAATAAGGTGATATGGTAACACCCACTTTAATAAAAATAGTGTAAATAGTTACTTGTTGTGTTAATTATCAATAAGAAGGGAACTTATCCTTACTTGAGCAGAGATTCTATCTCATCACACTAAGGCTGAAATAACCATTTTGCTACCTTTCTATCTGTAAGAAAATATTTACCAATAGTTTTTGGTGACTATGTTGGGGACACAAACACATAACCAAGTTCTACACTCATTTAGTTGACATAAGACCAGCACTTTATTATTTGCTATTGTTTTTCTATAGTTATTTTATTTTCTTTTTAGATACTTTCGTGATCTAGTAGAACAAAGCTACACTCGTGGTAGAAGGGCAACGAGACATATTGATCCTACATTTGAGTTGTTTCAAGAACATAAATTTCATCTTTTGCTGGCATGAATAAGGTCTCCTCTTCAACGTACAAGAATTTTTCCACCTACCAAAATAAGATCTCCTATACCCAGGAAATCTTTTAGCATTCGTAAGGTCTTGCCTATTTTGCCTTTGCAGGGGTTTGTTATTCCTCCCTATAATCCACATAGAATGGCTAATCAAGGTCCATGGGGGACTGATTTTGGTCCATTGAACTTGACTCCTCCATCTCATGAACTTCCTCATGGTTCACAAAAAAATTTCCCAAAGTTCTATGGTGATGGCAAGAAACATCCAAATGAACATATTGTTGCATTCTACATTGTATGTGGAGTTCTTGGAGTGCAGCATGAGGATGAATCTATAATATTATTCTTCGAAACACTCTAAGATGTTGTTGATTGGTTTTTATCATCTTACAACTAGAACCATCACTATTTGGGCAAATCTTATGGCAAAGTTGAAGGCAAGGTTCAAATCAGTAGAAGATGTTCATGCCTTATTGCCTCAACTTACACAAATGAAGAAAGAAACATATGAACCAATGTGTGAGTTTATGACAAAGTTTAACAAGTTGAGGAATAGGATTCTATTAGTTGCTTAACCTACACCTAAGAAATCTATAACAAACAAATAATGAAATACTAAGGAATTACTGTAATTGAGTTTGGGATTGCATGAAAAGTTTTCATGCTTTCAATATATCAGTAGTTCCAAGAGAATATAATGATAGAGTTGATTCATTAGCTATTTCAGCCACTCTCTTGATTCCTCACAAAGATTTCCAAGGAAATAAGTATATCATTGAGTTGTTTTTTTATCTTAGTGTTCCTGACAATGTCAATCATTAGTAGGTTTTCAATAATGATGAGCAAGTTATCTCATTATTGGAGAAAGTGGAAAATTTCAGTGAGTTTTATTTTGAAGGAAGTGATTCTACCCCTTAAGAATTAATTTTTGAAGTTAACAAGTAAATTATCAAATAAATCGTGCAACTAAAAGGGAATAGAATTACCAAAGGGTTGGTATCTTTGGAGAGACTTTTTGATAAACACGATTGATTCTTTAAACATCAACAATCAGAATCATATTCATTTACAAAAATTGAGAAAATCAATCTAGGGATAAAAGATCATCCTAAGATGATAAATATTAGGAAATTTTGTTCATTACAAGAAAGGGAGAAGTTGGTGAGACTCTTATGCTGGTACATTGATGTATTAGCATATTCATATTCTGATTTGAAATCTTTCTGACTGAAAGAAGTACAACATGATATTCCTCTTGAGCTAAGGTCTCAGCCTCATAAGTAAAAATAGTGACTATATAATCCCAAACTATTAAGTAATATCCTCCCTAAAATTTAAAAAATGTTGAATTTTTAGATTATCTTTCCTATGCATCATTCCACATGGCTAGCCAATATTATTCTTGTGAGGAAAAAGAATGGAAAAATCCATATCTACGTTGATTTTTGTAATTTGAACTAATTGTCACTTAAGGATAATTACCCATTACTGATAATGGATCAAGTAATACAAATAGTGATGGGTTTATAAATGTTATCCATGTTAGATTGCTTCTTGAGATACAATCAAGTGAAGGTCCATGATGTAGATCAACATAAGACAACCTTCACTATTCCATAGGGAACTTTTGCCTATCATAGGATGCCTTTTAGATTGATCAATGTTGGTGCTACCTTTCAGAGTGATGTGGATTTGGATTTCTAAGATATAATTGGTAAGTTTATTGTAGTCTATCTAGATGATCTAATCAATTTCTCAAAAAAGTGTAAATATCATTGTGACCATTTGTAGTAAGTGATTGAAAGATGTTGTGAACATAGGATATCTCTTAACCCCAAGAAATACATTTTTGGGGTTACTGAAGGTAAGATCCTTGGACACTTTGTGTATAAGGAAGGAATCAAGATTTATCATGAATGGGTCAAGTTAATTTAGAATCTTATGCTGTCATAAAGTAAGATAGGAGTCTATTCTTTCTTTGGGAAAGTTAATTTCTTATGAAGATTTGTTCTAGATTTTGCTAAAAAGGCATGTCATATCATTGATATGATGAAAGGGAAATCAATATTTCATTGGAACATGGAAGGAAGAGTTTCTTTCCATGAGATCAACGAAGTAATTGCATTTTCTCCTATCCTAGTTTTCCCTGATTATACCAAGAATTTTATCATGTATAGTTATGCATCAAAGCCTACCTTGTCCATAATCTTGGTACAATCAAATGAAGATCAGATTGAATATCCCATAGCTTTAATGAGTTTCCCTCTAAAAGCTCATGACCTAAATTACTCATCCATGGAAAAAGATTCTTATTCTATGGTGAAAGTAGTTAAGCATTTCATGTACTACATCCTCAACTCTCACACCATTATGCTAGTACCAGATTCTTCAGTTAAGTCCATTTTGACCCAATAAGAGTTTGGAGGTAAATGAGGCAATTAGATTACCAAAATCCAAGAGTATGATATGGATATTAAGCCTATAAAACTTGTTCATGGAAAAGGTTTGTGTCAACTCATGGCAGAAACCAAACCATGAGAGATACCCAACAATGAGGGAGATACAGAAGAACTTCCTACAGTCTTGCTTGTGAGCAGAATGAATGAATGGTATTTTGACATTAATTTTTTCCTCACATATGGACAATGTCCAAAACATTTGTCTCTCAAAGAGAAGAGGACAATCAAGCTCAAGGCTAAAAACTTCATCCTTTGGGACAATGATTTGTATAAGTGAAACATTGATGGAATTTTTATACGATGTGTAGATAAAGCAAAGCAAGGCAAGTTGTTGGAATATTTTCATGATTTGGCTTATGGAGGACATTTTTTAGCCTTGATCACAACTCATAATATTTTATGGGAAATATATTTTTGGCCAACACTTTTTTAGGATGCATATTCTTGGGTGTGTAAATGCAATAAGTGTTAGCAATTTGTGGGGAAACCAAAGTTAGCAGCCTTACCTCTTAAGCTAGTATCCATTGAAGAACCTTTTTAGAAATGGGGTGTTGATTTCATTGGCTTGGTGAATTCATTGTCAATTTTAGGGCATATTTATGTTCTTATGGATATAGATTACTTTACCAAGTGGGTGGAGGCAATTCCAACCAAACATGCCACTTCAGAGGTTGTTTGCATCTTCCTCAAAGAAAATATCATCATAAGATTTAGTGTGCCAAACAAAATTTTAACTGATAACATTTACCTATTTCACATCCCAAGAGATGACTCAGTTCTATTTTGAATATGGAATCATTCTATCTCACACCTCGGACTACTTCCCTCAAGGAAATGGTCAGGCTGAGTCAAGTAATAAGAACTTGGTAAGTATCATCAGGAAGTTGGTAGAGAAAAACTAGAGAACTTGGCATAAGGATTTGTATGATGCATTATGGGATGATCGTATCACTCTTAAGTAAGTGAATGGTATGTTTCATTTCTAAATTTTGTATATATTGAATGTAAAAATACCCATCACATTAGAGTTGTATGCTCTCAGATTAGATAAGGCAATTAAAGATGAAACATTTGAAATATCTCTAGACAAGTGTATTATGTATCTCACTAAGATAGAGGAGCAACGTATAAAGATAGTAGACTTCATTACTAAACATCAAAGTCATGTCAAGGAACTTTTTGACAAAAAAGCCAAGTCATGAGATTTTTGAGTTGGAAATCTAGTTCTTTTGTGGGACAAGAGAAGAGAACTAAAAGGAATGCATGGGAAATTAAATTATTTGTAGAGAGGTCCATTCCTCATCCATCAATTTTTTAGAGAATATAGTTTTATTTTATCATACCTAGATGGAACACCATTATCCTTGCCCTACAGTGGGAAACATCTGTACATATTGTAAATATTTGTATATTCTTCTTATTTTTTTTGGTTTGTTCAGTCGCCTCACTCCATGGCCCAATGGAGAAATCCACTTATATTTTTGGGATTCTCTTTCCTTCAAGCATTTCAAAGAATGCATGAAGTAAATTCCCCAATTAGAGCCAGTTGTTATCCTTGAATTTAGTAGGCTCAATTCATGGGATAGCCCCTATGAAAATTATTCATTTCATATCCCATGAGCTCTAAGCACACAAAATAAGGCCAATCACAACCTTCTTGTATTTGTTTTTCTCAAAAAGTTAGCTTTTTGAGGGAATTTTTAACTTCTTATGCAGTTCAGAGAATTTTTTTTAAAATACACCTAAGTTCAAATTGGTGCAGTCCAAAGAATGTTTTTTGAACTACACCAAAAACATGTAAAGGTGGAGAATTTCTCCACCACTACATGTGCAATCTAGATAATTTTCTCCAAACTTCACCAAGCGTGTAATATTAGAGAAATTATTTGCTAATGTATTTGCAGGTCAGAGAATTTCTTTGACCCTGTACCCAATCCCACCATCACATCGATAATTAATTCATATTAATTACCTTTTCTATATATATTTAACCTAGGTAATTTTTGTTTTTATCATTTCTTTATCTCTCTCTTCACTATTTTTGAGCTATAGTGCCCCCCAGTCGCTATTTTTGAGTCTACATGCACCCTCACTTCATCATTCATTTGATTAGTTAGATCTTCCTAGTTTCATGGATTTTGTGCTCAAGTAACCACATCCTATTTTCATTTTCCTCTTTAGGTAGGTTTTTTTATTTTCATTTCTTTCTTTAGGCTTAAAGTTTGTTTTATTTTTTTAACTTAGGGTTTTTTTTTTAAATCTATGTTCTTTAGACATTTTTCTCCAAGGAGCATGATTTACTCCATGTAGTGTTCTTCAGATATTTTTATCTGAAGAACAACCTATCTCACTCCCAAAACCCTTTGGTGCATCTCAAAAAAAAATCTCTGAATGCACCAAAATGTTTGTTTTACCCCAAGTTCACCACAAGTGCATTTCAGAGAAAATTCTGTTGGTAGTTAATCAAGTGTTAGATGTTTATCAAACAAAAGAATAACATTTCATCCCATATAAATAAACAATACATCTAACAATGCAGTTTGAGATGTTTTCAATAGAAAACATACCTTGCAAAGATAATCGTCATGTTGATGTAATGGATAATGTAGCTTTAATCATCCCCATTAACATCCATGATGAGCAACCAATTTTTAATATTCATCAGCTAAGACATCCATCAATCACTACAAAAACTTTATATATTTTATAAACCATGGAAGTCACTCACAACATAATAAATCAAGAATGGTATAGTGATATATACAATTCATTATATCATGATGTTATCCCATAAACTTCTATGCCTAATGATATATGTAAATTACAATGTAAGGCAGTGATTTATGTTCTAATTAGAGGATCCTTATTCAAAATATCATTCAATAAGAAACTAATTCGATGCTTAAACCATGAATAAGCTAAAACAACTGTATTTGAAGTATATAATAGCGAATGTGGTGGTCACTTTAACAATAAAGAAATATCTTATAAATTATTAAAAATGGGTTATTATTGGCTTACAATGGAAAATGAATGTCATGAACACATAAATCATATCAAATTAAATCATGATCCCTCATATAAATTGAAACCTACTATTTCACCTTAGCCATTTTATCTTTGGGGCTTTTATATAATCAAAAAAATAAATCCAAAATCATCGAATGGTCACAAGTTCATCATTGCTATCACAAAATATTTTACAAAATGGGTTGAGGCCATACCTATACAATATACTACAACAAAGGATAGTTGTCACTTTTTAATGACACATATTATTTTAAGGTTTCAGCTACTATGAGCTATTATCATAAACAACAAATCATACTTTAAAAAAAATATAGTTAATTACTTATTTACAAGTCTCTCTCAAGGATATTATCAAATATGAGTATCAAGAGAAATGATTACATGAACTATAAATGCTTGACAAAAAATAAGTTATTGAACACTCCAAAGTCTATCAGGATCACATCAAAAGAGCATATGGTAAGAAGATACACAATAATGAATTTAAAATTAGGGATTTAGTACTCAAATAAAATTATAATGATATTAATATAACTAAATAAATTAAGGGTAAATTCAAACCCAATTAGTTGGGTCCATTCATGGTAACTAACAAGAGCTTACTATTTAGCTACACTTGAATGGAACCCTGTGAATAATCATATGAACAACATGCACTTATACTAATATTATACATCAAAATTAAAAGAATATTAGAAAAATAATAATCAAATATTACAAAAAATAAAAAAACATTCATAATATTTTTAAAAAATAAAACATTAGGGCCTAAGTATGACATGAGACTCTAGTTTACTTCTCTACATATGTTATTTATCACATGTTTTTTTAGATATCCTATTGTTATTTTTTACCCATGCATTTCATGAGGTATATTAATGTGATGTAAGACATAAAATATAAATACATTCTTATATGATGGACCCCTTCTAACCAATGGCCATGCCTATGATGGGGGCATTTAAATTCTATAAGATACAATATAAGAGATTTGATTTATCTATGACCTCAAATTCAAGATCAAGATACATATCTTATAATTGTCTTGATAATTCATTCATATTTTACATTATGCCAATAAATTTTTTATATGATCCTTTGATGTTTTTTACTTTTTTGCGTGATAGGCTAACATTGATTGATTATTATGTGTGGCCTTTGGCCCTTGTATGATTTTTTTTTGAACATATCTATGAGATCATTGTTTGGTATGTGAGATATTTTAACATGTCCATTTCCTATGGCCCTTGTCCCTATGTGTGAAATAATTTCTTGTGTGACATTTGGACATGTTCATTTTATTCAACCCTTGACCTTATTATATAGCAGTATGTGTTGTGATTGTGTGCTTGACTAACAGTGCCATAGTGCATATCATGCACTTTGGTAGGTGGTTACCTTAATGTGTGCCTCACACACACACACACACACACACACACACACACACACACACACACACACACACACAACATGTTGTATACCTTGAATTCAATATGTTACATATATGCTTCAATAAAAATTGAATTATATGATACCTGACTCTCCAACGTGTTAACATAATGCTATATAGTCATATATTTATCGCATGCCATAATTAACTCTTAATTTGATATGCATGGCTTACATGTTACATCCCTCATCTCAAAATGGGTCACAATGGGCTTGTCTTCGATATCCAAATCTCCATAAATATATTTCTGACATACTATAGGTTGAAAGATATATAGTACATGTTTCAAAAATATATAGTAAATGTTTTCAAATATTCAAAGTGATTCAAAAATAAAATATATGACATATATTAACATATTATGGGGGCATATGACATGAATATAAACTTATTTCTCAAATAATAAAATAATAAAATCATACACACTTGAATGCATATGCAAAAAAGTTTCAAAATCAAAGTTACAAGTTATAAATACATTCACAACTGAGCATATAGATCCATAACATTCTATATCATTGGTACATTTTTAGAGGGTTCATGCTACTCATTCATACTCAATTTTGTTCAAAGTTGTAAAATTCAATGTTTTAAAAGTTCAAAGTTGAAATATTTCAAGTTTCAAAGAGGTGAAAATGCAAAGTTTCAAAGTTCAAAGTACAAACTTCAAAGAAAAATATTAATTTTTAGAGAAAATTATATGATCAATGCGGTCATAATGGGGGCATGAACATTATTCATTCCCTATTGATTATTTAAAATAAAATCTATATCCATGTGCAATGGTGTGATTCAAAATTATAAGGATGACATATATTCAAGTGCAGTGACACTCAATGGTCTTGCCATCCCTTTTAGGAACCTTAGTATGGTTAGACCTTTTTTGAATTATTACAATAGGTACTATTTCCTATTCATGATAGTTATAATAATGCATCTTTCCAACTCAAGAGCTTGATTATTATCCAAATCAAGACTTGATCGCTCTCAATTCACCATTGGTTCAAATTATCTAAATGCTTTAACAAAGGGGCACATTTCTCCATAATTTGATATAGGTTACAAGGTAATTTAGTTTTACATAAATAAAATTTACTACTCACTTGTTCTCTTTTCAATATCACAATTTTAAAAGTTAATCTTTTTCAAGTTTCAAATTCATAAATTAATGCTCTATGTGTTGTTATAGGGTTTACTAAATTTAAGTCACAATTGAAGTTCTAACATCATGAAATAAATGTTAGCTTAGTAGTAGAAATCAAAAATCTAATTTAAATACTACCAATAACCTAAACATGTGTCTTTAGATTGATCAATAATAATAAGAATGAATTTCAAAATAGAAAACAAACATAATTGTTATACATTATTGTAATTCTCTTGCCAATTTTTTGGTGTTCTCATATGTATGGATATAGTTTTAAGATTTTTGATGGATACATGTGATCAAATATGTATCTTTTCTAAATGGAAAATTTGGATTGATAAGTTATGGTCTTGAGGTATGAGTGACTCAATAAAAGGTCAACACTTCATTATGTCATCAAGACTTGATAAAAGTGGAGGGGGAACCCTCTTTTTATAGCTTTGGCTGAATGATATGGAACATCAATATTGGAGTAAAATATATGGTTAAGGATTAGTCCTCCTCCCCATAAATGATGGAGGTGGTGTAATACCCCTATATTTGAACCTTGGTACCCTTGTTGACGTGCATTAGACTAACATATTGATCTTTCAAATGCATAGAAATTCAAATGTTGTTCCCTCCCTTATTTTGAGAGATTTATTTGATTGAAATACAATTAGAATGATATTTTTATTTTTAAATCTTAATCCAATAAATATTAAAATATACTTAAATCTAGGGGAATTTTATAATGTATTTTTATGGAAACTTATGTCTAGCCTCTTTAGGAAGGTTAATGGAGCAATGGGTTAGGCCTTAGACTAGGGTGGGTGGATGTCCCCTATGGAGTGTAAATTTAGAAAATATAAGAAAATTTATTGTTGAGTGTAAATGACCCTTTTGACTTTGTAAAAAGTGATTAACTTAGAAAAGTAATCCCACATGGGCTTGTAAGGTCATTAAGAGTAAGTATGGGCTTGTAAGACATGGTGTGAATCTTGCAAGAAAAAATACCCTCAACTTTATTGGGTTGGGTTTATAATCCTTGGTATATAAAATTTAAACTTTATTTTATTTCCCACACTTAGTCTTATTTTTATTGTTCATTGGGGTTCATTTTGGTGGAGGGAATCGAAGTGGAGAAGGAAAATATTGGATAAGTTTGGAAGAAATAAGGGTAGAGGTTGGTTTATTTTCATTCTTCTCTTTTATATTTTAAAACGCTTGATAAATTAATGAACTTTTCCCCTCCCCCCGCACACCCCCCCTACTAATTGAATAGTAATTGTTCAATTGGAGTTGTGTTAATTATTTAATGAATATTCTCTCCCTTCCTTTCACACTTTAGTATATAATAGATCTTTTTATTGTATTTTATTAAGAGGAAAGAACTTTTATCCTTTCCTTCCACTCCTCTCTCCTTGAGCCATGAATATTTAAATTTTAGAGTAATTATTGTTCAATTTATGTTGGTTATGATTGCAAATGAAATGTGGATGTTATTTTGTTAGAAAATATTGACATCTTTCTCTATTCCTCCTTGTATCAAAGTGAATGAAATAAATATCTCTTTATTCCCTTAAACTACTAAAGAAAATCTATATTGAAAATGAATATGCAATGTTTTGAATAATAATATGAAAAATTTGTGTTTGCTTATTACAATTTCTTGTGAACATGTTTGTCTCCTCTTGAACTCTTAATGAAAATCACATTTTTGGGACTGATAAAGTATTATTAGTGTAAATACCATAGTTAAATTTTCAATAAATCTTGATTTTTTCCAATAAATCTTGATTTTTTTCCAATAAATCTTGATTTTTTTCAATAAATCTTGATTTTTTTCAATAAATCTTGATTTTTTTTGTGTTTATGAGGAAAATACCATTTTATTTATTGTTTATTTTATATCTTATATGTTGAAAAAGAAACATTTAAAATAGACCTCTCTTCATCTCTTCCAATTTTATCTGTTTTGTAAAAAAAATGGTTTTAGTGATGCAAGTTATTTATTTTATGAATAATTAGCGCAAATTAGAATGAGAAATTTTATATTAGAAAATGTAACAAATATTCATCTTAAGTTTAAACTATGTGAATAAAGATGTACATTGTGTATCTCCATATCTCTCTTAAGATTTATTTTTAATTAAGAATTTTGTATTGGTAATATAATTTGTTTATTTCAAATTGTGTTTTCCAAAAATGATAAGGAAACTATTAAGTTAAAACTTGCTTTCAAAATAGATATTTGTAAGTATACACATATGCAAATTAAATGGTGAATGAATAGAATTATTTTACGTGTGTGTTCTTATATAATAAATAAATAGATAAATAAACTGGTGTGTATATATATAAACTATATATAAACAAATATACTTAAATTAAAATAATAAAAAATATAATATATATAAAAAATTGCATGAGTGGTGGGGTGGTTGGCCAAGCAATTGCCCACCCACATTTGTAATAAAGGGGGAAGGGTGGGATAGAGTACGGACAGGATGATGACACATCCAGTCGCCCCCAAACCCTTGGAAACCTAAAACCCATATAAATGAGGGGGGATGACTATGTAGCCATTTACCCATCTCATAGGGTCACGATAGTTGCATAAGCTGCCACCTGGATTATTATTATAAACCAAAAAAATATGTATATGTTTTTAAAATAAATAAATAAATAAAGGATATATATATATATATATATATATATATATATATGTGCATGCATCTATGTATATATGTATGGATGGTGTATGTATGTATGTATACTTATAAATAATCCTTACCGTTTGTATCTATATGTACACATATAATTAGGTTACATCCCATTGGTATGGGCTTGAATTTGTTGAGTTTTTCCTTTTTAAGCTCCATCTCTAACCTTCAAAATAAAACAAAAAATGAAAGAGAGAAATGAAATAAAAATGAAAGAATTTAACTTTTATCTTACAAAAAAGAAGTTTATGGCAACTTTGAGAAACCAAATATCAAGTGGTGGGTGGTGATCCACTCAAGCTAAGGTTGAATATTTAATCCTCACCCACTTAATTCAAGTGATAATTTTATTTTTACTCAATTAATTAATGTATTAAATTTACTTGTAATCCTTGTTTATTTTTTATTATAGTACAAACTTGTAATTTTGTTTCCTCTTAACAATCTTAAAATGCACCCACCATGGTTCATATTAAAACAATAATTAACTCCTTGAGAATAAATTTTAGATGATATATGTATAAGCAAGATGAAACCTAGTTGCAGGGCCACACTCTTTTTAAATTGACATTTATTTTAATTTCAAATTTATTTAAGACCTTATAAAATGTATTTAAAACCCTTTTTAGATTTTATTATTCAAAATATCTAAGATTGGAATTTGCCTAAATTGAGACTTAGAGATAATTATTTTAGGATGTGGACTTTGCCAACAACCAATGAATAATTTTTAATTTCTTTAACAATGATCTTTTGGGGCCATTTATAGAGGCATTTTATGGTGATAAAATTTACCCTTGTTTCCAACCTTCAAGGTCAATTTAGAATCGACATAATTAAAATACCTAGGAATGGTATTTTTAAAATACGAAAGTTGTAACCAATTTATAGTAGTTTTTAAATTATTATTAATTAATAAAATAAAATTTATCATTAGTTTTACAATTTTTACTAGGGAGATTCTAAAGTCAATTTATATGAAAGTTTGTGAGAAAACTTTTCAAAGTAGTTAAAGCCACCTTGGAATGGTATACTAATTGAATGTTTTCCTCACAATAAAAATACTTTGTTGCCTTAAATGAAATATTTCTATCTTAGAGAATAGGTTCCCATATTAATAATTATTTATCCTCTTCTCTTGAATTAATACCATGGTTGCTTTTGCACCTATTTATTAGCTTAGAGTTTGGTATGTTTTGAAAGGTCTCTTGTTATGGTGGTGTTGTAGTGATCTATTAACATATATATTTTTGGGTCATGACTACCCTACACTATCTATCTATATTTAGTTATAAATTTGTTACCTTAGTTCAAGTTTCAGGTTATAAATGTAAATATTTTTGTTTGGCTTAAGTTGCTAATGGGTAGACCTAGGATAAGGTCTTCTATAAGTTGTTTTAAATTATGTAGTTAGAATAAGTATTTTTTTAACACTCAAGATTATATTACTTGTACATTTAATTCTCATGTGTTTATATACTTTAGTGTTATTTAATTACATTTAGACTAGTTAGTGATCAAGGAGTTGCCCACAAAGGTAACTTATTTTGCTCAATTTGATTGGTGAACATTGAATATATTCACATCTAATCTAATACTCATTTTAGAATGAGTGATCTAAAGCTAATCCTGATTCTACACATGAAATAATAACTATAAATATGTAAGCAACTCAAGGAATTGACACAAGCTTAACAAACTAACCCTTAGGATGCCCCTTTGTGTGGGTATTATCAACTAACTTGAGGATGTTCTTTGAGAAAAGTCTTATAAAAATAACCATTAAGATACCCTCCTAGTGTGGGTAATTGACAACTAACTTTAATGTGTTCTTGGAACATGTGCTTAAACATTGAACCCTTAGAACATGTGATTTAGTATGATTTTTATAGCATTCTTCCTCTCTAAGTGGTTTTTGTTGGTTCTAACCACTTGGTTTTCTTAGGTGATGAGTTGTTGTGAAGAAGTGACCCTCACTAATTATTAAGAATTGATATTTTTCTTTATCATATTAACTTTGGACACCATTAAAGTCTCACTTAGGAGATATATCTTCTCTAAGTAATGTAAGTTAGAGATTGTTGAGACATTGACCTTGTTAGAATTAGAGAATAAATGTTCCTTGTCATGCTTTACTCTCATTGTGATGATTGTGAGAGTGTTTGGGTAACCACATGCACCTTGTGACATTTATAATTTGTGATAGATGACCTTTGTATTTGTCATTATTTTTAGTAGATTATAAGAGCTTAGTAGTTTTATTGAGTGATGTATTGTTTCCCTTGTTGGTTTAGATTTCCAACCTTTTTCAATGATGATGTCTTGTGGAGGAGGCCATCACAAGTGTAAGGAGAACTACATTAGACCCTGATTCTTTGGAAAAGATATGTAGGCTACCCAAGTTGTAGTGGGGGTATCAAGGATAGGTTCTTAGGCTAGATTAAGATGGTTATCATCATCTTTTATGTTGGGCTTGTCTAATAATGCTTAGATTGACTAATTATATAATATCAATTATATGATTTACTTAATTTACTACATAATTGTATGTGTCACACTCATTTGTAAAAAAATTTAATAATAAATTACACATTATTTTATATACTTAATAGATTATATTAGTTAATAAACATCATTAAACTAGGTTAGAAAAAATATCATATGTTTTTGATGTTTTAGTTAAGTTTTCTCTATTAAATTTTAGTTATCACATTTTAGTATCAGAGCCCAATTTTAACACTGGGAGATCTGAGATGTTTATTTCATCACTACTTCTCTAAAAAAAATTATTTTGGTCAATTGTAGTATGCCACACATGGGTAGTTCCTATAATGGAAATCACCAGGAACCTTCACTTAAGTAGTTAGATCAAATAAACCAATTAATACTCCAAACCCTTTAACACTTTACAAACATTTTTGAGGATAAATTACTAAGCTCAAGGTCTACTTGAGAGAGCCCCTCCTTATCAAACACATGTGATAAGGCCCATATAATAGATTGAATTGGGGAGTTACATACCATGTTATTCTAGGTGTTACACTAGACAACAATCATAGGTGTAGTAGAGGAACTCTCACTCTCCATATGAGATGAATTTCAATTATTCTAGAAAGTGTGATACCTTGAGCTAGAATTTGAGCCTAGTTTGAGTGTGTCAGCATACAAAGGTAGACCATTAGATATTTTTGATAGAGGATCTAATAGACCATTAAGAACCCCACCAATGAAGGGACCTTCTTTAAAGGCTTGCTACTTATGTGGGATTATGGGCTATTTCAATCAAGATTCCCCATGGAAGGTAAAACTAACCTCTAGTTTGAATAAGGATAGATGAGGTGGATGGATCGAGAATGACTCAGTGTTTAAAGAGCACATGTTGTGGGAAATAAGACACAAGGTTTAGGACTATCAATACCTTTAAATTAGGCCAATTTTAGGTGCTCACATTTTGTTTTTTTTGTTATATCATGCTACCATAATTAGTGATCTTATGTTTTTTTATAAGGCACTAGGTGCCAATATTTTACTTTTGAATACTTCAATAATATTTGACTATGATATTGTGAATTCCATTTTATCAATGAAAATTCATCTATCTCAATTTATATTTAGTTATTTTTGGGTAATCACTTATCATGAGATTTTGAGATAATTTTTCATTTTGTAAACATTTAAACCTTGTAATAAATGAAACTAAAAATATTGTTTAACAAAGATAACATGCACATTGAGTTTCAAAAATGTGAGAGATTTTAAACCTAAAATGAATTATAAAATCCTTAACATAAATAAAATGATTCTTATATGGTTATAATTCCTTTTTATAATCCTATTTTTAGTGACACTTATGTGAGGGATGTGGGTTGCCTTATTCAATCTCATATCAATTGTGGTTGGTGATTGGTGGAAGACATGTATAACCATGATGGTGCTTCTTTTAAAATTGATGGTGTTGTATATTTTAACAAAAATTATGTATAGGATGATAGGATGTTATTGTTGATGATGAGATGCCATTGTCACTTGTTTAGTACCATTAAAATATTCCTTAAATATTGTAAGGTATGTAAACTCCCCAAACCATTATTGTGACCAAATGTAAGTGAATGTGTTATAAATTATGTGTGTGTCTCCCCAGCCTATATTCCAACCCATGTTGTTGTGTAATTAAAATGTATTTCTTAAAGCCTCCCCACACTCATATGCATATATGTTTAACCTTGGAAAACAATGCCCATTTTATGAATAACTATACTACAATGAATATGGTGTGGATATTTTTGTGCCATTCATAAACTATATTATATAACCCTATGTACCTTTGTCCATGTAAAAACATTTAAACATATCTTGTTAAAGGATCTAGTAGTGTAACCTTTCCTTTGTAACCTAACCCTATGATAAACACCTATGTTTTAGCCCTATGGACCTAGTTTGGGAGACATATGGAGGATGATGTTATAATTGTATTTCTCTAACCTCTGGTAGGTAATTTAGGCTTATATTTGTTTTCCTTCTCCTTTGAGTGGATTCAATAACCACATAGTGCAATAATGTGGATTTTACAAGTATGATGCCTTCATTTTTTTTCCTTTTGATTTTAAAATATTTTTGAAACCAACATTTTTTCCTAGATATAAAATTATTTTACAAAGTTATTTCCTTGGTTTGAAATTAATTTGATTGAAACTTTGATTATTATGATGTGGCCACTTGTATTTCAATTTATTGCATAATTGTGATGATTTTTTTTAATATTTTAGTTGAAATATTTCCTTATGACAACTTGGCATTTTCTTTAATTAAATTATTATGTTAATTTTTGGTGAGGTTTTATACTTTTCTATTTGAATGTTGGTTTCATGAATGTCATGATTTGAATAATATATGTATTTTATATGTACAGGGAGTAATTAATTTAAAATATAGATAGATGGTGTGATGACTCAGTTTGTGAGGTCAAGTCTTGAGCCATCCTCCTACCCTCCAAATGTGGTGGTTTCATATATGATTCATCTAAAGCACTTGCTATATTTATTTAGAGGTCTAAGAAGAAATATTTTTGGGAGGTCTAAGGATATTATGTACTTGTATACTTGACTAGGCTATAGCATTGCTTCATTATTTATTGGGAGGTCTAAGGAGATTAATTTTAGAGCACACTAATTACACTTCTATTTCAACATTGACATTGTTTCATTCATACGCCACATTATATTTTGTAAAAGTACACTCTTACCATGGGATGATGCTTAGCTTAATCACTATGTTATCATAACAAAACAATATATTCTTTACACATGTTACTTATCAGAGTTACACAATGACAAAATATCACTGATTTTTAGTTGTTTATGAAAGTTTTAGATGATAATATATTGTTACATAATAGGAACTACCTAATTTTTAATATCAACTATTGACTTAAAAACCTTCTTCTTTGTAAGAGAATCAAAATTCACATTAATAAATGATGTTGATAATTATAAAATTTGAATAAGATAAAACCTTGAGAATAATATAACTAACATCAAGATGTGAATAATTTATAATTGAAACTATGGAATTTTAAATCATAATTGAAAATTGGTGTTGTATCTATACTGCCTTGAGTTGCATTATTCATAGCCTTTTGTGCTTTTATAAGTGGGTGGTTATTTAGCCCCTTGTGTTGGTTGGGTACATCAAAGATGATGATTTTATAAAGGGGGGTATGTGATACCCCCTATGTTTGAACCTTAGTGCCCTTTTTGTCAATGAGTGTTGGCCTAACATGTTGATCTTTCAAATGTGTAAGAATTCAAATGTTGTTCCCTCTCTTATTTTGATAGCTTTATTTTATTGAGATATAATTATAAAAATCTTTACAAAAAATACTAATCTAATAAATATTTAAATCCACTTAAATCATAATCAATTTTATAATGTATTTTATTGGCAACTTGTGCCTATTCTCTCTAGGAAGGCTAGAGAAGCTATGGGTTAGGCCCTAGACTAGGGTGGGTGGATGTGCTTATGGAGTGTAAATTTAGACAATCTAAAAAAAGTTATTTTAAGTGTAAAGGACCCTTTTGAATTTGTATAAAGTGGGTGACTTGGACAAGTAAGCCCACATGGCTTGTAAGGTCATTACGAGGAAGTATGGGCTTATTAGACATGATGTGACTCTTGTAAGAAAAAGTGCCTTCCCATTTATTGGGTTGGGTTGATAATACTTGGGATATGTAATTTATACTTTATTTTATTTAACACTCATAGTCTTGTTTTGGTTGTTCATTGGGGTTCATTTTGTGGAAGGATTTGAAGTGGAGAAGGAAAATCTTGGAGGATTTTGCAAGCAAGAAGGGTATAGGTTGGTTTCTTTTCATTTTTCTCTTTTATGTTTGAAAATTCTTGATAAATTAATGAATTTTATCCTTCTCTCTCCCTTCTCTTTAGTAAAATAATAGTTTAATGGTAATTTATCAATTATAGTTATGATACTTATTGAATTAATGTTCCCTCCTTTCCTTTCACGCTTCAATATACAAGAGATCTTATTTTTACATTTGATTAAGAGAAAAACACTTTTTGAATTTACTTACTCTCCTCTATCTTTGAGCCATGAAGATTAAAATTTGAGAGTGATGATTATTCAATTTATATTGGTTATGATTGCAAAGGAAATGTGGATGTTGCTTTGTTAGAAAGGATTGATATCCTTCTCTCTTCTTCTTTGTATTAAAGTGAATGAAATAAATCTCTCTCTTCCCCTAAACTCGTAAATAAAATCTATATTGAAAATGAATAAGAATTTTTTTGAATAGGAATATGGAATATTTGTGTTTGCTTATTAAAATTTATTATGAACATCTCTCTCTTATAGAAATCTTAATGAAAATCATATTTTTAGGAATGATAAGGGATTGTTGGTGTGAATCCCACAATTAAATTTTCAATAAAACTTGTTTTTGTCTGTCTTTATGAGGAAATACCCCATTCTTTATTGTTTATTTTATATCATATATGTTAAAAAATAAAAATGTAAAATATACATCTCTTCCAATATTATCTCTCTTATTAAAAAAACATGGTTTTGGCGATGAAAGTTGTTTATTTTATGAATAAACAAAACAAAATAGAATAAGAAATTTTATATTAGAAAATGTAACAATTATTTATTTTAAGCTTAACCTATATGAATAAAGATGTACATTTTGTATCTCTTTATCTCTCTTAAGATTTATTTGTAATTGAGAAATTTGTATTGGTAATAGGGTTTGTTATTCCAAGTTGTGTTTTCCAAATAAGAAAAGGAAAATATTAAGTAGAAACTTACTTTTGAAATAAATATTTGAAACTATATACATGTGCAAATTAAATGGTGAATTAATGGAATTGTTTTACATATAAATGTATAAAATATATGTGTGTGTTAGCTTATATAATAAATAACCAAATAAATACATTTTTGTATCCTTTTATGTACACACACACACACACATAATAGAATGAATGGTGGGGATGGGTTTTCCAAGTAACCACCCACCCCCAAAACCTTGAAAAGGGGAAAGGTTAGGTGAAAGGGTGTTAGATGTGAACCCAAACCTAACCCCATACAAATGGGGGGGTGATAGTTTTGTAGTTGACTACCCACCCCATAAGAAGTGATGACTACATAGGTCACCACCTAGGTGGTTGTTGTAAGAAAAAAGTGTATATATTTATTTATAAAAACTAAATTAAAGAATAAAGAATAAATATAAACACACACACACACACACACACACACACACACACACACACACACACACACACACAACCCTTGAATTTTATGTGTCTATGATTGTGTGTATGTGTGTAAATAACCCTTAGGATGTGTGTGTGTGTGTGTGTGTGAGCGAGAGAGAGAGAGAGAGAGAGAGAGAGAGAGAGAGAGAGAGAGAGAGAGAGAGAGAGAGAGAGAGAGAGGAGGAGAGAGAGAGAGAGAGAGAGAGAGAGAGAGAGAGAGAGAGAGAGAGAAGAGAGAGAGAGAGAGAGAGAAGAGAGA